>CM043362.1:50473344-50856925 GCA_023718395.1 Leucaspius delineatus
GTGACACAAGTCCCCATGAGTGTGTGTGCATTCAGGTTTCAGTCCCCACCACGATAGGAAAACATGTACACACTCACACACACTGCATAGATACTTCATTATTTAATCACACTGGCTTCACAGCAGGTTGTCAGATTAATTTAGCTGTTTTTTTTGTTGTATGTACCAGTGTCACTCTGAAAAAAGTAAACTATGTTTAACAAGATTTCATCTTTAATATGAATTAGTTTGTATTTTTCATAATTTTTTCCTGTACTTTTAAGTTCCATTTATTTGGTGCTTTGTTCAATCTCAAACCATTATTTTTATTTTTATTATTAAGATGTCTGCACAAGAGTTAACTGTAATCTCGGCAAACATTCAACTTTGCTGAAATTGTGCGTCTCGCTTTGGTCTACTGTTGAATTACATATTTTATTAAATGTTTAATTTAGTTTGCAACAGTAAAAGTTGAGTATATTGAAGTTAGCATTTTAAGGTTAGGTTAGGATAATGGTATCAACAGTTCCTGCCAGCCCTGTTTTCTCTATTGTGTTTTAAATGAGTCTTTAATGGCTCTAGCCAGTAGCTCCAAGACACACCTTTTGTCTTAAATGGCTCTGGGATGGCCCGTGGAACCAGAGATTCCTGGCCAGTATCAGCATTTGAATAGGTATGCTGATTAAATTGATACTGCTAACACGCTGGGGTCTGGGGCGGGTTCCTTAACCTGTATACCTAATTTGCATGCTTTGTTCAACCTCAATGTAAATCCCTCCCCCTAAATGTCAATAAATTTGCAAGGCAACTCTCTTGAGTTAGTCTTGATGATGATGATCAACTACAGACTACTTGGAAGAATAAATCTCTTCTGCTTATAAGATCCATCTCAAGTCTCCTGGTCTCTGCTTTGAAGAAAGAAAAACTTTACAACACTACCCTGGAAGTGTTCTGTTTGCTCTGCTAAACTATAAATCACTAAAACTAAAACTGAAACTAAATAAAATAAAAACTAAATAGAAATGTGTTTGCAAAATAAAAACTAAACTAAAACTAACAAAACCATTAATGAAACGAACTAAAACTAAACTTAAATTTAAAGCAAAATTGAAAACGATATTAAAATAAAAACTAATTTAAAAAAGCAAAACTATAATAACCTATAATAAGACAGGACGTCTGCTCCCTGATTTTGGTCCCCGGGGACATACATCGCTCTGAGAGACGACAGTTTCCCCTGGGACCACAGAAGGGTCTGGTGTGCCAGTCTGCATAGAGGGCGCGACCTCAGACCCCCCTGATGATTCAGATACGCGACTACAGATGTGTTGTGGAAACAAACTACAAGGACACTCACTACGGACTTAACGTCCAGTTTCCACAAGAAATCATCCATAGACGAAACAGCTAATCCCCATCCGCAAGCAAATGATGAAAGAAGGCAAAAGAGCAATACTTACAGTGGACAAATTATACATTGATGGACAGTTATTCAAAGACAAGGACATCACCCCCTGGCTCTACTAGAACCCTTCCCTCAACAATATCATTCCAGCCATGACCCCCTGGTGAGTCGTTTATTAATTGGATTAAAGTTCTATACACAGCACCTTCTGCCACAGTCACAACCAATGGACTAACATCACAAAGCCATCCGTCAGAACCCACTCATCAGAGGAATCCACACACCCCAAACACAACACAAGATTAGCTTATATGCTGATGACATTTTACTCTTTTTGCAAAACCCTCAATCATCTCTGCAAGAAATAACTAAAACCATTGATCTATATTCTACAATATCAGATTATGCAATAAATTGGAATAAATCTTCAATTCTTCCGCTACATCAAACTAAATGGGATGTTGTAGCCCAGGTATCACCCATTCCTCAATGCACAGGCCACATCACTTATTTAGGCGTTAAGGTCTCCTCCAGGCTGTCAGAGCTGACCGGACTCAACTTCACTCCTCTACTGACAACATTAGAAGACGACCTTCACCGCTGGCACAACTTACCACTTTCCATCCAGGGCAGAATAGCTATAATCAAAATGACAGTACTTCCACAAATAAACTATTTTTTTCTCAATGATCCCAACCCAACCTTCTCTCAATTGGTTCAAATCTTTAGACTCCATCATTACCCGATTCTACTGGAAAAATAAACCACCCCGGATAAAATTAAGCACTTTACAAAACCCCAAATCCTTAGGAGGATTAGAAGCACCGCATTTTTACCATTACTCACTAGCAAACCAACTTCAATACATATATAAATGGACTCACCCCACTCAGTCAGACATGGCCACATGGCTAGACATAGAACAATCACTCAGTGAAAAATTGCACATATCAGACATCCCATTTCTTAGTCAGTCCATTAAACACCACCCATGTTTCAAATCATTGACAATAGCCTCTGCTCTGACAGCCTGGTGGAAATATCATCACATCACAAACTCCAATCAGGCCCCATCTGAACTCACCCCACTCTGGAATAACCCTGATTTCACAAGCAACAAAAAACACTCAATTTCCATAAATGGGCACAAAAGGGCATCTCACATTTAAAGCACATTTTTCAGTCTAACAACTTTGTTTCATTTTCTTACTTAGTCCAGGAGTACGGTATCGGGAGCAATCAATTCTTGAATTATCTGCAACTCAAATCAGCTGTATTATCCAAAATCAACAACAGAACTATCAACATTCACCTTCCTACCGCATTAGCAGATTTAATTAATATATCCTCCCCGAAAAAATTACTTTCCAAAATATACAAAATTATAGCTAATTCGAATAAAACCATAACTTTACCAACAATCAAATGGAAAGAAGACCTTTCGATTGCTCCTGATACCGACTTCTGGGCTCAAATTTGTAAAAATATTTATTCCATGACTAAAAACGCCAACCTTCAGCTCATACAGTACAAGACTCTTCACAGAACACACTACACTGGGGAAAGGCTGGCTAAAATGGGATTCACATCAGGAATTTGCTCACACTGCTCACAAAACTGTCCGGACACATATATCCATGCCACATGGCACTGCCCACCCATTAAACACTTTTGGAAAGACGTCACTGAATCCCTATCCCGCCTCCTGGGCTGCCGCATCCCATTATCCCCCTTACTCTGTCTACTAGGTGATCTATCAACTCTCAATCAGGAAATAACAAACAAAAGGATGCTCCTTGTAGCCTTAGCCATCGCCAAGAAAACTATCTTCTTGAACTGGAAATCCCGAAGCACTATTCACATAACACACTGGAAAAATGTGCTCATAGACTACATCTCCCTAGAATATTTTACACCTCATTACAACTGTATATCGGAACCTCAGCACTCCAGATCAGACCTCATCCAGCTATTACAAATCTGACACACTCATCCCTATTAATTATGTATTCATTTATTATTATACATTTATACAAGGTTTCAGTAATATTGTGAGTATTTTCATTATTATAATTATTATTGACATTATGGTTATTAATATTTTCAATATCATAGAAACATTTAACAGTGATGGAATGATGGCGATGTGATGATACTTTGCTTGATATAAGGACGGTAATGGTATAACGTATATATTAAATGATTAAAATAAATAAATGAATAAATAAATGGATAAATGAAATGATGATGATAATAGTGATATAAATATATAAAATATAAAAATATAACCAAATCAAGTCAACACCTAACACATACCACACATGATTTTAATCCACCAAATGCTGATTTTAATGCACTTCACCTTCTTTTAATGCACCACCTTAGTTTAGGCATACATACAAATAGTAACTGTACAGTGAATGAGAAGAAAGGGAAAGAAAAGGGGAAAAAAAAGAAAAGAAAAAAGGGAAAAAAAGATAAAAGGGGGGAAAAATAAAAAAGGGAAAAAGAAGAGGAAGAAAAAAAGAAGAGGGGGGAAAACATGCACACTGACACAGAAACTAGGAGAGGTGTGGTATGTGTTTGTTTTGTTATTATTGTTATTATTATCATTATTATTACTACTATAATTATTATTTATATCACTGTCGCCGTCATCGCAAAGTGTTATCATCATCACCATCTTTAGCATTACTATTATTAGACTTTTTTTATTATTACTATTGTTGTTATTATTATTACTATTGTTGTTGTTATTATATTATTATTGATATAACTATTGCAATTGTACTTTCAATACAAAATATTATCATCATCGCCATATTTAGTATTACTATTATTACTGTTATTACTGTTGCTATTATTATTGATATAAATGTTGTTATTATTATTATTGTTATTATTGATTTTATCAATATCAATATCATCACTTTTTTTTGTTAGTATGAGTACCAATACAGTTATTGTTATTATCACTATTATCAATGTTATACATTATTATTATTGATATTACTAT
Source organism: Leucaspius delineatus (assembly GCA_023718395.1). NCBI lineage: Eukaryota > Metazoa > Chordata > Actinopteri > Cypriniformes > Leuciscidae > Leucaspius > Leucaspius delineatus. Next base: position 50,477,745 of record CM043362.1, read on the forward strand.
TGCCGTCAACACAACTTATCACCATCCTTAGTATCATTATTGTATTATTACTGTCATTGTTCTCACTGATATTACTGTTACCGTCACCACAAAATATTATTATCATTATTATTATACATGCTATTACTATTTAAATACTATTTAATACTTCTACATTTTACTATTATTATTTGTCGTTGCTGTTTTTTTTTTGCTGTTATTATTACTGCTGTTTTATTGTTGTTTTTGTGTTCTGTTGTTGTGTTCTGTGTTTACCTTATGTATAATAATAATAAAAAAAAAAAAAAAAGATGTGTTGTCACTTTCTAGAGGTGGCCCGAAGCATACTGGACGGCGGGAACACAGCACTGATTTCCCGAGAGCTCCGGGGGGGAGGCGACCTCGATCGCTCCGCCCCGGGGGGGACAGCTCTGAGCGGTCCGGCCGCAGCTAGGACCGCTTGGCGGAAGCCTTCTTTGCCTGAAGGACGGTCCTCAGATCGACCTTAGGCTCGGAAGGCTTGCCGCGAGAGCGCCGCCTCCTTTGCCAGGCTCCCTCGAGAGGGGCGCGGGAGGCGACACTTTTTTTGCACCTTTCGGTGTGAGGCTCAACATTTGAATGCCCCAAAATTAAATGCAGCCAAAAACACTGGATAAGTGAAACACGGTCTGGATGGTAGGCTGAATTAAAATATCTAACTTCTCAAAGTCAGATAATATTCCATCATTTTAATTCATAGAATTAAATGCAGCCATAATCACCAGACAATACTGTTTAATATTTATTTATACGGTTTCGTAATCCACGCGCTGCCTCGGCAAACGCGAGATCCGAGCTACTAAAGATTCTGTGTATTGCAATGCAGACCTTAAATCTACGCGCTGCCTCGACAACGCAAAATCCCAGTCACAGAATCTTTACTGAAGAGTAGACCTATAATCTACGCGCTGCCTCGGCAAATGACTGAGGTAATCCACGCAGACCTGTGAACGCCCCCATATCAGCTCTTGAAAACACATCAAGTTAAATCAGATCATTGTACTTGTTTACACTGTCTCGCGGCGCTGTGAGGAATAATACTATCGTAATAATAATAATGGAAAATGTACCTCAGAAGTGCTGGTATTTCGAGGAGCAACGGATGGAATACTGTAGTAAGTTTTTTTTTTCATTCTCAAGTGAATCACATTTCTGTGTGTGAATGAATGAACGGCAGAGATGCGCGCTGTTTACCACAACTGGCAAAAAGACGGTTTAAATATGAATTGTGTTTCTGTGTGTGAATGAATGATCCGCTTTTAGCAAACTATTTTGCTATACTGAGTAAAAATCGACTGAAATATGTTGAAATAAAATGTATTTGTATAAGCAACGTATTAAACTGCAAATTAACATTTATATTTCTTATAATAAAAACGAAAGTTACTATGTTACAGACATATGAAAGACAACATTTCGCTGTTTAGTTTTGGATAGATTATATATTTTTACTGTAAAATATCTGCCACCTCAAATAAGCTTTATTTTGCCAATTTTTGCTCATATGTTAAATACAGTATGTTTTGTCAAAAATAATAATGTTATAGTGTTTATTCCAATGTAGCCTAGGCTATATTCAAGTAATGAATCCTTAACTTTGAAATATGTATGATAAAATGTATACTTTAGTTTTTACAAATAAAGATTACACTTGAATTGTTGTTGTAATTGTAACCTTTTTAATAAAAAAAATAATATTTACAAGGTAGATGTAAACAAACTATTAAAAGGTAAACATAAGCCTTTTCTTTAAATAATTTTTATTGTGTTTTATTAGTGACAAATTTGGGGAGAGGATAAATATTCCAAAACTGAAAATACAGTATGAGAATTAACTGCACAATTACTAGACATGTTTTCCTTGGATATTATAGGCCAATTTGCAAGCACAATTTGTGAAAAAAAAAAAAAAAATAATAATTTAGATGCTTCCAACTGTTGCTCTTGCATTCTTTCTTGTGACACACCTGAATGGCTCATTAAGTATGTGGGCCCCATTGTCTCCTCAGGTGTGAACTACTCAATATGCATGATGGTGTTGGATCGTTGACGCCCACTCGCATATGGCCTTTCCAAACAGAAAGGGTTTTGCAAAATTTAAATCAATGTATTGTGTTATGTGAATGATTAGGCAGGATGATTTCACATCATTTTGAAGAAAACTCTAGGCGACGACATCCATTAGTCAAAAGTCATATTGACACATATTTAGTATGTGTTTTGTGGCCTTATTTCAGAAACTTTAGTTTTTAGTTTTATCAATAACCATGCATAAACATTATTCTCTCAAAAATACAAACATTTACATGCATGTTGCTCACATATTATGGTAGCCCTGTTTGTGCTAAATAGAGAGTAATTACACCTTTGCCATTAATATGTTTATAAGCAACTGAAAAAACATCTCAAGGACCCCAAAAACACCTTAGACCCCAGAGAGTTAAAATCACCAACAATTATTACTTTATCTGCAGCCAATACTAATTCTGATAGAAAGTCAGCAAATTCTTTGATAAAGTCTGTATGGTGCCCTGGTGGCCTGTATACAGTAGCCAGCACAAATCTCAAACGTGATTTATCATTTATACTATATATTTTTACATTAAAGATGCTCTAAGTCATATCACGCGTTTTTTAGGCCAAAACATTTTTTGTCACATACAGCAAACATCTCCTCACTATCCACTAGCTGCCTGTCCCCTGAACACACTGTTCAGGCTCATTAAGTATGTGGGCTCATTAAGTGGGCTCATTAAGTATGAGGGAAGTTTGAATTATGGCCGAAACACGACCAAAGAGACGACGTTCCGATGAACAGAACAACTTGCAAAGAAGAGGGACAAGGATAAGGAACGCGCGAAGTCACGAATGTACATCGGAAAAACAGGTAATTCCACTTTTCTTTCTAAACTGACGTTCATGTTCGCCAAACCAACAAAAGGATGTAATTAGCTAGATTTATGCAGTCAGCGTTAACTTTGGTGAATACAACATGTATGTTTCTAGCAGCGATCAATCTCTATTGTAAATGATCAAGCAAATTCACAGTAGGGCGACAATTTGTGTAAGTTAACGGTTGTTTAGGCTATTGACAACTTTGACTAAACTTTGTTTACAACGCCGCCGTTGTTTATGCTCACTGGGAAACGCGAAGCTAACGTTATCTTGCTATCATTGCGTCCTTGTATGGGAGCTAACATATAGTTATAACCTCAGGTGGCGAAACGATTTTAAGATAATGTTTCTCTTTTTCTGTATTCTGTTCTGCAATATATAAAAGCATTTATCTAACTTGGCGACATTACACATTGAATGAAGTATCAGTAAAACTTAACTTTACTAGTGACTATTTTGACTTTGCTTTATGCCGGAAGGGAAGGGAGGGGAGGAGACGGGATGAGGAGGAGGGAGGGTCTAGCCAGCCTCCGTTTTGTTTGACAACAATTCGAATGTCAACAAGAAGTAACGTCTCCCGACATCGCTTAGAGAACCTTTAAGCACCAACACTTCAAAAGAAGTATATTTAAAACTAGATTTCTTAGTGATTTCGAAAATATTACTATAAATTACAGCAACACCACCCCCTTTGCCTTTCAGACGAGGCTCATGTTTATATCAGTAGTCTTGCGGGGTGGACTCATTTAAAGTAATGTAATCGTTTGGTTTTAGCCAGGTTTCTGTCAAACACAGCACATCTAGGTTATTATTTGAAATCATATCGTTAACAACGAGTGCTTTTGAAGTAAGGGATCGAATATTCAGCAACCCAAGCTTTAGCATTTGCTCATCTGTAATATAGCTGTTTTTTATTTGTTGAACATCAATTCAATTTTTAACCTTAGATGGGTTGAAACGTTTTTTGGATTTCCAAATTCGGGGAACAGACACAGTCTCTATATGATGATAGCTAGGTGAAAGAGGCTCTATGTGATGGGATTTATCTGACCTTGGTGACGCGAGGCCGCTAGCAGACGGTCAGTTTAGCCAGTCTGTCTGCTTCCTGACCTGAGCCCCAGATTGTCATGTTTGAGCTCTAAGACTATGAGCCATATTACTAGAGAGAAGAGCAGCACCATCCCAGGAGGGATGAATACCATCTCTTTTCAACAGGTCAGGTCTGCCCCAAAAACTTTTCCAATTGTCTATGAATTCTATATTATTTCGCAGACACCACCTCGACAGCCAGCCATTGAGTGAACACAATCTACTGACTATCTCATCACATATTCTCTTTGGGGCTGGCTTGACAGGCTGTGGCCCAGTTGAGAAATGACAACTGGGCGCCTAGTGAAGGGGGACCGGTTACCCGTGGAACGAGTAACCTCGCTTATTGTGTTCATAACCCAGTTCGGCACTTGGGGATGGCTCGCCAGGCCTCGACCCGTGTGGCTAGGGGTTGAATGAAAATTGGGGATGGGCCGCCTAGCCAAGTCAAGTCAAGTCAATGTAGATTGTTTCAAAGCGGCTTTACAGTAACAAACGGATAATTTAATGTAACAGAGATTGTTTTGGCTTTATAGCGGTTCTTGAATAAAGATATTTTCCAGTTAAAGTTAGTTTTGATTGATTCACTTCCGTCGCAAGGATCATTAGTTAATAAATTAGAGGCCGCTGAGAAGATATCGTTCTCTCTACACAGACTTTAAACACGAACCTGTGAGAAACGCTGATGGGCGCTCGCGTGCGCATCAAGAATTAATTCTATAGTTCTGCGCATTTGAATATATGTGCGCAGGTTTGTAATTCCCTACAAACCAAGCCTTAAACTACTTGTCTGGCCTTAACATTTTGATACAGAATTTTATCACTTCGGGGTAGATACGCGAAACCAAAATTATCCCGACAACTCTTTATCTCTAGAGTGGTAGAGGGATCCTCCATAGGGAGAGACTAGTTGGCACTTCAGCACTGCGTTGTCATCGGTCCAGGCGCAGGTCCTTCGTCAGATCTGGATACGGCCTGGATCCGGCAGGCTGCGGGAAAACCTCGGGATAAACAAAGACACTAAAATTAGCGTAGACGCCATTCTTCTTATGATGTAACGAGTACATCAGGATTTATGGGAAGTGTTCCCGGTTCCGGCTGACCTAAACTATGCAGCCTAACATTGAATTATTGAAGTCTATAAAGTGTTATGTGAAAGCTAGGTCAAAGAGATGTGTCTTTAATCTGGCTTTGAACTGACAGAGTGTGTCTGCTTCCCGGACAATGGTAGGAAGACTGTTCCAGAGTTTTGGTGCTAAATAGGAGAAGGATCTACCGCCAGCAGTCGATTTTGATATTCTAGGTATAATCAACTGGCCGGAGTTTTGAGATCGCAATAGACGTGAAGGACTATAATGTGTTAAGAGCTCGCTCAAGTACTGCGGAGCTAAACCATTTAGTGCTTTGTAAGTAATCAGCAATATTTTAAAATTTATGCGATGTTTAATAGGGAGCCAGTGCAGTGTTGACAGAACCGGGCTAATATGGTCATACTTCCTGGTTCTGGTAAGAACTCGAGCTGCTGCGTTTTGAACCAGCTGTAGTTTGTTTATTAAGCGTGCAGGGCAACCACCCAGTAGAGCATTACAATAATCTAGCCTTGAGGTCATGAACGCATGAACTAATTGTTCCGCATTTGTCAATGAGAGCATATGACGTAATTTAGATATATTTTTAATATGGAAAAATGCAGTTTTACAGACACTAGACACGTGACTTTCAAATGAAAGATTGGTATCAAAGAGCACACCCAGGTTCATAACCGACGACGAAGACTTAACAGAGCAGCCATCGAGTGTTAGACAGTATTCTAGGTTATTACGTGAGGAAGTTTTTTGTCCAATAATTAGAATCTCTGTTTTTTCAAAATTTAATAGTAGGATATTACTAGTCATCCAGTTTATTATATCAACTATGCATTCCATTAATTTTGTGAATTGGTAGGTTTCGTTAGGTTGTGAAGAAATATAGAGCTGAGTATCGTCAGCATAAGAGTGAAAGCTAATTCCATGTTTCCTAATGATATCTCCTAAGGGTAGCATGTACAGAGTGAACAGCAGCGGTCCTAATACTGAGCCTTGTGGTACGCCATACTGAACTTGTGATCGATGAGACATCTCATCATTTACTGCTACAAACTAATAACGGTCAGATAAGTATGATTAAAACCATGCTAATGCAATTCCACTAATGCCAACATAATTTTCGAGTCTATTTAAAAGAATGTTGTGGTCGATGGTGTCAAATGCAGCACTGAGATCGAGTAACACTAATAGCGAGATACAACCACGATCGGATGATAAGAGCAAATCATTTGTGACTCTAACGAGAGCTGTTTCGGTACTATGGTACGGTCTAAATCCGGACTGGAAATCCTCAGATATCATTTCTTTCAAGAAAGGAACACAGTTGTGAAGATACTGCTTTTTCTAATATCTTTGACAGAAAAGGTAGATTCGAGATCGGCCTGTAATTGACTAATTCTGAAGGATCAAGTTGTGTTTTTAACAAGCGGTTCAATCATAGCCAGCTTAAAGGTTCTTGGTACGTATCCTAGAGACAAAGATGAATTGATGATAGTAAGAAGAGGATCTATGACCTCTGGAAGCACCTTATTCAGTAGCTTAGTTGGTATAGGGTCTAACATAGGCTACATGTTGTCGGTTTCAATGATTTAATGAGTTTAGCGAATTCTTCCTTTCCTATAGCAATAAATGAATCGAATTTTTCCTTAGGGAGACTACAAATGCACTCCCTCATGCAATACTGTAGTAGACGGTTGCATATTTATAATTTTGTCCCTGATATTATCAATTTTATAAGTGAAGAAGTTCATAAAGTCATTGATGCTGTGTTGCTTGGAAATGCCTGGACTTGAAGCTTTATTTTTCGTTAGTTTAGCCTCTGTTTCAAATAAATACCTAGGATTATGTTTATTTTCTTCTAATAGGTTTGAAAAATAAGCAGATCTAGCAGCTTTTAAAGCCTCTCTGTAAGTAATTGAGCTCTCTTTCCATGAAATGCGAAATACCTCTAGTTTTGTTTTCTTCCAGTTGCGCTCCATCTCTCTGGCTGCTCTCTTAAGGGCCCGAGTGTGCTCGTTGTACCACGGCGTTGGACTATTTTCTTTAATCTTCTTTAAGCGCAACGGAGCAACTGTGTCTAAAGTGCTGGAAAAGAGAGAGTTAAACGTTTCTGTTGTAATATCGAGTTCTTCTAAGCTATCTGGGATGCTGAGATGATGAAACTGATTAGGAAGATTATTAATAAAGCAATCTTTAGTGGCAGAAGTGATAGGTCTCACATATTTGTAACACGGAGTCGGCTTTGCAGCCTTGGCTAAATGAAGTTTACACGAGACTAGATAATGATCTGAGATGTCATCGCTCTGCTGCAGAATTTCAACGGCATCCACATCTATTCCGTGTGATAATATTAGATCTAGAGTATGATTACGACGATGAGTAGGTCCTGACACGTGTTGTCTAACTCCAATTGACTTTACAATGTCTTTAAATGCCAATCCCAATGCATCTTTTTCATTATCGATGTGTATATTAAAATGACCAACAATTAGTACTTTATCTGCAGCCAATACTAACTCTGATAGAAAGTCAGCAAATTCTTTGATAAAATCTTTATGGTGGCCTGTATACAGTAGCCAGCACAAATCTCAAACGTGATTTATCGTTTACACTATATATTTATACATTAAGCACCAACACTTCAAAAAAAGAATATTTAAAACTAGATTTCATAGTGATTTCGAAAATATTACTATAGATTACAGCAACACCACCCCCTTTGCGTTTCAGACGAGGTTCATGTTTATAACAGTAATCTTGCGGGGTGAACTCATTTAAAGTAATGTAATCGTTTGGTTTTAGCCAGGTTTCTGTCAAACACAGCACATCTAGGTTATTATCTGAAATCATATCATTAACAATGAGTGTTTTTGGAGTAAGGGATCGAATATTCAGCAACCCAAGCTTTAGCATTTGCTCATCTGTGTAATAGCTGTTTTTTATTTGTTGAACATCAATTAAAATTTTAACCTTAGTTGGGTTGAAACGTTTTTTGGATTCCCAAATTCGGGGAACAGACACAGTCTCTATATGATGATAGCTAGGTGAAAGAGGCTCTATGTGATGGGATTTATCTGACCTTGGTGACGCGAGGCCGCTAGCAGACGGTCAGTTTAGCCAGTCTGTCTGCTTCCTGACCTGAGCCCCAGATTGTCATGTTTGAGCTCTAAGACTATGAGCCATATTACTAGAGAGAAGAGCAGCACCATCCCAGGAGGGATGAATACCATCTCTTTTCAACAGGTCAGGTCTGCCCCAAAAACTTTTCCAATTGTCTATGAATTCTATATTATTTCGCGGACACCACCTCGACAGCCAGCCATTGAGTGAACACAATCTACTGACTAACTCATCACATATTCTCTTTGGGGCTGGCTTGACAGGCTGTGGCCCAGTTGAGAAATGACAACTGGGCGCCTAGTGAAGGGGGACCGGTTACCCGTGGAACGAGTAACCTCGCTTATTGTGTTCATAACCCAGTTCGGCACTTGGGGATGGCTCGCCAGGCCTCGACCCATGTGGCTAGGGGTTGAATGAAAATTGGGGATGGGCCGCCTAGCCAAGTCAAGTCAAGTCAATGTAGATTGTTTCAAAGCGGCTTTACAGTAACAAACGGATAATTTAATGTAACAGAGATTGTTTTGGCTTTATAGCGGTTCTTGAATAAAGATATTTTCCAGTTAAAGTTAGTTTTGATTGATTCACTTCCGTCGCAACGATCATTAGTTAATAAATTAGAGGCCGCTGAGAAGATATCGTTATCTCTACACAGACTTTAAACGCGAACCTGTGAGAAACGCTGATGGGCGCTCGCGTGCGCATCAAGAATTAAATCTATAGTTATGCGCATTTGAATATATGTGCGCAGGTTTGTAATTCCCTACAAGCCAAGCCTTAAACTACTTGTCTGGCCTTAACATTTTGATACAGAATTTTATCACTTCGGGGTAGATACGCGAAACCAAAATTATCACGACAACTCTTTATCTCTAGAGTGGTAGAGGGATCCTCCATAGGGAGAGACTAGTTGGCACTTCAGCACTGCGTTGTCATCGGTCCAGGCGCAGGTCCTTCGTCAGATCTGGATACGGCCTGGATCCGGCAGGCTGCAGGAAAACCTTGGGATAAACACAGACACTAAAATTAGCGTAGACGCCATTCTTCTTATGATGTAACGAGTACATCAGGATTTATGGGAAGTGTTCCCGGTTCCGGCTGACCTAAACTATGCAGCCTAACATTGAATTATTGAAGTCTATAATGTATTATGTGAAAGCTAGGTCAAAGAGATGTGTCTTTAATCTGGCTTTGAACTGACAGAGTGTGTCTGCTTCCCGGACAATGGTAGGAAGACTGTTCCAGAGTTTTGGTGCTAAATAGGAGAAGGATCTGCCGCCAGCAGTTGATTTTGATATTCTAGGTATAATCAACTGGCCGGAATTTTGAGATCGCAATAGACGTGACGGACTATAATGCGTTAAGAGCTCGCTCAAGTACTGCGGAGCTAAACCATTCAGTGCTTTGTAAGTAATCAGCAATATTTTAAAATTGATTTGATGTTTAATAGGCAGCCAGTGCAGTGTTGACAGAACTGGGCTAATATGGTCATACTTCCTGGTTCTGGTAAGAACTCGAGCTGCTGCGTTTTGAACCAGCTGTAGTTTGTTTATTAAGCGTGCAGGGCAACCACCCAGTAGAGCATTACAGTAATCTAGCCTTGAGGTCATGAACGCATTAACTAATTGTTCCGCATTTGTCAATGAGAGCATATGACGTAATTTAGATATATTTTAAAGATGGAAAAATGCAGTTTTACAGATACTAGACACGTGACTTTCAAATGAAAGATTGGTATCAAAGAGCACACCCAGGTTCATAACCGACGACGAAGACTTAACAGAGCAGCCATCGAGTGTTAGACAGTATTCTAGGTTATTACGTGAGGAAGTTTTTTGTACACTGTTTTTTCAGAATTTAATAGTAGGATATTACTAGTCATCCAGTTTATTATATCAACTGTGCATTCCGTTAATTTAGTGAATTGGTAGGTTTCGTCAGCGCGTGAAGAAATATAGAGCTGAGTATCGTCAGCATAACAGTGAAAGCTAATGCCATGTTTCCTAATGATATCTCCTAAGGGTAGCATGTACAGAGTGAACAGCAGCGGTCCTAGTACTGAGCCTTGTGGTACGCCATACTGAACTTGTGATCGATAAGACATCTCTTCATTTACTGCTACAAACTGATAACGGTCAGATAAGTGTGATTTAAACCATGCTAGTGCATTTCCCGTAATGCCAACATAATGTTCTAATCTATTTAAAAGAACGTTGTGGTCGATGGTGTCAAATGCAGCACTAAGATCGAGTAACACTAATAGAGAGATACAACCACGATCGGATAAGAGCAAATCATTTGTGACTCTAACGAGAGCTGTCTCGGTACTATGGTACGGTCTAAATCCGGACTGGAAATCCTCAGATATCATTTCTTTCAAGAAAGGAACACAGTTGTGAAGATACTGCCTTTTCTAATATCTTTGACAGAAAAGGTAGATTCGAGATCGGCCTGTAATTGACTAATTCTGAAGGATCAAGTTGTGTTTTTAACAAGCGGTTCAATCATAGCCAGCTTAAAGGTTCTTGGTACGTATCCTAGAGACAAAGATGAATTTATGATATTAAGAAGAGGATCTATGACCTCTGGAAGCACCTTATTCAGTAGCTTAGTTGGTATAGGGTCTAACATACATGTTGTAGATTTAGATGATTTAATGATTTAAAGATTTCCAAATTCGGGGAACAGACACAGTCTCTATATGATGATATCTAGGTGAAAGAAACTCTATGTGATAGGATTTATCTGACCTTGGTGACGCGAGGCCGCTAGCAGACGGTCGGTTTAGCCAGTCTGTCTGCTTCCTGACCTGAGCCCCAGATTGTCATGTTTGAGCTCTAAGACTATGAGCCATATTACTAGAGAGAAGAGCAGCACCATCATCGCGCGCGAGAAAAATAAATAAATAAAGAGCGCACGGATGGCACGCTAACAGGCTAGCGAATTACTGGCGTGTTGTGCTAGCAATAACGATTTAGTTTGAAGCTAGCTATGTCAGGTTAATGTGTGATGTTGAGTAAGTTATATTTAGCAGTATAAACAACAAGGAATGATAATAAATAATGATTCAAAACAGGAAGATATACAAAGCTTTCAGACGCACACCAATGCAAACAGCAACGAGGCAGACAGGAGCAATCGAATAGCCAATTCGAATTCAAGCAGCCCGATTATCTTCTGCCTTCAGCTCTCTTTCAGATATGGCACTTTCCTTCTGAGGTATATGATGGTCCTCTTTACGATTCGCTAAATAAAAAACTGAGAAAGAAAGAGAGAACACACAAAAGGAAAACTTACTCAACACAATTTACAAGCAGAAGATACTTCATATCGTCACCTTCCTAAAATAATTGCCCAAGTCATTTAGATTATTTTAGGAAGGTGACGATATTTCAAAATGTCAAATTCATTTGAACTCAAACAATCAGAATATACAAAAATTCACTTAATTCATAGCTAATTTTTTGTTTAAGCTCAGCCTTGCGTTGCACAGCCCTGATGCCGTATTCAACTTAGTCGTCGTCTTCCTCTGAGCGGGTGGGTGTGGACACGGTCCTGTATAAAACATCACATGTTAATATGCTTCTTATGAAGGAAATTATGTTTACTTCATATTCAAGTGATATGTTTTGAATTCAAATGTAGCGCCCGTTTCACACATATATACTCTGTTTGCAGTGCGTATGCGGTGCGTATTTTTTCCGTACCCATGTTAACAGGTTAGAGCTTTCACACTGCACGCGGCTGCAGTCCGTCGATCCGTTCCAGCTGCGGTGCGTATACAGCAGTGCAGAGATCGTTTTTATGGTGAATCGCATTCATGGTGAAATTACTACATTTTCAGGTCAATCTGTGTTCATTTTGACCACGAAACATGCGCTGTCACTTTAATTCCGCATTTCCGAGTCTATTTCTGCTGTGCTGCAAACGCTGAATTAAAGTGACAGCGCATGTTTCGTGGTCAAAATGAGCACAGATTGACCTGAAAATGTAGTAATTTCACCATAAATGCGATTAATTAAATAAAATGTAGTAATCTAATAAATGCATTTAATTAAATACTACTTTTTTCACTTTAAGACCGGAGTAAAGCAAGGAAAACTACACTTTACCTCAACAAGGCGACATAATGAACACTCGTCTCATTCGTGGAGGTGGAAAAACAAGTTCTTTGTGGCATGCAAGATTTATTGTATTCAAATTTAAATGCAAAAGAAAAGGCATGAGAGTTGGCTGTTTTTGTCAATTTTAAGTTTTAATTTAAAATGTTTGCGTTTTTTTATACAAGTACATGGTTAAATATTTGACCACTGGCTTGAGGAACTTAATATAAGTAGAAGTAATGCATTGAATAATAGGCTGACGTTGTTTAACCCTCTGGGGACCAAGGTTTTTTTTTTTTTTTAGCAATGAAAATAAACACTAAATGCTCTGTTAATTTTGATCTTTCATTTTCGTGTAATACATCAATCGATCCTGTTCAGTTTCTATTTTTTTCTGTATACTCACAATAAAAATAAAGTGTTTTGCTTTTTGACAAATAAAGAAACTTTAACATGATGCGATGTCTGCCTTCTCTCTGTCAGTAAACTCCCATTTGAAACGCGTTCGAAAATGATCAATAACTCCGCGAAAAATTCAGTCAAACAGGCAAACAGACCCACGGGCATAAAGCTTGAGATCGCATCTGTTAAATGAAGTCATTTATATAAAAAACAAATATTATCAGCTTCTGTAATCTGTATAAAAAGAGAGCGATTCCAGTCGAGCTCATTACGAGCTCATTGACTTTAATTCGTTCACGCCTACTCACGGAGCGCGCTATTCACAAGATAATGTGCTAAGCCATCTATGCAAAACAGGTAAACGCCCCCAAGCAAATGCATTAAACGCTTCAAGTTTCATCATTTCGTCACCTGCGCGTTGGGAAGATGACACGGTACACCGGTGCGGAAGCCCTTCAGTTCGTCCTGGATACTAGCGACGAAGAGTCCAGATTTTCATCAGAAGAGGAGCGCGACTACTCTGATGACCACCGTTTGTATTTTGAAAATTTCGGATGAGTAAGTATTTATTCTTACTTGCATTAGTTGACAAGCTATTCAAAACATGAGCTTACATATTATACTGGGTGGACTTGCCATCCAGAGTATTGACATTTGATATCTACCTATATTCAACACGATCTAATAAAAGTGCATATCTATACCATGAATTTAATATCTCGTACCATTTCAACGTCAAATGTTTTGTTTTTTTGTGTACATATGCTACACCCCTTGGTTAGGAAATGTGTATTTGTATGTGTAGCCTAAATGATATGTTTAGATCATTATGTATGAAAGATAGAATTTAGAAATTATTTTAGAAAGTAGGCCTATAGGTGTTTAGATTATATTTTGACTATATAAATGCTGCCTCATTATCATTAACGATGCATGCTCGCAAATATCAGTTGTAAATGTGTGTAAATGTGCTGAAATGTGTAAATATACCCAGTTAATGAAGTGCACAAATGTGTTAGGCTAATGTTTGCGGTGTGCCTCTCCGGTAATGGCCCATTGACACGCATATAGGCTTATTGCACGCGTCTAAAATTATTTACATCAGTTATTCATTATAGACTAATGCTACTATAGTTATATTTATGCAATAATATTCTTCAACTTTTTTAAAAGGAATGTAGCTTCATCACTACCTCCGCCTGCAACTCGGAGTGAGCTTAGCAACACAGTCAGAAATCAGAAAGAGTAAGAACATATTTACCCACTATTTTACAGATGTTAGTTCAATTTTGTTTATACTTAGTGTTAATAATATGAGCCTGTATGACTTTATTATTTATTTTTGGAGATTGGTTGATGTTACATATGTTTTGTAACTTTTTTTAAAAGGAATGTAGCTTGTTCACTCTCGCCTTCCACTGCAACGAGGACACGCAGCAACAAAAATCAAAAAGAGTAAGTACATATTTACCTACTATTTTACAGATGTTAGTTACATTTTGTTTATATACTTAGTGATGATACAAATGTAGCCTATATGTGCCAGTTTGCAACAAATGTATTGTTATGCATGCACAATATAACAATTATTGATTAGTAATGTTAATATAAAAGAGCTTATATTGTGTTGGTTCCAGGAGCGGAGCTGATCTCAGATGCAAAGAACATTTGCACAGTGGGACGCAAGATCTGTGTGCTTTGCAAAGGACAGCTTGGTAAAAGGCAGGACACACCTTGGAAATGCCAGGCATGTAATGTTCACTTGTGTCTTCAGCTGAACAGGAACTGTTTTCAGAAATGGCACCAAGACATGTAACTGTATTCTCAAAACAATCGGATTGCTTTAATTTCACTACTTATATCCACCTTTCCAAACCTCCGCTACTAGCCTTAGCCCGCTAGCATAGCAGGCGTGGTCTGCGAAGGATAGCGAACTGCCTTTACTTTTGTTTATTTTCCTCACATTTGATTTGCTTAGAGCCCGCATCAACGGGGCATAAGCATTTACTGTGAGATACCTGCCTTTACTTTTGTTTTTACAAAATTACAATAAAACAGATTGAAAAACCAAACATTTGAATCTCCTCATTCTTTGTTAAGGCTGCCTCACCTGATGGCCCATTAGCACTCGGGGGAGCGTCTATGTCACACCCCTGGTCTGAATCTCATTAATATTGATGACCCATTACCACTCCCACGCATAAACCTCTTCTGACAAAAAAACTGTTTTACAATGTTTAAATCAATGTAGTGTTTTATATGAACAATTAGACAGGATGATTTTCACATAATTTTGAAGCTAGAACTCAAAGGGACAACATCAATTAGTCAAAAGTCTTGTGGACACATATTTAATATGTGTTTTGTGTTCTTAAATCAGCAACTTTCATTTAATTTTTTCCAATAACCACGCATAAACATTATTCTCTTAAAAATACAAACATCTACATACACGTTGCTCACATATTATGGTAGCCCTGTTTGTGCTATATAGAGTGAATTTACACCTTTGCCATTAACATGTTTATAAATAACTGAAAAAAGCACAAATGTCAAGGCATGTCAGAACATCTCAAGGGCCCCAAAAACACCTTGGTCCCCAGAGGGTTAAGTTGTGTTTGAACGTGCATACGTCTATTAAAGAGTGTATATGTGTACAAAGAGAATCGCAATGCTGAGACGTTAAGACCGGGGTAAATCAAGGGAAAATACAATTTACTTCAACAAGGCGACATAATGAACACTCGTCTCATTCGTGGAGAAGGAAAAAAACAAGTTCTTTGTGACATGCAAGATTTGTATAAAGATTTAAATTATGCAAAAGAAAGAGTATGAGTCTGCTGTTTTTGTAAATTTTAAGTTTTAATTTAAAATGTAGGCTATGCGATTTTAATATAAGTACATGGTTAAATATTTTACCACTTGCTTGAGCAACTTAGTATATAATTATATAAGAGTAATGCATTGAATAATACGTTGTTTAAATTGTGTTTAAACGTGAATACGTCTATTAAAGAGTGTATACGTGTGTACAAAGAGAATCGCAATGCTGACAAAAAACTTTTTTGAAATACAAATAGTGAGTATGTGTTTGTGGTAGGGGTGGGAATCTTTTACCATCTCACGATTCGATTCGATTCCGATTCTTGAGGCCACGATTCGATTCAAAATCGATTTTCGATTCAAAAAGATTCGATTTTATTCATAATGATTTCTAATCAGGTTTCTGATCATGAGGCCTAAAAAAAAAAAAGTTTGGTTCCGGTTGGTTGTCAGTTGAGGTCATGGGTCGGTAGGGATTTTTTTTTATTTTATTTATTTATTTATTTTCCTCCAGTGGCAGTTTTACACGCACACACACACGCGCGCTGATTTTAAATGTGTGTACCGGTACTTTTTTCTACTAAAAACCAGACATCTCAAGCAATGTTTCATCTGATATCTTTAATAGTATTAACCTCAATACAAATCTTCTCAGAAAATCTTCAAAATAAAATGTAACAATTCAAACCGTTGAACTTAAGGAAACTTATGGCAGCCATTGACTCTGCTCACTAAATACCTGAACTGAAATAAGGACGTCACACCACTGACAACCGAACCAAGCTGGTGAGTTGGTGTCGACACTAGGGCTGTCAACGAATATTCTAAATTCGAATATATATTCGAATAGTTTTAAAAAACAGAAATTCGAATGTGAAAATTAATATTCGAATGTGGAAAAACGCCCGCGGTAGCAGAGGCGCGGCTGTCAGCTTTGCGAGTGGGCGCGCTGCCTGAGGGGTCAGGGACAGGTAACAGGAAGAAACGTTAACGGTAAACAGAAACATTACTAAAGAGTAGGCTACTGTACTGACTAAATAGATATTGCGCAGCATGAATAAGGTAGGTTAGATACAGCAGTTTCATGCACTGCAGGCTTCCACTGGTTTGATTATTTACCGTTTCATGTCAAGGAAAAGTTAAATTTTTACCACAGCACAGCTCGCTCGGAGCGTTCAATGTCGGATTCGCGTCTAGTTGGACTCTTAAACATTTTGAATTTGCGCGTCAAAAGCAAAAGTTTGATGCTCGGAGAGCGTGACGCCTCATTCGCGCCACAAGACCTCCAGACGCGCGTAAACGCGTCTTTACATTGACTTAACATTGAAATCACTCGCGCCAGCAGACGCTCTATTCGCGTTTGGTGTGTGAACGCAGCGGGTGAGGGCGAGAGAGAGAAAGAGTGCTTGCGAGTGAGCGAGCAAGAGTGAGTGAGGTCTGCGGTCTTGGCCATTAGGGGATTTACTTGTTTGTTTTTGTGTATGTAATACGTTGTCAAATATGTTTAAACTTAAATAAACTACCTATACAAGTAGTTATGTCTCTTTGTATTAATTTGTCCTGTTATTGACGTAATGTACGTCATTGACAAAATGCGCAACCAGATGTTCGAATAGTTCGAATATTCGTGTGTTTTTTAGAGGGAATATTCGAACGTAATTTTTGAGCAATTTTGACAGCCCTAGTCAACACCACATCGCTTGCTAGGTCTGTCCATTTCTCAGCTCTGTCGACTTTGCTGGCAGCTGATACGAATCTACAAGAGCATTTTTTGACTTCTTGAAGCACGGTTTCAAATGTTTTTAAACCCAATTTTACAATTTTGGTTGACATGCTAGTGTTGCATGGGCAAATAATTATCACGTTACACATGTCCATCATTGCAAAAGAAAGAATAATATGTTGATATGGACTAGGCTAAAGTTACGCTACTGTATTTGATATATTACTAATTTACGCGGGCGAATCAAACTTTTACGACAGTGATTCTGTATTCCCGTTTAAAGTCTGTTGTTGCCATAGACACGCAAAACGCGCACACACACACACAAAAAGCCTTCGCGGGAGTTTGACAGGCGATCTCATAGTAGATTAACATGGAGGATTTGAACTTGAAAAACGGAGTGTACAGACATCTTTTTGTAGTCAAACAACATTCTTTGTTATGTTCATTTATGTGGTTTATTTGATTTTGATGCTATAAATTAACTAGAAGCAAGAGACGATCAGTTAGTTTTAACTGATGATCTAACTTACAGCGATCTGTTCGACACATTCAAGAGCCTCAAAACGGTATTTATTGTTTACATTTCTTTAAAAAATGACCACATTTGAAAGGTGAAATAACCAAATGAGACTTTGTTTCATATTAAAAGTAAGCTGGTAATGTTAACTATGTCCTGTCTGTCAGCATGTTGTCAGTGCCCTCTCTGTTCCGCGATATATTGTTGACCCCCCCCCCCCCCCCCCGTGTTTCTCTTAATGTTACGATTTCCAAACCTTAAGTTATAGCTCACTTTAGGAATTGACAGTTAAAGGGTTTTGATGCAATACTTAATGGTTTTTAACGGATTACTTAAGTGTAAAACAGCATTTAAAGGAAACTGTAATTTAATTAACGATGTGTGAAAGACCGTTCTTCCCCAGTCTCATAAAATAAATTTGGGTCGCACATAAATTGACAGGGTCGGTCGGAAACCGGAACCAAACAAATTTTTTTTTTAGGCCTGATCTACTCTCATCTGCTTTGCTATACAGAATGACAAACATAATGACAGACATTAAAGTGTCTTTTTCACATTTATTAAGTTCAATTCTCAGGGAAGTGCCTTTTATCAAAAACATTGAAAAAATGTTTTTACTTGGTACTTTTAAAGCAAAGTATTTATGATGACCAATAACGAACTTACTTCCAATACTTCCTATATTAATTTTATTAATAAAACAAATGGAAGTGATTTGGCAAGTCAACTGTAAGGTTACATTTGCCAACATATGCCCCAACATTGCTGAGAACCAACAGGAAAATAAATGTGTGCCTATACTAGCAGCAAACTTGTAGTAAATTAATACAAACTTCAGCATATTCTGAATCTCTAGCATAGTAGCATTTAATAATAGACTTCTAACCAACATCCTCTTGTTAGTTCCAATTAGCAATATAATCCTTCAGACAAAAAAAACATTTTGCTGTAGCAAATTCACAAACAGTTTTCGTTCAAAAATATAGAATTATGTCCCAGAAGCTATCATAACGTATAATGCTTGTGGACTTATGCATATTCTGAATAATTAGTAACATACAAAGTCGCTCTTGACTTATAGTACACAACTAAATAATAAAGAGTTATGACTTGAAATGTTTGCTGTATACCACAATCAAAAACAGCTTATACAAAGAAAGTGAATGAACATCTGCAGAGAGTACTTACAGTCAAAATGTAACTTTTTGTGACTGGCATTGCACATTTGGCGCTCAGCCATCATGCGTCCGTTATGTGCGCGTCTCTGTTATGTGCACGCCACAGACTGTCCGCGCACGTGCACGTCCGCTTCAGAGTTCCGCCTTGTGCGTTCCGTCAATGTTACGTTATTAGAATTTTTTTTTTTTTAGAAAATCGATTTTTGACATTTGTGAATCGATTCAGAATCGTCCACGTCCCGAATCGCGATTCATCTAAGAATCGATTTTTTCCCCCACCCCTAGTTTGTGGTACAGCCGCGGATCAGTTGCGCACTGCAAACGCAGCATATGTGAAGTATATGATATATACACACATAAATGAGTATGTGTGAACCGGGCGTAGGAAACCGGTTTCAGATTGCTGGACTAGCTCACCTCTGGCACGGGAAGAGGAGGAAGCTTGACTGACTGCGGTCGGCTGGAGAATTTTCTCTCATAATATTTAGATTCTGTTGACGATACATAAGAATAAGAAAACACCTTAATACAATGCTCAACGTATGAACGCAGGCTCAATGTTAATAATGTTAACACATTCAACGCTATGATAGCTTCCTTACCCTCATCGTCGTCTTCAGGGAAGAAGTCAGTATCAGAGAGAGATGTCGGGAGATTGAGCTTGCGCCTGCGCCTGTGCAATTGCGTATCGCCATACTCTATCTCATTTAAAGTAGTAAATTCATCAAGCAACCTGTGCATATCTTCAACCATATTGTATATGGTGAATGACTTCTTTGGAGGAGGGCTGCATGGCTTTTCTCTATGGATTGTGCTTTTCACTGGTTCCTGTTTCTTTATAACCTTCTGTGGAGGTCTGCGTGGCATCGGCTTTTTTCCGATCTGCAATAGAGATGTGATTTTTAAGTTTTAATGAGCAAGACAAAAGTATGGGGGAAGTAGAGCTGGTTCTGTGTGCCACGTACTATGTTCTCTGGAAACTGCCTCAATTTCTCTTTCACTGCTTCCCAATTAGCTTGTTTCTGTTGCCTGTCACTGTGAAAGAGAGAAAGCAAGAGTGAGATTACCAAGAGGTCACTCAAACCATAAAATTATACTAGCCACTGATGATCATCACAGTAGCTTTATCGCTTTGTGTCATAAAGACATGTATTTTTATATCTTACCGCTTATCATAGTCTTCCAAAGGCTCCTCTTGTCGTAAGTGGAGTATCACAGGATCCATGTCTTTCAGCACATCTGAAGCCTCTTCATCTAAAGCTGGCCCAATCTCAGATGGACTGTTGACATCACAAAAGAACTCCGAGTAAACCTCCGTCATCTTCTCGTGAGAGAAAGGAAGAATGAGGAGATCACATGTGACAGATCAGCCGTAGTCTTTATTACATTTGGATGTGTGTGATGCTGTGATGGCTTTAGATGGGACACGTTGTGCACTTACTCTCTCATAGAGACTGGCAGATGTGTCTCTCTCCTCTGTGTGTTTTAGCTTTTGTTCTATGAGGTTTCTGTTCTTCAACTCCAGTTCTCTCATGCGGTCGACCTTCTCTTTAATGCCGTCTGCCTCCTTGTTCCTGCACAAAAACAAAAAGAGGGTCAAACACTGTCACTGTCTTCAGTTCCCAGACGTCCCACAGATACGATTGGGAGTGTGAAGAAATCAAACCCATGGTTGTGCAAGAGAAACTTACATCTTTTTAATGTGATTCTGATTTAGCTTGATGAGCTTTTCAGTTTCGTCCAAGAAGTCGATACATTCCAAAACCGGATCTTTCATGTTTTCTTCAGGCTCACAGACTTCTCTGAAACGGATTACAGTAACAGAGATGGCTATGAATAATGTTATCAGAAGCAGTATCGTCACTGTGCATATGCAACATCTACATATGCAAAACTAGAGCAACATAAGTTGTGCACATTGGCATGACAGTAGTATTGTGCTGACCCTGTTTTGAGCGGTGTCCTGTTCGCAGGTATATGATGGCCCTAGAAGCATAAGACAATACTTTAATACAATGCTTAACATATGAACGCAGGCTTAATGTTAATATTGACCGATGATGATAGTTGAAAAAACCCATTCATGACGATGTAGGGTGGCCACCATCAAACACACCAAATGTGGGAAGATTTTAAGTTTGTTTAGTTTTAACACTAAAACATAACCTGAAACTGTTATATATACCTAGAGATTGGCATGGAGTACTTTCCATAAGATCATCTCTCAATGCAAATCAAACCAGCTATTAGGCTAACTGAAATAAAGCCATGCCAATCTCTAGGTGTGGTGAAGGCTATGTGATGATGTGGGGCTATTTTAATTCCAGAGGCCAAGGGAACTTTATCAGGATGCATAGTATCCTGGATGCATGAAGTAACTGGCCTTTAAAAATAAAAATCTGCCTATGGGAATTTAACATAGTTAAAATTGGTGTCCTTAAAGGTTGGATTTTTCCTAATTTTTTTTAATTAAGGCATTAAGTTCAATTTCCAAAAGATGATTTTTTATTCCTCTTTTTAGTCAACTTTAGCATGGGTGTCTAAACGTATGCACAGCACTGTATATAATGTCTATATAATAGGGCTGCACGATATTGGAAAAAAAATTACATTGCGATATTTTTTTCCCAACGATATATACTGCGATATTGCGAGCCATCAATCCAGGCTAAAGTCAATAATTACCATTCCATGATATTAATAATTTCACTAATAAGCAAACTACATCACAAGTGACAAAAAGGCCACTTAATATTTTATTCCAAAATTAGAATCCCAAAATATCTCTCTCTCCCTCCCTCTCTCTCTCTCCCTCTCTCTCTCTCTCTCTCTCTCTCTCTCTCTCTCTCTCTCTCTCTCCTCTCTCACTCTCCTCTCTCTCTCCCTCTCCCTCTCCCTCTCTCTCTCTCTCTCTCTCTCTCTCTCTCTCTCTCTCTCTCTCTCTCTCTCTCCCTCTCTCTCCCTCCCTCTCTCTCCCTCTCTCTCTCTCTCTCTCTCTCTCTCTCTCTCTCTCTCTCTCTCTCTCTCTCTCTCTCTCTCTCTTCGGTGCTGATGCAGTAACGCGTTCATGTAGAGTTAAATAAAAATTGCTGATAACTAATTTGAAAAAAAAAAAAAATAGTGAGTATGTGTTTCTGGTACAGCCGCGGATCGGTTAACCTACAAACTGCAAACGCAGTATATGTGAAAGCACTATAGCGCGTGCTGCTCCTGCAATATTGTAGTTCCAGGAAATTGGATAATGAAACACTGATTAAAATTAAGATACAATTAATACAAAACGAAATTCGCTTTAACGAAAGGCTTTGTGCTTTCTGTTTGAGGTCTCTGTGAAAGTTTTAAAGCAGTCTGTGCCGCTTTCATAACGGTCGCATTTATTTCCTCATAAACGCGAACACGAAAAATAAAAGACTTTTTAAAAAAGACAACCATCCACAACTTAATAACACTCCAGAAAAGTACCTCTTTTTGGTCAACATCCTCCTTTTTGTAGACGAAATAGTCCCAAATAGCTGATTTTGACTCGTGTTTACTGTGTGCTACCGTTCTCTAATACACTGTGGGTGCCACTACCCTTCACATCGCATGTTCCGGCGACGTGACTATCGCTCATTCGCACATCACGATGTCGATGTTAAAACAGAATATCGTTCAGCCCTACTATATAACTTAATAAAAACATTTGTATTCTGCCTTTCAGCTGATAAAATATGATAATTAAAAACCAATAGACTGATGAAAATGCGGGACATTTTCTCAACAAGCGGCGTGCGGGGCAAGGGCTGAAAATGCTGTGCGGGAGCTGCTACAACCAAAGACAGTAAAAGAAAGGGTACAACGCAAAGCGGGACGGGTGGTGATTGCTTTCTTACCCGTGTCGTAGCAATGGGCGGTGGTTGTGGTCTCAGGCCAGGCATCTCTGAAGCGCCCACAGGTTGTGCAGTCTGAGCCAGACTGAGACGTTCCAGGGGCCTGAGCCTGCGAAATTTCTTGATTTCCATTTTATGATCTTTACGAATCTTTACAATAGAAAAAGAGAGAAAGGTTACAAGAGTACAGATGCTACACACAAAAGAAAAACTTAGTCCACAATTTACAAGCAGTAGATATTTCATATTTCATAAGCATAAGACAATACTTTAATACAATGCTTAACATATGAACGCAGGCTTAAAGTTAATATTGACCGATGATGATAGTTGAAAAAACACATTCATGACGATGTAGGGTGGCCACCATCAAACACACCAAATGTGGGAAGACTTTAAGCTTGTGTGGGACAATGTGGGACATGTTACAAACACTAAAACGACCTGAAACTGTTATAATGTCTATATTACTTAATAAAAAACATTTGTATTTTGTTTTTCAGCTGATTAAAGTTATTTGTTCTTTAGTCCCTTCCAGAAAACACCATTACATCACAGTGTAACATAACATGTTTTTATTTTACATGTCATTTAAATTCAACATCACTGAGCCCAAAGTCCAACTAAAATCCAACAATATAAACAATGAACAAATAAAATATAAAACAACATGAAATTAGATCATTGACAGTCTTATATATTAAGAACATATTAAACCAAAAACACATATTTTTTAGAAAGGATGTGAATTAAAACAACCACAGCAGGCAACAAGTTGATCAATTCTGTTAGATTAACATTTTAATTGACCGAATTATCCATTTGTTTTCTGACAGGGAACACATGGAACAATCACCGGTCCACATGTTGACTGACAGCTGTCACAACCATTTAGTGACTGTGTTTACCCCTTTCTTTTGAACCATTGGATAGGGTTTAAAAAAAAAATTATCCTTAATTTTGTATTAATGTAAAACGCGTTGTGGCAGCATACAGACATAGGCAAGACGGCTCGCGTGCCTATTGGCTGTTCTGCGGCAACTGCAGCAGCCTATCGAGCGAGGCCTAGCGTGACGTCAGACCCAATGAGGGTGCTTCGCGCCCGCTGCGTCAGGTCCCGCCAAAACGGGCGTGGCTTAGGCCTATAAATCCGGTTCGCAGGCAGCTGATATCTGGTTTTTCATCTCTTCAGCAAAGCTCTCGCATCGCTGCATCCGGAGAGAAGCCGCGCCGTCTGAAGAAGCCTTTCAGCGGGACGAGTCGACACTCTGAAGCCGCTGGCCGCGCCGCCTTCTGTCGCCTTCCTGCTGCGCTATCCGGCGTTATATCCTTTCTCTGCTACTGTGTTTTGTGTATGTGTGTGTGCTCACCACCGCGACACACACTCTCATTGCACTAAAAGAGCCGGGATCACGCAGCTCTCGCGCTCGCTGACGGCGACTGCCCTCACTGCGAGCTACTGCCTATGGTGACTCTGAGGACTCGCCTGGCATCCCTCTCCGAGACTGTTGTAATGCACGCACGCCTGCAAACAAACGCCAGCATGTTGACGCTCTCTGATAATACTCGCGCTATCTGAATGCCTTTGTGTCTTCCCCTGTGGCCCAGTGGCAGATTCTCAGGTTTTCGCACGAGAGACCCGTGTTCGATCCCGGCTCTACCGGCAGATAAAATTATGCCGGCAATGTTCGCTCTGTCAGTTCCCTGAAAAGGCGACTGCAGATGTGTATTTTGCAGCCAATGAGCGCGTTGTACAACCCGCTCGCCTGCACCCAAACACCGTTTCTATGGTTTCCGTGCGTCACTGGCGAAAGGAGAAAAGAGTGTTTCTAGTCCCACTGCGGCCGGACCGACCTCCATTTCTCACACATTTCTCATTCCCCTCTGAAGTTCAGGCGACTGGAAATGTCAATATAGGCCTATGTCACGGAAAAATTGAAGACCGGAAGTACGTCTTTTAGTAGGGATACGACTCTTCCGGTTAGCTGTTTTACAATGGCGAGTCCGATAGATATCGCGGGACCAAATATCTCCGCAACCTGCCTGAAGTCACATATGACGATGTGGTTCGGATGGTAAATGAAAACTCTCGAGTGGAAAAGCGTTTAAGCTGAGGAATGGCTGTCTATGTCCTAACGCAGAGCAACCCTGTGCACTACAACAACAGCGGCGGGCCGTTCGTCAGTAAGGTAAACGTTTCTATGGTTACAGCGAGTTGGACCAATCAGCAGACGTTGCTGCTACGCTTAGGATTGTGGGTAGCGTAGTTTTTCTTCATAAGATCGCGGATAAAACATGTTTTTCTTAAAACAAGGTTGATTTCATACGAACTTAAAGCTTCTACAATAGCAAAAACATTAGTTTCAAAACCTCATAGCCCGTGGTCAGTCTACCTCGGATGGTTTTGACATTATGGCTGATAATCTAAATCCTTATGGACAAATACTGTTGACCGGAAGTTCTGAATCCCTACTCCGCGTTCCGGAAGCAGGAAGTGTGACATAGGCCTATTGCAGTGAACGAGCCTGTTGTAATACACGCAAACAAACGCCAGCATGTTGACGCTCTCTGTTTCTATGGCAACTTCTCGCTCGTTCAGTTCCAGTAAATGTGACGGTTCCAGTGTATTCTGCAGTAAACAGGTCGGCGACACAGCCCGCTTGCCTGCACACAAACGTCGTTTTTACGGCTACCCAGATAAATCCCATAAGAGTGTATTTTCTGGTGTCCCGGCCACGGCCGATGGTGTTATGAGTGTAGACAAAATGCCCACTGCCCAGTGCCCATTCCTATACACAAACACAGCCCGTCACACAGGGCTCGCACACGAAATCGACCCAGATCGATTGCGCATTAAACGTGGTAAATGTGCCCACTGCCCAGTGCCCACAAACACTACATTCTGCATGTCTCAAGGTTTCTGTAAAAACGAAACCAGCGCGCATTCGCTCTGCTCAGGCGGGCAATGCTCTCGGTGTGGTAAATGTGCCCACTATCCCGCGCCCACATTCACTCATAGACATGACAAGTCCTACGGGACTCGCCCAGCCCTCCCTCTCTCGGTTGACCGCCGCAGAGGAGTCGAGCGCGGGCAGTCTGCCCACTGTGATCAGCGCGCCCCCTGCCTCAGATATCATAAGCGCAGGTGCTAGACATTATAGAAAGAGGCTATTCGCTACAGTTTTGCTGATGCCCTCGCCGCTATGCGATGCGCGCCGAGACCACGGTAAAAACAGAAGTAGCACACCTACTTCGAGCCGAAATTTTTAAACTGTTGAGCAAAGGGGCCATAGAGCCTTTATCTCAAGCTCAGAGCGAAGGAGGGCTATACAGCAGATACTTCCTGGTACCGAAAAAAGACGGGGGTCTCAGACCCATACTAGATCTAAGGCAACTGAACAGAGTGCTTGCAAAGCGTCAGTTCAGGATGCTCACGACCAGAAAAATCCTCGCACAGATTCGCCGAGGGGACTGGTTTGTGTCAATAGATCTGAAAGCATGTATTTTCCAATACAGATAGCGTCACGTCACAGTCTATATTTGAGATTCGCCTTCGAGGGCCAGGCATATCAGTACACAGTCCTACTGTTCGGCTTGTCCCTAGCACCCCGTACATTTACGATGTGCATGGACGCAGCGCTCGTACCCCTCAGACTACAGGGCATGCGAGTATTGAACTACTTAGACGATTGGCTGATTCTAGCTCAATCACACTCGGAGCTCATAGAGCACAGGACCATTTTACTCGATCACCTCGAGAATCTGGGTCTCAGAGTCAATTGGGCGAAGAGTTCTCTGTCCCCCAGTCAGATGATTTCTTTTCTGGGCACAGAACTGGACTCGCTGTCTATGATAGCGCGACTGTCACCACAGCGCGTACTGGACATTCAGCGCGTAGCGAGCTCTTTCCGCTGTGGCGCATCTGTCCCGCTCAAGAAATTTCAGAGGATGCTGGGTCTCATGGCCTCAGCATCATCAGTGCTTCAGCTGGGCCTGCTTCGCATGCGTCCGCTAAAGTTCTGGCTGAAAGCGCGAGTACCGCACCGAGCGTGGGCTTCCGGTCTGCTTCGCCTCAAGGTCAATCAGAAATGCATCGCAGCGCTGAAACCTTGAAAAGCGAACGACTGGTACCAATCAGGTGTAAGCCTGGGGACTTCCTCGAGTGTGAGGGTGGTGTCTACAGACTCATCCACCTCGGGATGGGGAGCGCTGCTCGAGGGCAGACCGTTCTTCGGCCAGTGGTCAGAACGGGAGAAGCTCCTGCACATAAACTGCCTCGAAATGTTGACAGTAGACAACGCGCTGACGCGTTTTCGTCCCCAAATAAGAGGACACCATGTCCTGGTCCGCTCGGACATGTCAGTGGTGTCCTACATAAATCGCCAGGGCGGCCTCAGGTCCCGAAACCTGCACAGGCTGACGGAACGCCTCCTGGTGTGGGCTCAGTGCAATCTGCGCTCGCTGAGAGCAGCGCACGTGCCAGGGCTCCTAAACATAGGACCGGACAGACTGTCCAGGAACAATGTTTCGGCAGGCGAGTGGTCTCTACACCCACAGACAGTCCAGCTGCTGTGGAAGAAATTCGGCAGAGCGCAAGTAGACCTGTTCGCGTCTCAAGAAAACGCTCACTGTCCGGAATTTTTCTCCAAGAGCAGGGACGCACTGGCTCATGTATGACCCCGCCACCCGCTCTATGCCTTTCCTCTCGTCTCTCTCCTGCCTCGGGTGATAGAACGGATCAGGAAAGAAGGATGCTCAGTGCTACTCGTAGCGCCGTTCTGGAAAAACCAACCCTGGTTCCCAGTTCTGATGCAGCTAGCGAGCACTGCCCCGTGGCCAGTGCCAGTGAGGAGGGATCTCCTCTCTCAGGCCAAGGGCTCGATTTGGCATCCTCACCCAGAGCTGTGGTCCCTTCATGTTTGGGCCATCAACGGGTACCCGCTGACCTCCCAAGCGGAGTGTTAAACACGATCACGCAGGCTAGAGCTCCGTCTACGAGACGTCTCTACTCCTTGAAATGGTCAGTGTTTTCGGGCTGGTGCACAGCTCGTGGCGTGTCACCCCCAGACTGTGGGGTGACGGAGGTTCTCTCCTTCCTACAGGAGCTGTTGGACAAGGGCAGGACCCCTTCCACGCACAAAGTTTATGTGGCGGCCATAGTAGCGTTCTCGAAAACAACGCTTGGTCAGTCAATAGGAAGGAACGATTTAGTCATCCGCTTCCTCAGAGGGGCTAAGAGACTGAATCCTCCCAGACCTCCCTCAGTCCCTGTATGGGACCTTTCTACGGTGCTGGAAGCCATGAAAGGTGACCCATTCGAGCCTTTGTAGACGATTGATCTGAAATATGTCTTTCAAGACAGTGTTTCTTCTGGCTCTCGCTTAGGGGACTTACAGGCGCTCTCAGTAAGCGCGACGTGCATGGAGTTTGGGCCTAATGACTCAAGAGTTATACTCAAACCTAAGCACGGTTATGTTCCTAAATCCCTCAACACATCATTTAGGGCACAGGTCATTTCCCTGTCAGCCCTACCGGTCCCTGACGAGGAAGGAGACGCGAGCTTCCTTTGTCCAGTCAGGGCATTAAGAGCTTATGTGTCTCGCTCGTCTGTTTTCAGACAGACAGAGCAGCTCTTTGTTTCGTTCAGCGGGCGTTCCAAGGGACTAGCCGCGTCGAAACAGAGCCTATCCAGATGGATAGCTGACGCCATTGCGCTGGCGTACACTTCCAAGGGTATGCAGTGCCCGTTGGGTGTCAGAGCGCACTCCCCGAGAAGCATGGCTTCATCGTGGGCCTGGTCAAGTGGGATTGCCTTGCAAGATATATGTATGGCAGCAGGCTGGGCCTCCCCGTCTACATTTATAAGGTTTTATAACCTAGAGGTTCCCGCCTTACAGGCCAGGCTGTTGTCGGTCTAAATATACCAGTACTGTCTGTTCTGATGCTATCGGTTCAGAATACTGTGTCTGCTGAGCACTGCTCGCTGATCAACCATAAAATGCTTATGGGCAAATGAGTAAGACCCGCAATTTTCCATCAGTTCAGGCCGTACTCCGTACTCAGTTCAGGCCGTACTTTCTCGTACTGTATGATGTAATTTGCGTCTGAGGGACGCTGCTATATGTGGAAGAGCGCGGCTCCGCCCCTACCTCTTCCCGGACTCCCTGTGAGTTCCCTGGGTGATTGTGCACTAGATGAACCCCGGGCTTTCGCCCTAGGGTCTTTGGTGTCAGATCCCAGCACGCACGGTGTCTTACATTGGGTCCCCTAGTACAAGAGACCTATCGTAAGAGAACGTACTCGTTTACTAACGTAACCTCGGTTCTCTCTAGAAGAGGGAACGAGTACTGCGTATCTTGCCGTGCATGCACACGCTCTGGTTCGCTTCGGCGATGAAAAACCAGATATCAGCTGCCTGCGAACCGGATTTATAGGCCTAAGCCACACCCATTTTGGCGGGACATGACGCAGCGGGCGCGAAGCACCCTCATTGGGTCTGACGTCACGCTAGGCCTCGCTCGATAGGCTGCTGCAGTTGCCGCAGAACAGCCAATAGGCACGCGAGCCGTCTTGCCTATGTCTGTATGCTGCCACAACGCGTTTTACATTAATACAAAATTAAGGATAATTTTTGGCATCAATATCTCGTGGAAAAAGGATTTTCCCCTAGCGTAAGATACTTACGCAGTACTCGTTCCCTCTTCTAGAGAGAACAGAGGTTACCATAAATCCTCAAATATAGGCCCGGGCCTTTATTTTACTCAAGCGCATCGCGGCCCAGGCCTTTATTGGAAGGAGGCCATAATTAGAGACAGGCCTTTATTTGTATTTGAGCAAAACGGACTACCAGTAGAATGAATAAAAACGAGATTTTGTGTCTATTTTAACCTATAAAATACTAGGTTAATTTATTGAAAACGTACAGTTAGTTACCATATGGTGTGCATACAGAACATTAACAACAAATAAATATAATATAAATAATATTTTTTGTGAAAAGCAATGATTCATTTTGAAACAGTATTTGTTCCAGCAGTAGTAACGTTAGCTCCACAACAGCACGCATCTGTGCATTCATTGATTTCATTCATTCATTCACACACTAGAAACGCGTGTCTTTTTGCGTGTAACTTACAGACACTATTGCGATTAGAACAAAGCAAATAGAACTGACCTATTTCTCAGCTGGATCCGTTGGTCCTCGAAATAATACTTCCAAGCACTTCTGAGGTAAATTTTCCAGGATTATTATTACTTAGATAGATGTGTGTTATCCAGCTGATTGTGGGTGTTCAGGTTTGCGTGGATCGCCTCAGATTTTTGCGTTTGAATAACGCGCGCTCTCCGTAATTAAGAGATCAAAGTCAACAGAGTATTTTGAAACTCTTTTGCACTTAACCCTTATGTGCTGTTGGGGATGTTTTCATCCACTATGGGGTATTTTTGAGTCTAAATTTGGCCATAACTTTTTCTGTGTTTCAGCAAATGGAATGATTTTTGGTGACAAATCTTATTTTGACACATATTTTGGGAAAATGCTGTGAAATTTTTCAAAAACTCAACAGTACACTGTGGGCAAATTTACTACCCTTTCGTTATGTTCGTGGCTGAAAACAGCCACTACTTTAAACTGCTGTAAAAATGTATCAGATAAATATTTTTTTCAAATTTTTTTGCATGAATCTATTAATCAATCTCAGTCCTGCTCAAAAATACTAAATGTTTAAAAAAAATTCAGGATTTTAACTCTTTAATTGCCAAATTCGTAAATGATGTCACTGATTTGGAAAAAAAAACACACAAAATGACTCATTTTCAAAATAAAATGTGATTGTGGACTGGATTTTTTTTTACCTTTTATCACAGTCTTGGACATGTCAAAGATTAGAAACAACATTGGTTTTGATGCATTGTTAGTTTTTGTGCAGCATCAGATTTTAACTTTTTCTCCCTCATTTACTGTTCGTGGCTGTTTTTGCCCCATTGACTTCCATTATAACCACATTTTTTGATTGCAAAGCCATGACACCATATAATCATGCATTTTTTATTGTTGGTGGTTTTCCCTGTTGGGAAGAGGTAAAATTTGTAATTTTTACTGTTGATAACCAGGTGGAACCATTAACCCTTTAGATAGGCCTGTGCAAAAAAAAGCTTAGTTTCTGGCTTTTACATGGAGTTATATGGAGTTTATAAGGAGTATAATAGCATGAAAAAGTAAGTGTGTGTGTGTGTGTGTGTGTGTGTGTGTGTGTGTGTGTGTGTGTGTGAACTCACCTTGATGCATCTGAGAAAATCAAAATATGCACCTCAGCTCTCAGATCTACATGGAGTAAACAAAAACAAAGTAAGTGTATTTATGCACCTGCTCCCTTTTGATGGTGAGAAATGCAGACTAAACAAAAACAAAGCAAGTGGATTTAAACGCGTGCATGCAAGCCTGCTGGTCTTTTGATGGTGAGAAGAGCAGCCAGCAACATGAGAAAGGGCTTGACTTGTAGTGAAGTTTTAGAGATGATTATGCAGCCTGACCCTTCCAGCGAGCTGCAGGATGTTCCGTCTTCTCCCTCTGACACCACAGGCTCAGGAGAGTCAGATCCTGATTTGGATGTGGCACCCTCATCATCCTCTCTAGCTTCCACTGAAGGCGAGGAGGATTCGGAGGATCCTGAATCTGGGTGGATTGGGAGAAGCGGCGAAGTGTGGTTTTCCACCAACGCGGAGAAAACTCCCTTTCTTCAGCCTGCCAGAGGCGTGACTCCAGGGCCGACGCGCTATGCCTTCGCAAGGGTCCAGAACATGGATTCCGTGTTCAATCTGTTTTTTACGGAGGAGATGATTGACCTCATTGTCAGCATGACTTGCGTCAACACATACATGTTTGTACAGTCATACAAACATGTATGACTATGCCTTGCGAAGGCATAGCGCGCCGGCCCTGGAGTCACGCCTCTGGCAGGCTGAAGAAAGAGTTGTCTCTTTCTCCCGAGATTTGTTAGTGGAAAACAACACTTCGCCGTTTCTCCCAATCCACCCAGATCCAGGATCCTCCGAATCCTCCTCGCCTTCAGTGGAAGCTAGAGAGGATGATGAGGGTGCCACATCCAAATCAGGATCTGACTCTCCTGAGTCTGTGGTGTCAGAGGGAGAAGACGATACATCCTGCAGCTCGCTGGAGGGGTCAGGCTGCATAATCATCTCTAAAACTTCA
Source organism: Leucaspius delineatus (assembly GCA_023718395.1). Classification (NCBI taxonomy): domain Eukaryota; kingdom Metazoa; phylum Chordata; class Actinopteri; order Cypriniformes; family Leuciscidae; genus Leucaspius; species Leucaspius delineatus. The sequence continues at coordinate 50,509,778 of CM043362.1, forward strand.
CTACAAGTCAAGCCCTTTCTCATGTTGCTGGCTGCTCTTCTCACCATCAAAAGACCAGCAGGCTTGCATGCACGCGTTTAAATCCACTTGCTTTGTTTTTGTTTAGTCTGCATTTCTCACCATCAAAAGGCAGCAGGTGCATAAATACACTTACTTTGTTTTTGTTTACTCCATGTAGATCTGAGAGCTGAGGTGCATATTTTGATTTTCTCAGATGCATCAAGGTGAGTTCACACACACACACACACACACACACACACACACACACACACACACACACACACACACACACACACACACACACACACACTTTATTATGCTATTATACTCCTTATAAACTCCAGATAACTCCATGTAAAAGCCAGAAACTAAGCTTTTTTTTGCACAGGCCTATCTAAAGGGTTAATGGTTCCACCTGGTTATCAACAGTAAAAATTACAAATTTTACCTCTTCCCAACAGGGAAAACCACCAACAATAAAAAATGCATGATTATATGGTGTCATGGCTTTGCAATCAAAAAATGTGGTTATAATGGAAGTCAATGGGGCAAAAACAGCCACGAACAGTAAATGAGGGAGAAAAAGTTCAAATCTGATGCTGCACAAAAACTAACAATGCATCAAAACCAATGTTGTTTCTAATCTTTGACATGTCCAAGACTGTGATAAAAGGTAAAAAAAAATCCAGTCCACAATCACATTTTATATTGAAAATGAGTCATTTTGTGTGTTTTTTTTTTTCCAAATCAGTGACATCATTTACGAATTTGGCAATTAAAGAGTTAAAATCCTGAATTTTTTTTAAACATTTAGTATTTTTGGGCAGGACTGAGGTTGATTAATAGATTTATGCAAAAAAATTTGAAAAAAATATTTATCTGATACATTTTTACAGCAGTTTAAAGTAGTGGCTGTTTTCAGCCACGAACATAACGAAAGGTTGTAAATTTGAACAATGCACAAGGGTTAAGAAAAAAAGCGAGCCTATCGCGCCAGTGCGATTGTCGATCCCAGGGTTTTCGCCAAAAATCCTCTTTGGCTCCGCAGCTGCCATGGTAAACAACATTAGCCTACCGGTGACTGAATTCTCACGTGCGAGTCAAGAGCGAAGTGATTGACATGACCAGGCTACCATAGCTATGGCTTGGATTCATTAGCAAACATTGCCCCCCTGTGGCATTTGCATGTTACTATCACAAGCACAATGTTGTGGCCTGCCCAGAAAAACGTTGGTTCTAATAATAGCCCCGGCCACTATTAGAGACCGGCCTTTATTTACCTCCGCCAACAGCGAGACCGGCCAATGTTAGAGACCCGGCCACTAATGGAATACAGGCCACTATTAGAGGATTTACGGTATGTTAGTAACCGAGTACGTTTTCTTAATATGATGATTAAAAACCAATGCGGGACATTTTCTCAACAAGCGGCGTGCGGGGCAAGGGCTGAAAATGCTGTGCGCTACAACCAAAGACAGTAAAAGAAAGGGTACAACGCAAAGCGGGACGGGTGGTGATTGCTTTCTTACCCGTGTCGTAGCAATGCCTTCTGGGCTTCTCTGACGTGGTGGTTGTGGTCTCAGTCCAGGCATCTCAGAAGCGCCCACAGGTTGTGCAGTCTCAGCAAGACTGTCACATGTCAGGAACCTGAGCTTGAGCTTGGGCAATCTATTGCTTTCCATTTTATGATCTTTACGAATCTTTACAATAGAAAAAGAGAGAAAGGTTACAAGAGTACAGATGCTACACACAAAAGAAAAACTTAGTCCACAATTTACAAGCAGTAGATATTTCATATTTCATAAGCATAAGACAATACTTTAATACAATGCTTGACATATGAACGCAGGCTTAAAGTTAATATTGACCGATGATGATAGTTGAAAAAACACATTCATGACGATGTAGGGTGGCCACCATCAAACACACCAAATGTGGGAAGACTTTAAGCTTGTGTGGGACAATGTGGGACATGTTACAAACACTAAAACGACCTGAAACTGTTATAATGTCTATATTACTTAATAAAAAACATTTGTATTTTGTTTTTCAGCTGATTAAAGTTATTTGTTCTTTAGTCCCTTCCAGAAAACACCATTACATCACAGTGTAACATAACATGTTTTTATTTTACATGTCATTTAAATTCAACATCACTGAGCCCAAAGTCCAACTAAAATCCAACAATATAAACAATGAACAAATAAAATATAAAACAACATGAAATTAGATCATTGACAGTCTTATATATTAAGAACATATTAAACCAAAAACACATATTTTTTAGAAAGGATGTGAATTAAAACAACCACAGCAGGCAACAAGTTGATCAATTCTGTTAGATTAACATTTTAATTGACCGAATTATCCATTTGTTTTCTGACAGGGAACACATGGAACAATCACCGGTCCACATGTTGACTGACAGCTGTCACAACCATTTAGTGACTGTGTTTACCCCTTTCATCATGGCCAGATGAAAACGCTAAATTATCCAAATTGACAGAGTGTGTTAAAGATATAAAAGATTGGATGACGCGTAATTTTCTTTTATTAAATCCAGATAAGACAGAGGTAATACTTATCGGTTCAAAAAACCACCCGCAAAACCTCTCACAATACAACTTTAACATAGTAGGGTGTCCTGTTACTTCATCCTCTACAGTAAAAGACCTGGGTGTTATATTAGACTGCAACCTGTCTTTTGAAAATCATATTTCATATGTTACAAGAACAGCCTTTTTCCACCTTAGAAACATTGCTAAGTTACGTAATATGCTATCAGTTTCTGATGCAGAAAAGTTAGTTCATGCATTCATGACCTCGAGACTAGATTACTGTAATGCTTTATTAGCTGGTTGTCCTGCATCCTCAATAAACAAGCTACAGTTAGTCCAAAATGCCGCCGCTAGAGTTCTTACTAGATCAAGAAAATATGATCATATAACACCGATTTTATCATCCCTACATTGGTTACCTATAAAGTCCCGTATTAATTACAAGGTATTGCTACTGACTTATAAAGCCCTAAACGGCTTAGCTCCAGTCTATTTAACCGATCTTCTATCGCCCTATAATCCATCGCGCTCTTTAAGATCACTAAATTCGAGGCTTTTGGTCATACCTAGGATATCCAGATCCACCAAAGGAGGGAGAGCATTTTCACATTTAGCACCAAAACTCTGGAATAGCCTTCCTGATACTGTTCGTTGCTCAGATTCGCTCTCCCAGTTTAAAACTAGATTAAAGACGCATCTCTTCAGCCAGGCATTCATATAATACTTTTAATCTTACAGTTAAATCCGACCTCTACTTCATAAACGCCAGAGGAGAACTGGCCCCCGACTGAGCCTGGGTTCTCCATTAGGTCACCTGATGGAGTTTTTCGGTTCCTTGCCACTGTTGCCGTTGGCTTGCTCAGTTGGGGATATTTTGGGAATATTTAATTTAATTTTATCAATCAATAAATTTCACTAGAAACAAACCTTGTTGTATTATTTTAATTTAATACTGAAGCTGCTTTGATACAATCTGTATTGTGAAAAGCGCTATACAAATATACTTGACTTGACTTGACTTGACTTTCTTTTCAACCATTGGATAGGGTTTAAAAAACGGCTGTTGTGTTTGTACTTCTGGCGAAGCGCTGTTAAATATAGGTGAAAAGCTACGCTGCAAAAACAATAAATAAAATGCTTTCTTTAAAAGGCATAAGAAAGCACGCACGTTTTCTTAATATGATGATTAAAAACCAATAGACTGATGAAAATGCGGGACATTTTCTCAACAAGCGGCGTGCGGGACAAGGGCTGAAAATGCTGTGCGGGAGCTGCTACAACCAAAGACAGTAAAAGAAAGGGTACAACGCAAAGCGGGACGGGTGGTGATTGCTTTCTTACCCGTGTCGTAGCAATGGGCGGTGGTTGTGGTCTCAGGCCAGGCATCTCTGAAGCGCCCACAGGTTGTGCAGTCTGAGCCAGACTGGCACATGTCAGGGGCCTGAGCTTGGGAAATGTATTGCTATCAATTTTCTGATCTAAAATACTACGTTGATCCAAAATCCTATTGGTAAAATCTTATGATCTGTTACCATACACAGATCAGATCAGTTCAGTGACGTGTCCAATAGAATGCATTGCGATGACGTCACACAGAAGCGCTTCAGTGCTCAGAAAGATTATTCAGATTATTTTGATTTAAAATTTGAAAAGAGATAATGACCTGTGTTTATGGTCACCACAAGCATTGTCCATGAGAGCAATAGATAAGGCTACATGTAATACCTATATTTTGTGCATAATTTTAGTAAAAAAATATATGTATTTTACACTCGCAAAATACAATACATTTTTTGTTTGCCTTCATTAAACTGTAAAAGCATCGACCACAAGTTTCTGCAAAGAGTATAGAAGTAGGCTACTTCTATACTCTTTGACGGCCCTAACTAACTAAAGTCTATGTATTATTTTGTCACGTAGCCTATAGCCTACACGTTGAAAGTTGAGTCCAAAAATCATCCAGTTAAACTGACTCTCTCACCGACGACGGCGTCGTTGTTCTATTACATCTTTTTCTGATTCCGACTGATCTAAACTCCCGTTGCTCGTGTCTCCCGCGATCCCCATTTACTTACAAGCTAGATGAATCCGGAAAATGAGCTTCTCGTTAAGTGTTTTGCCATAGAAAACCATTAGAAAGAAAACGCCTAACCATTTAGCGCTTTGAGTCAGTCTGTCTGTCAATAAGGAATAAAATATAATATAAATAATGACATAAAAAGTAAATAAATATGAAATGTCTAAATTAAATACTAAAAAAGAACGCCTGATGACATGAAAATTACTTTAAACGTCGAATATATTAAATGTTGAATGTCAAAATAACTGTCTGATGTTGAATTACAAAATAAAAGGCCCCCAAAAACTCAATTATTTACCTTTTTAGGGTTTTCACGACGCGTCATCAGACCGGAAGTCGACATATTGGAGGCACTCCGCACACTGATCTATATAGAATGATATGTCATTATATAGATCAGTGACTCCGCATCACAACATCTTATACTGTCTATGATCACAACAAAGCACAGGCACTGAAGAATATCCCGAACGTCGTCAAGTAAAATGGTTAATTACTGCCGTGTTTCAGGTTGTACCAATAGGACAGATCGAGAAAAACATTTGAAATATTATCGACTTCCAAAAGTTATTAAAAACCAGCGAGAGGAATGCCCGAAGTTATCAGAGGAAAGGAGGCGCTTGTGGTTGGCAAAGCTCAACCGAGATCTACGAGGGAAAAATCTGGACACCATCCGAATTTGTTCGGCACAAATTTCTTGTCAGGTGGGTCATTCCAGAATTGGAGGACATTTCATGTCCCACCTATGAAATTTCAAATAATCTATGTATAATATACAAAAAAATGAGTCACTGTGTAAAAAACACTTGTCCTGAAACTAAATATATATAGACTTGAAGATTTTTTTTTCTTAAATATTAATGAAAATAAAAAAAAAGTCTATAGTACCCACTTAAATGCCATTTTTCTCTTGTCCCACCTTCTAGATGACCAAATTGAATGTTAAATATAACTGTTAAAATACATTTTAAATATCCCTTTTTTTGCATGATTTTGTTTATATATGCCTCTTTTAATTGTTAAAGCATTTTTTTAATTGATATAAATATTTTAAATAATAGAAATGTTGCAATAAAGTTATGTCCCCAACATCGTGCAACCCTGTTACCGAAATATTTAGACTGGCAGAAGAAGAAGAAAAAAACAGTGAGTGACATGATACACAGGAAATAACATCACTAAGCAGTTTGCCACCAGAATGGGTAGAACAAAGGTATATTCTCTCTTTGATTTTTCATGTTATTATACAATTTTTAGCCTTGATTGAATGTGTCACTCTAACAAATGCAACCCTGTTACACTTATTATCAGAATAAGACAAATTAATTTGAAGGTTTTCTTCTTCTTTTTTACATAAGTAAGTTTGTCCTAAAGACAACAGTTAGAGCTAGCTAAAGAGCAAGTTTCTATTCATGAGAAAAAGCTAACATTAGCATTAATTTGCAACCCTGTTACTCGCAACCCTGTTACCATAATTAGAGTAACAGGGTTGAATCTCCTTCAGTCCACTCATAAGGGACAATCTATTCATGTGACCGGTCTTCATTTAATTTACAAACTAAATATTTAGCATCTTAATTAATAAAAATCAATATTAGAAGAATAAATTAATGAAATTTTAAAAGAATAATTCCAGAATACAAAATAATGAAAGAAATATAACAAATGATAATAACAAAAGGAGAGAATTTGAGTGAAATATTAACAAATATAACACCCATTACATTAAGCTAAATAATTAATATAATTTTGATTATAATTTAGCATACATTTCATGTTATTAATGTATTACCCTGTAACTTTTCGCAACCCTGTTACTTAAATTTCAACCCTGTTACCGTATAATTTTTATTAAAATAATAATAAATTACCTTTTTTAGCTCACAGGGGCTTGAGCTATTGTCATTACCGTAGTTTGAAGGATTATATGCATTATGCATTTTAGCAAATACTTGAAAATATATGCTGAAATCAGTCAAATAAAACATGTCAAAAGTAAAAAATTTGGCAAAGATGGAACTCAAAAGTTACTGAAATGAATTTAAATCAATTTAAATCAAGTGATATCTAAAATTAAATATTTATATAGAGTGATTGTGACTTTCTATACCTAATGGCAGGAAATTATATTTTAAAAAATCAATAAATATACTTTTTTCGGGTTCCTGAGTATTGGTAACAGGGTTGCATCCAGCACCAAAAAAAAAAAAAAAAAAAAGTACAATAAAAAGTGTGCCTTTGATACCTGAGCTGGACGAATCAAATTATTTAATGGTATATTGCCTGTTTTTATGAAATACATAATAAAAAATAGTAAAATAAAGGGCCAATTTTTCAAAATTATGGATGCCTAAATGTCCTCCAATTCTGGAATGACCCAGGTATTGTGTGAAATGTTGAATGCAGCGGCTCATTACATTTTCTATTGTAATGATAATACTATTTTTAATAGTAAAAACAATTATTGCTTTTATTGTTTTTACTGTGTGCTTATTTTACTGTAAAGCACTTTGGTAGGACGCTGGCTATTTTAAATTTGCTATATAAATAAAGCTGACATTGACAATATTATTCATATCAAGCTACTGCATGTGGTATTAATGACTCAATATGTTATTCTTATCGTTCTTAAAATGTAGAGCTAAAATGTGCTGTATTTCTCATTATATTTCAGGTAAAAAGTCTGACCTTTACCAAAAGGATGACCCAGATTGTGTGCCATCTGTTGGGCTGACAGGTCAGCAAGGAGGTTCACCACTATGGAGTTAGAATCATGCCAAAACCTCACACACACACACACACACACACACACACACACAAAACGTGTTTTACTCACACCCAACGATTCACAAACAAACTCAGTGTGGTTTGCAAATACAAAACATCACTCACAAACTAATGCATTTTGTTCTGCACATAAAAAACTTGCCTATCAAACAAATACAGTACGTTTTACATATACAAAGAAACATATTTCTTCAATGACAAACATATCCTCAAGTACAAAACAAAATCCTTCAAGTACGAAACACTGTCACGTGACTTTCGGCACTAATTTTCCGCCTTGCTGATCCACACACATGCTAGTAAACGGTCATGTAATTCGCACTCCACAACAGCAGGTGGCGCTGTTACCGACTTGCTTGGCGTGGAAAGAGAAGAGAAGAAGAAACGCTAGCGTGGGGGGACGTCTTTTGAACAAGATGAGTGGCCAACAGGAGAGTTTGCAGTCGTTGCTGGTGAAAAATCAAATGTTAGTAAATATCAAACTCCAGAAATGTCTGTCGTGGGTAGGGTGAATGGCCGTAGCCAGCTATGAGGTCACCGAGGTCCGGGCCTCGGTCATTTCTGTTATATTAAAAAATAACATTTCAAGCTCTCTGGATGATTAATTAGCCTTTTAAACCACTTCATATGAGTGTCTGCAACCCATGTCGCTGCGAGAAGGAAACGTTAGAACAGTGAGCGGGGCTTGAGAGCGCGCTGTGACCTTAGGCTGTGGCCTGGGACTGAGGGCGCGGGCGCCAGATCCACCGATTATACGCCTTTTTGGACTCGTTTTTCCCACTTATTGGGACACTTTAGGAAGTTAATAAAGTGGGAAGTTGAATGTCAGGCTAGTGATATATTCATTTTCTTTTCCAAAACACAAGCTTTGAACTTATTTCGGATTATTATTATTTATTTTTTTAATGTTTTTCGTGGCAGGCATTAAAAAGAAGCAGCTATAGACAAACTGTGACAAATGATCATCGTTATTATCTGTAAGAAATGTACAGCACTATCAAAAACAATAGCATAATACAGATCTGTATGTTGCACAATGAAATATGCCAAATACTGACCAGCAGGAAGACGGCTCATGCTGTTCAGTTATCCTTTCGCAAAGTCATCATAACAGCATTCATTAAAGCAGTGTTCATCACCTGGTGGGTCGCCAAGAGGGGTTCTGGTTCTGTAGGATAGTGTGTATTATGGACATCTATTACAGTAATCAGTATTGTTACATAACAAATTGTGATAAATTAACTATGTTTATCCTCCAGAACAGAGAGTGTAGAATGGCAAAAATGTTCCAAACAAATCCATGTCACATGTAGTTCTTAAATAAAAGCCTAAACTGAAAGATCAGGAAGACGGATATGAGGACGAAGAGGAGAGCAACAGAGAGGAAGAGGATAGAGATCAGAAGGAGACAAATGAGATGTCATAAAGAACGCCTATTTTAAAGTTTAGGCTTTATTGAGTTGCATTTGTGGGTGTTATCATAGCACACCTCACCCCGGACCGCACTAATTTCCAAACCCTGGTTACGGCCTTGTGTGTGAGTGTGAGTGTGTGTGTGTGTGTGTGTGTGTGTGTGTGTGTGTGTGTGTGTGTGTGTGTGCGTGTGCGTGTAGCTTATGGTACCGCAGGAGCTAACCTAGCTTTTACACCGATTAGGCTAATTTTTCATTTTGTTTCTAAGTTAACTAAATTAAACTATGGTCACATTATAACGTTACACTTGATACGTCTTGGTCTTAAGGCGTAATTCTGGAGTGCAGACGACCTCAGGCCACACACACGTGTTCAAGCACCATCTGAGGAGCCATGTTAAGTCACTGAAACAAAGTAACGGGAGGCGGATAACTTCAGATCATGTAGCACATTTTCAGATGTGTAATTCCAACATAACACAAGTGTGGGAGACCGCCTGGGAATACCAGGTGCTGTAAGCTGTTTACTTTACTTCACTAATGTTCTACCCTTTTAAATAGCCCGTTTTTGGCAGCAGATTTTTCCTTACGGCCATACCACTTTGAGAACGCCCGATCTCGTCTGATCTCGGAAGCTAAGCAATGAGTGTTTGAAATTTGAAATTGTGAGTTTTAATTGATCAGTTTAAGTTCTCTCACTTAGTAGATGGTATTTATTTAGCTGAAAATTGCTTTTATGATAGTTTTTAAAAAGCATTCAAACCTTTCTTTATTCTTGTTTGTATGTATGTGTTTCCAGAAGTCGGACTATGGAGACAGAGCGTATTTAGGCCACGCCCACACCCGGGGGGAAACCAATCAAAACGTCCCCATTGACTTTGCATTGTGAGAGGCTGCCTCCTTGTCATTTCTTGCTTCTAACAAAAGACAGAATTATGCCTAAAAGCTGCCGTGTGACAAGGTGTACAGAAAACAAGCTAAGAAACCCAGAAATACGTTTTTATTAGCTCTGGTCCCCCAAAAACGAGTGTTTAGGACATAAAAGTGGATACAGGCAGTTGAGACAGAGCGTCACGTGTCTCATTACTCTGAGAACTAACGTACGCCCGCTGGAGGAGACCGTAATCTACAGGATAGTTTATCTTACAGAAATATAATATATAAAGCTGACATTTGGATATTTGACTCACCGGTGACCAAATGTTTAACTTACTGCACACGTGGTATTATATTTTTTTATTACATTTATTTATTTTTGGTATTACATTTTACATATTATACATTTTTAGTACTGAGTGTCAGGATCCCACAATTTACCCATTTGTTCCAGCCTGTATCCACTTTTATGTCCTTAAACGCTCGTTTTTTGGGGTCGACAGCTTATGAAAACGTATTTCTGGGTTTTTAGCTTGTTTGCTGTACACCTCGTCACACGGCAGCTTTTAGGCATTATTCTGTCTTTTGTTAGAAGCAAGAAATGACAAGGAGGCAGCCTCTCGCAATGCACAGTCAATGGGGACCGCTGGACTGTTTCCCCCCCGGTGGGCGTGGTCTTCAGATTATGACGCGTTGCGCTCTGTCTCTATGCCAATATTGAGACGGTCTCTCTTATCAGCAAGGGTCAGTCAAGGGTAGGTTCAGGTTCAGGGCCAGCATCCCAGCCAGGGAACGTTCCAGGAGTCAGGAGTGAGGCAGGCCAATGTGCAGCAGGAGATGTCTAAGCTAGAAAAAGTACAATGTATATATGTAGAGGCGTTCAGATTTTGTATGACATGCCTTTCAATTTACTTCACAGGTCTTTTCCTGCTCTTTTTCGAAGAGAACGAACCAGTGGCAAACGTAGGTTTACTACGCCACTTAAAATGGTTTCGGCAGCTTCTACAAAGGCCACACATATTCAGCTTTATTTACTCCCAAAACCCATGACCAGAACTCCACAGGGCTCTCAGGAGCTCAGCCTGTTAATGGCAGGCTTAGGAGAACGCATGATATCAGTGCCTGAACACTGCAACCATGCAGAGGTAAGCACTTCTAACATTATGTACTAACCCTAACCCTTGCTTTCACACTGCACGTGTTAGCAGAGCGTCAGCAGCGCAGGAGCAGTGCGTATGGTGAGCGGGAGCAGGACACGCGCGTTTTGCTTTCACACTGGCAGCGTTTGTCACGCGCGGCTGAACCGCGGGTTGTGTAGGCTACAGACAGAGTACTCTATAATGGATAAGTTGGCATTGCTTTATTTCGTTTTCAAATACAAGACTTGTCAAGAAGCTTATTTTATTAATAATTTCATTTATATAACTTTTGGTTCATCTTTGTTTTATTGTTCTGGCAACAAGTTTGTTTTTGGACATTTGTTTTCTTTTTAAATCGCTGTTGGTCATTTGATCGACTGTTTAAAACACAATAGAAATCATCAGTGCACTTTTTGGATAAAACTGCGGTGTATTTTGGCCATGATCAATGCATTGTCACTTTAATTCAGCGTAAGCGGCGCAGCAAAAATAGACTCGGCGCCGAAACGATCGCGGCACTGCTGCTTCTGCTCTGCTCCTGAACGCGCTGCCGCGCCGCCTCTGCGTGCGGTGTGAATGCTCTAATCTGATAACATGGGCGCCGAAACGATCGCGGCACTGCTGCTTCTGCTCTGCTCCTGAACGCGCTGCCGCGCCGCCTCTGTGTGCGGTGTGAATGCTCTAATCTGATAACATGGGCGCCGAAACGATCGCGGCACTGCTGCTTCTGCTCTGCTCCTGAACGCACTGCCGCGCCGCCTCTGTGTGCGGTGTGAATGCTCTAATCTGATAACATGGGCGCCGAAACGATCGCGGCACTGCTGCTTCTGCTCTGCTCCTGAACGCGCTGCCGCGCCGCCTCTGCGTGCGGTGTGAATGCTCTAATCTGATAACATGGGCGCCGAAACGATCGCGGCACTGCTGCTTCTGCTCTGCTCCTGAACGCACTGCCGCGCCGCCTCTGTGTGCGGTGTGAATGCTCTAATCTGTTAACATGGGCGCCGAAACGATCGCGGCACTGCTGCTTCTGCTCTGCTCCTGAACGCACTGCCGCGCCGCCTCTGCGTGCGGTGTGAATGCTCTAATCTGTTAACATGGGCGCCGAAACGATCGCGGCACTGCTGCTCTTGCTCTGCTCCTGAACGCACTGCCGCGCCGCCTCTGCGTGCGGTGTGAATGCTCTAATCTGATAACATGGGCGCCGAAACGATCGCGGCACTGCTGCTTCTGCTCTGCTCCTGAACGCGCTGCCGCGCCGCCTCTGCGTGCGGTGTGAATGCTCTAATCTGATAACATGGGCGCCGAAACGATCGCGGCACTGCTGCTTCTGCTCTGCTCCTGAACGCACTGCCGCGCCGCCTCTGTGTGCGGTGTGAATGCTCTAATCTGTTAACATGGGCGCCGAAACGATCGCGGCACTGCTGCTTCTGCTCTGCTCCTGAACGCACTGCCGCGCCGCCTCTGCGTGCGGTGTGAATGCTCTAATCTGTTAACATGGGCGCCGAAACGATCGCGGCACTGCTGCTTCTGCTCTGCTCCTGAACGCGCTGCCGCGCCGCCTCTGTGTGCGGTGTGAATGCTCTAATCTGTTAACATGGGCGCCGAAACGATCGCGGCACTGCTGCTTCTGCTCTGCTCCTGAACGCACTGCCGCGCCGCCTCTGCGTGCGGTGTGAATGCTCTAATCTGATAACATGGGCGCCGAAACGATCGCGGCACTGCTGCTTCTGCTCTGCTCCTGAACGCACTGCCGCGCCGCCTCTGTGTGCGGTGTGAATGCTCTAATCTGTTAACATGGGCGCCGAAACGATCGCGGCACTGCTGCTTCTGCTCTGCTCCTGAACGCGCTGCCGCGCCGCCTCTGCGTGCGGTGTGAATGCTCTAATCTGATAACATGGGCGCCGAAACGATCGCGGCACTGCTGCTTCTGCTCTGCTCCTGAACGCGCTGCCGCGCCGCCTCTGCGTGCGGTGTGAATGCTCTAATCTGATAACATGGGCGCCGAAACGATCGCGGCACTGCTGCTTCTGCTCTGCTCCTGAACGCACTGCCGCGCCGCCTCTGCGTGCGGTGTGAATGCTCTAATCTGTTAACATGGGCGCCGAAACGATCGCGGCACTGCTGCTTCTGCTCTGCTCCTGAACGCGCTGCCGCGCCGCCTCTGTGTGCGGTGTGAATGCTCTAATCTGTTAACATGGGCGCCGAAACGATCGCGGCACTGCTGCTTCTGCTCTGCTCCTGAACGCACTGCCGCGCCGCCTCTGCGTGCGGTGTGAATGCTCTAATCTGTTAACATGGGCGCCGAAACGATCGCGGCACTGCTGCTTCTGCTCTGCTCCTGAACGCGCTGCCGCGCCGCCTCTGTGTGCGGTGTGAATGCTCTAATCTGATAACATGGGCGCCGAAACGATCGCGGCACTGCTGCTTCTGCTCTGCTCCTGAACGCGCTGCCGCGCCGCCTCTGTGTGCGGTGTGAATGCTCTAATCTGTTAACATGGGCGCCGAAACGATCGCGGCACTGCTGCTTCTGCTCTGCTCCTGAACGCACTGCCGCGCCGCCTCTGCGTGCGGTGTGAATGCTCTAATCTGTTAACATGGGCGCCGAAACGATCGCGGCACTGCTGCTTCTGCTCTGCTCCTGAACGCACTGCCGCGCCGCCTCTGCGTGCGGTGTGAATGCTCTAATCTGTTAACATGGGCGCCGAAACGATCGCGGCACTGCTGCTTCTGCTCTGCTCCTGAACGCGCTGCCGCGCCGCCTCTGTGTGCGGTGTGAATGCTCTAATCTGTTAACATGGGCGCCGAAACGATCGCGGCACTGCTGCTTCTGCTCTGCTCCTGAACGCACTGCCGCGCCGCCTCTGCGTGCGGTGTGAATGCTCTAATCTGATAACATGGGCGCCGAAACGATCGCGGCACTGCTGCTTCTGCTCTGCTCCTGAACGCACTGCCGCGCCGCCTCTGCGTGCGGTGTGAATGCTCTAATCTGATAACATGGGCGCCGAAACGATCGCGGCACTGCTGCTTCTGCTCTGCTCCTGAACGCACTGCCGCGCCGCCTCTGCGTGCGGTGTGAATGCTCTAATCTGATAACATGGGCGCCGAAACGATCGCGGCACTGCTGCTTCTGCTCTGCTCCTGAACGCACTGCCGCGCCGCCTCTGCGTGCGGTGTGAATGCTCTAATCTGATAACATGGGCGCCGAAACGATCGCGGCACTGCTGCTTCTGCTCTGCTCCTGAACGCGCTGCCGCGCCGCCTCTGCGTGCGGTGTGAATGCTCTAATCTGTTAACATGGGCGCCGAAACGATCGCGGCACTGCTGCTTCTGCTCTGCTCCTGAACGCGCTGCCGCGCCGCCTCTGCGTGCGGTGTGAATGCTCTAATCTGTTAACATGGGCGCCGAAACGATCGCGGCACTGCTGCTTCTGCTCTGCTCCTGAACGCACTGCCGCGCCGCCTCTGCGTGCGGTGTGAATGCTCTAATCTGTTAACATGGGCGCCGAAACGATCGCGGCACTGCTGCTTCTGCTCTGCTCCTGAACGCACTGCCGCGCCGCCTCTGTGTGCGGTGTGAATGCTCTAATCTGATAACATGGGCGCCGAAACGATCGCGGCACTGCTGCTTCTGCTCTGCTCCTGAACGCACTGCCGCGCCGCCTCTGTGTGCGGTGTGAATGCTCTAATCTGTTAACATGGGCGCTGAAACGATCGCGGCACTGCTGCTTCTGCTCTGCTCCTGAACGCACTGCCGCGCCGCCTCTGCGTGCGGTGTGAATGCTCTAATCTGATAACATGGGCGCCGAAACGATCGCGGCACTGCTGCTTCTGCTCTGCTCCTGAACGCGCTGCCGCGCCGCCTCTGCGTGCGGTGTGAATGCTCTAATCTGTTAACATGGGCGCCGAAACGATCGCGGCACTGCTGCTTCTGCTCTGCTCCTGAACGCACTGCCGCGCCGCCTCTGCGTGCGGTGTGAATGCTCTAATCTGTTAACATGGGCGCCGAAACGATCGCGGCACTGCTGCTTCTGCTCTGCTCCTGAACGCACTGCCGCGCCGCCTCTGTGTGCGGTGTGAATGCTCTAATCTGTTAACATGGGCGCCGAAACGATCGCGGCACTGCTGCTTCTGCTCTGCTCCTGAACGCACTGCCGCGCCGCCTCTGCGTGCGGTGTGAATGCTCTAATCTGTTAACATGGGCGCCGAAACGATCGCGGCACTGCTGCTTCTGCTCTGCTCCTGAACGCACTGCCGCGCCGCCTCTGTGTGCGGTGTGAATGCTCTAATCTGATAACATGGGCGCCGAAACGATCGCGGCACTGCTGCTTCTGCTCTGCTCCTGAACGCACTGCCGCGCCGCCTCTGTGTGCGGTGTGAATGCTCTAATCTGTTAACATGGGCGCCGAAACGATCGCGGCACTGCTGCTTCTGCTCTGCTCCTGAACGCACTGCCGCGCCGCCTCTGTGTGCGGTGTGAATGCTCTAATCTGTTAACATGGGCGCCGAAACGATCGCGGCACTGCTGCTTCTGCTCTGCTCCTGAACGCACTGCCGCGCCGCCTCTGTGTGCGGTGTGAATGCTCTAATCTGTTAACATGGGCGCCGAAACGATCGCGGCACTGCTGCTTCTGCTCTGCTCCTGAACGCACTGCCGCGCCGCCTCTGCGTGCGGTGTGAATGCTCTAATCTGTTAACATGGGCGCCGAAACGATCGCGGCACTGCTGCTTCTGCTCTGCTCCTGAACGCACTGCCGCGCCGCCTCTGCGTGCGGTGTGAATGCTCTAATCTGATAACATGGGCGCCGAAACGATCGCGGCACTGCTGCTTCTGCTCTGCTCCTGAACGCACTGCCGCGCCGCCTCTGCGTGCGGTGTGAATGCTCTAATCTGATAACATGGGCGCCGAAACGATCGCGGCACTGCTGCTTCTGCTCTGCTCCTGAACGCGCTGCCGCGCCGCCTCTGCGTGCGGTGTGAATGCTCTAATCTGTTAACATGGGCGCCGAAACGATCGCGGCACTGCTGCTTCTGCTCTGCTCCTGAACGCACTGCCGCGCCGCCTCTGTGTGCGGTGTGAATGCTCTAATCTGTTAACATGGGCGCCGAAACGATCGCGGCACTGCTGCTTCTGCTCTGCTCCTGAACGCACTGCCGCGCCGCCTCTGCGTGCGGTGTGAATGCTCTAATCTGTTAACATGGGCGCCGAAACGATCGCGGCACTGCTGCTTCTGCTCTGCTCCTGAACGCACTGCCGCGCCGCCTCTGTGTGCGGTGTGAATGCTCTAATCTGTTAACATGGGCGCCGAAACGATCGCGGCACTGCTGCTTCTGCTCTGCTCCTGAACGCACTGCCGCGCCGCCTCTGTGTGCGGTGTGAATGCTCTAATCTGTTAACATGGGCGCCGAAACGATCGCGGCACTGCTGCTTCTGCTCTGCTCCTGAACGCACTGCCGCGCCGCCTCTGCGTGCGGTGTGAATGCTCTAATCTGTTAACATGGGCGCCGAAACGATCGCGGCACTGCTGCTTCTGCTCTGCTCCTGAACGCACTGCCGCGCCGCCTCTGTGTGCGGTGTGAATGCTCTAATCTGATAACATGGGCGCCGAAACGATCGCGGCACTGCTGCTTCTGCTCTGCTCCTGAACGCACTGCCGCGCCGCCTCTGTGTGCGGTGTGAATGCTCTAATCTGATAACATGGGCGCCGAAACGATCGCGGCACTGCTGCTTCTGCTCTGCTCCTGAACGCACTGCCGCGCCGCCTCTGTGTGCGGTGTGAATGCTCTAATCTGTTAACATGGGCGCCGAAACGATCGCGGCACTGCTGCTTCTGCTCTGCTCCTGAACGCACTGCCGCGCCGCCTCTGTGTGCGGTGTGAATGCTCTAATCTGATAACATGGGCGCCGAAACGATCGCGGCACTGCTGCTTCTGCTCTGCTCCTGAACGCACTGCCGCGCCGCCTCTGTGTGCGGTGTGAATGCTCTAATCTGTTAACATGGGCGCCGAAACGATCGCGGCACTGCTGCTTCTGCTCTGCTCCTGAACGCACTGCCGCGCCGCCTCTGCGTGCGGTGTGAATGCTCTAATCTGATAACATGGGCGCTGAAACGATCGCGGCACTGCTGCTTCTGCTCTGCTCCTGAACGCGCTGCCGCGCCGCCTCTGCGTGCGGTGTGAATGCTCTAATCTGTTAACATGGGCGCCGAAACGATCGCGGCACTGCTGCTTCTGCTCTGCTCCTGAACGCACTGCCGCGCCGCCTCTGCGTGCGGTGTGAATGCTCTAATCTGATAACATGGGCGCCGAAACGATCGCGGCACTGCTGCTTCTGCTCTGCTCCTGAACGCACTGCCGCGCCGCCTCTGCGTGCGGTGTGAATGCTCTAATCTGTTAACATGGGCGCCGAAACGATCGCGGCACTGCTGCTTCTGCTCTGCTCCTGAACGCGCTGCCGCGCCGCCTCTGCGTGCGGTGTGAATGCTCTAATCTGTTAACATGGGCGCCGAAACGATCGCGGCACTGCTGCTTCTGCTCTGCTCCTGAACGCACTGCCGCGCCGCCTCTGCGTGCGGTGTGAATGCTCTAATCTGATAACATGGGCGCCGAAACGATCGCGGCACTGCTGCTTCTGCTCTGCTCCTGAACGCACTGCCGCGCCGCCTCTGCGTGCGGTGTGAATGCTCTAATCTGTTAACATGGGCGCCGAAACGATCGCGGCACTGCTGCTTCTGCTCTGCTCCTGAACGCACTGCCGCGCCGCCTCTGCGTGCGGTGTGAATGCTCTAATCTGATAACATGGGCGCCGAAACGATCGCGGCACTGCTGCTTCTGCTCTGCTCCTGAACGCACTGCCGCGCCGCCTCTGTGTGCGGTGTGAATGCTCTAATCTGATAACATGGGCGCCGAAACGATCGCGGCACTGCTGCTTCTGCTCTGCTCCTGAACGCACTGCCGCGCCGCCTCTGCGTGCGGTGTGAATGCTCTAATCTGTTAACATGGGCGCCGAAACGATCGCGGCACTGCTGCTTCTGCTCTGCTCCTGAACGCACTGCCGCGCCGCCTCTGCGTGCGGTGTGAATGCTCTAATCTGATAACATGGGCGCCGAAACGATCGCGGCACTGCTGCTTCTGCTCTGCTCCTGAACGCACTGCCGCGCCGCCTCTGCGTGCGGTGTGAATGCTCTAATCTGATAACATGGGCGCCGAAACGATCGCGGCACTGCTGCTTCTGCTCTGCTCCTGAACGCACTGCCGCGCCGCCTCTGCGTGCGGTGTGAATGCTCTAATCTGTTAACATGGGCGCCGAAACGATCGCGGCACTGCTGCTTCTGCTCTGCTCCTGAACGCGCTGCCGCGCCGCCTCTGCGTGCGGTGTGAATGCTCTAATCTGATAACATGGGCGCCGAAACGATCGCGGCACTGCTGCTTCTGCTCTGCTCCTGAACGCACTGCCGCGCCGCCTCTGCGTGCGGTGTGAATGCTCTAATCTGATAACATGGGCGCCGAAACGATCGCGGCACTGCTGCTTCTGCTCTGCTCCTGAACGCACTGCCGCGCCGCCTCTGTGTGCGGTGTGAATGCTCTAATCTGTTAACATGGGCGCCGAAACGATCGCGGCACTGCTGCTTCTGCTCTGCTCCTGAACGCACTGCCGCGCCGCCTCTGCGTGCGGTGTGAATGCTCTAATCTGTTAACATGGGCGCCGAAACGATCGCGGCACTGCTGCTTCTGCTCTGCTCCTGAACGCGCTGCCGCGCCGCCTCTGCGTGCGGTGTGAATGCTCTAATCTGTTAACATGGGCGCCGAAACGATCGCGGCACTGCTGCTTCTGCTCTGCTCCTGAACGCACTGCCGCGCCGCCTCTGTGTGCGGTGTGAATGCTCTAATCTGTTAACATGGGCGCCGAAACGATCGCGGCACTGCTGCTTCTGCTCTGCTCCTGAACGCACTGCCGCGCCGCCTCTGCGTGCGGTGTGAATGCTCTAATCTGTTAACATGGGCGCCGAAACGATCGCGGCACTGCTGCTTCTGCTCTGCTCCTGAACGCGCTGCCGCGCCGCCTCTGCGTGCGGTGTGAATGCTCTAATCTGATAACATGGGCGCCGAAACGATCGCGGCACTGCTGCTTCTGCTCTGCTCCTGAACGCGCTGCCGCGCCGCCTCTGTGTGCGGTGTGAATGCTCTAATCTGTTAACATGGGCGCCGAAACGATCGCGGCACTGCTGCTTCTGCTCTGCTCCTGAACGCACTGCCGCGCCGCCTCTGCGTGCGGTGTGAATGCTCTAATCTGATAACATGGGCGCCGAAACGATCGCGGCACTGCTGCTTCTGCTCTGCTCCTGAACGCACTGCCGCGCCGCCTCTGTGTGCGGTGTGAATGCTCTAATCTGTTAACATGGGCGCCGAAACGATCGCGGCACTGCTGCTTCTGCTCTGCTCCTGAACGCACTGCCGCGCCGCCTCTGTGTGCGGTGTGAATGCTCTAATCTGATAACATGGGCGCCGAAACGATCGCGGCACTGCTGCTTCTGCTCTGCTCCTGAACGCACTGCCGCGCCGCCTCTGCGTGCGGTGTGAATGCTCTAATCTGTTAACATGGGCGCCGAAACGATCGCGGCACTGCTGCTTCTGCTCTGCTCCTGAACGCACTGCCGCGCCGCCTCTGCGTGCGGTGTGAATGCTCTAATCTGATAACATGGGCGCCGAAACGATCGCGGCACTGCTGCTTCTGCTCTGCTCCTGAACGCGCTGCCGCGCCGCCTCTGCGTGCGGTGTGAATGCTCTAATCTGTTAACATGGGCGCCGAAACGATCGCGGCACTGCTGCTTCTGCTCTGCTCCTGAACGCACTGCCGCGCCGCCTCTGTGTGCGGTGTGAATGCTCTAATCTGATAACATGGGCGCCGAAACGATCGCGGCACTGCTGCTTCTGCTCTGCTCCTGAACGCACTGCCGCGCCGCCTCTGCGTGCGGTGTGAATGCTCTAATCTGATAACATGGGCGCCGAAACGATCGCGGCACTGCTGCTTCTGCTCTGCTCCTGAACGCGCTGCCGCGCCGCCTCTGCGTGCGGTGTGAATGCTCTAATCTGTTAACATGGGCACTGCTGCTTCTGCTCTGCTCCTGAACGCACTGCCGCGCCGCCTCTGTGTGCGGTGTGAATGCTCTAATCTGATAACATGGGCGCCGAAACGATCGCGGCACTGCTGCTTCTGCTCTGCTCCTGAACGCACTGCCGCGCCGCCTCTGTGTGCGGTGTGAATGCTCTAATCTGTTAACATGGGCGCCGAAACGATCGCGGCACTGCTGCTTCTGCTCTGCTCCTGAACGCACTGCCGCGCCGCCTCTGCGTGCGGTGTGAATGCTCTAATCTGTTAACATGGGCGCCGAAACGATCGCGGCACTGCTGCTTCTGCTCTGCTCCTGAACGCACTGCCGCGCCGCCTCTGTGTGCGGTGTGAATGCTCTAATCTGTTAACATGGGCGCCGAAACGATCGCGGCACTGCTGCTTCTGCTCTGCTCCTGAACGCACTGCCGCGCCGCCTCTGTGTGCGGTGTGAATGCTCTAATCTGTTAACATGGGCGCCGAAACGATCGCGGCACTGCTGCTTCTGCTCTGCTCCTGAACGCACTGCCGCGCCGCCTCTGCGTGCGGTGTGAATGCTCTAATCTGTTAACATGGGCGCCGAAACGATCGCGGCACTGCTGCTTCTGCTCTGCTCCTGAACGCGCTGCCGCGCCGCCTCTGCGTGCGGTGTGAATGCTCTAATCTGTTAACATGGGCGCCGAAACGATCGCGGCACTGCTGCTTCTGCTCTGCTCCTGAACGCACTGCCGCGCCGCCTCTGCGTGCGGTGTGAATGCTCTAATCTGTTAACATGGGCGCCGAAACGATCGCGGCACTGCTGCTTCTGCTCTGCTCCTGAACGCACTGCCGCGCCGCCTCTGTGTGCGGTGTGAATGCTCTAATCTGTTAACATGGGCGCCGAAACGATCGCGGCACTGCTGCTTCTGCTCTGCTCCTGAACGCACTGCCGCGCCGCCTCTGCGTGCGGTGTGAATGCTCTAATCTGTTAACATGGGCGCCGAAACGATCGCGGCACTGCTGCTTCTGCTCTGCTCCTGAACGCGCTGCCGCGCCGCCTCTGTGTGCGGTGTGAATGCTCTAATCTGTTAACATGGGCGCCGAAACGATCGCGGCACTGCTGCTTCTGCTCTGCTCCTGAACGCACTGCCGCGCCGCCTCTGTGTGCGGTGTGAATGCTCTAATCTGTTAACATGGGCGCCGAAACGATCGCGGCACTGCTGCTTCTGCTCTGCTCCTGAACGCACTGCCGCGCCGCCTCTGCGTGCGGTGTGAATGCTCTAATCTGTTAACATGGGCGCCGAAACGATCGCGGCACTGCTGCTTCTGCTCTGCTCCTGAACGCACTGCCGCGCCGCCTCTGCGTGCGGTGTGAATGCTCTAATCTGATAACATGGGCGCCGAAACGATCGCGGCACTGCTGCTTCTGCTCTGCTCCTGAACGCGCTGCCGCGCCGCCTCTGCGTGCGGTGTGAATGCTCTAATCTGTTAACATGGGCGCCGAAACGATCGCGGCACTGCTGCTTCTGCTCTGCTCCTGAACGCACTGCCGCGCCGCCTCTGTGTGCGGTGTGAATGCTCTAATCTGATAACATGGGCGCCGAAACGATCGCGGCACTGCTGCTTCTGCTCTGCTCCTGAACGCACTGCCGCGCCGCCTCTGCGTGCGGTGTGAATGCTCTAATCTGATAACATGGGCGCCGAAACGATCGCGGCACTGCTGCTTCTGCTCTGCTCCTGAACGCGCTGCCGCGCCGCCTCTGCGTGCGGTGTGAATGCTCTAATCTGTTAACATGGGCGCCGAAACGATCGCGGCACTGCTGCTTCTGCTTTGCTCCTGAACGCACTGCCGCGCCGCCTCTGCGTGCGGTGTGAATGCTCTAATCTGATAACATGGGCGCCGAAACGATCGCGGCACTGCTGCTTCTGCTCTGCTCCTGAACGCGCTGCCGCGCCGCCTCTGCGTGCGGTGTGAATGCTCTAATCTGTTAACATGGGCGCCGAAACGATCGCGGCACTGCTGCTTCTGCTCTGCTCCTGAACGCACTGCCGCGCCGCCTCTGTGTGCGGTGTGAATGCTCTAATCTGATAACATGGGCGCCGAAACGATCGCGGCACTGCTGCTTCTGCTCTGCTCCTGAACGCACTGCCGCGCCGCCTCTGTGTGCGGTGTGAATGCTCTAATCTGTTAACATGGGCGCCGAAACGATCGCGGCACTGCTGCTTCTGCTCTGCTCCTGAACGCACTGCCGCGCCGCCTCTGTGTGCGGTGTGAATGCTCTAATCTGTTAACATGGGCGCCGAAACGATCGCGGCACTGCTGCTTCTGCTCTGCTCCTGAACGCACTGCCGCGCCGCCTCTGTGTGCGGTGTGAATGCTCTAATCTGTTAACATGGGCGCCGAAACGATCGCGGCACTGCTGCTTCTGCTCTGCTCCTGAACGCGCTGCCGCGCCGCCTCTGTGTGCGGTGTGAATGCTCTAATCTGTTAACATGGGCGCCGAAACGATCGCGGCACTGCTGCTTCTGCTCTGCTCCTGAACGCGCTGCCGCGCCGCCTCTGCGTGCGGTGTGAATGCTCTAATCTGTTAACATGGGCGCCGAAACGATCGCGGCACTGCTGCTTCTGCTCTGCTCCTGAACGCGCTGCCGCGCCGCCTCTGCGTGCGGTGTGAATGCTCTAATCTGATAACATGGGCGCCGAAACGATCGCGGCACTGCTGCTTCTGCTCTGCTCCTGAACGCACTGCCGCGCCGCCTCTGTGTGCGGTGTGAATGCTCTAATCTGATAACATGGGCGCCGAAACGATCGCGGCACTGCTGCTTCTGCTCTGCTCCTGAACGCACTGCCGCGCCGCCTCTGTGTGCGGTGTGAATGCTCTAATCTGATAACATGGGCGCCGAAACGATCGCGGCACTGCTGCTTCTGCTCTGCTCCTGAACGCGCTGCCGCGCCGCCTCTGTGTGCGGTGTGAATGCTCTAATCTGTTAACATGGGCGCCGAAACGATCGCGGCACTGCTGCTTCTGCTCTGCTCCTGAACGCGCTGCCGCGCCGCCTCTGCGTGCGGTGTGAATGCTCTAATCTGTTAACATGGGCGCCGAAACGATCGCGGCACTGCTGCTTCTGCTCTGCTCCTGAACGCGCTGCCGCGCCGCCTCTGCGTGCGGTGTGAATGCTCTAATCTGATAACATGGGCGCCGAAACGATCGCGGCACTGCTGCTTCTGCTCTGCTCCTGAACGCACTGCCGCGCCGCCTCTGTGTGCGGTGTGAATGCTCTAATCTGATAACATGGGCGCCGAAACGATCGCGGCACTGCTGCTTCTGCTCTGCTCCTGAACGCACTGCCGCGCCGCCTCTGTGTGCGGTGTGAATGCTCTAATCTGATAACATGGGCGCCGAAACGATCGCGGCACTGCTGCTTCTGCTCTGCTCCTGAACGCACTGCCGCGCCGCCTCTGTGTGCGGTGTGAATGCTCTAATCTGATAACATGGGCGCCGAAACGATCGCGGCACTGCTGCTTCTGCTCTGCTCCTGAACGCACTGCCGCGCCGCCTCTGCGTGCGGTGTGAATGCTCTAATCTGTTAACATGGGCGCCGAAACGATCGCGGCACTGCTGCTTCTGCTCTGCTCCTGAACGCACTGCCGCGCCGCCTCTGCGTGCGGTGTGAATGCTCTAATCTGATAACATGGGCGCCGAAACGATCGCGGCACTGCTGCTTCTGCTCTGCTCCTGAACGCACTGCCGCGCCGCCTCTGCGTGCGGTGTGAATGCTCTAATCTGTTAACATGGGCGCCGAAACGATCGCGGCACTGCTGCTTCTGCTCTGCTCCTGAACGCACTGCCGCGCCGCCTCTGTGTGCGGTGTGAATGCTCTAATCTGTTAACATGGGCGCCGAAACGATCGCGGCACTGCTGCTTCTGCTCTGCTCCTGAACGCGCTGCCGCGCCGCCTCTGCGTGCGGTGTGAATGCTCTAATCTGTTAACATGGGCGCCGAAACGATCGCGGCACTGCTGCTTCTGCTCTGCTCCTGAACGCACTGCCGCGCCGCCTCTGCGTGCGGTGTGAATGCTCTAATCTGTTAACATGGGCGCCGAAACGATCGCGGCACTGCTGCTTCTGCTCTGCTCCTGAACGCACTGCCGCGCCGCCTCTGCGTGCGGTGTGAATGCTCTAATCTGATAACATGGGCGCCGAAACGATCGCGGCACTGCTGCTTCTGCTCTGCTCCTGAACGCACTGCCGCGCCGCCTCTGCGTGCGGTGTGAATGCTCTAATCTGTTAACATGGGCGCCGAAACGATCGCGGCACTGCTGCTTCTGCTCTGCTCCTGAACGCACTGCCGCGCCGCCTCTGTGTGCGGTGTGAATGCTCTAATCTGATAACATGGGCGCCGAAACGATCGCGGCACTGCTGCTTCTGCTCTGCTCCTGAACGCACTGCCGCGCCGCCTCTGCGTGCGGTGTGAATGCTCTAATCTGATAACATGGGCGCCGAAACGATCGCGGCACTGCTGCTTCTGCTCTGCTCCTGAACGCACTGCCGCGCCGCCTCTGCGTGCGGTGTGAATGCTCTAATCTGATAACATGGGCGCCGAAACGATCGCGGCACTGCTGCTTCTGCTCTGCTCCTGAACGCGCTGCCGCGCCGCCTCTGCGTGCGGTGTGAATGCTCTAATCTGATAACATGGGCGCCGAAACGATCGCGGCACTGCTGCTTCTGCTCTGCTCCTGAACGCACTGCCGCGCCGCCTCTGCGTGCGGTGTGAATGCTCTAATCTGTTAACATGGGCGCCGAAACGATCGCGGCACTGCTGCTTCTGCTCTGCTCCTGAACGCGCTGCCGCGCCGCCTCTGCGTGCGGTGTGAATGCTCTAATCTGTTAACATGGGCGCCGAAACGATCGCGGCACTGCTGCTTCTGCTCTGCTCCTGAACGCACTGCCGCGCCGCCTCTGCGTGCGGTGTGAATGCTCTAATCTGTTAACATGGGCGCCGAAACGATCGCGGCACTGCTGCTTCTGCTCTGCTCCTGAACGCACTGCCGCGCCGCCTCTGTGTGCGGTGTGAATGCTCTAATCTGTTAACATGGGCGCCGAAACGATCGCGGCACTGCTGCTTCTGCTCTGCTCCTGAACGCACTGCCGCGCCGCCTCTGTGTGCGGTGTGAATGCTCTAATCTGTTAACATGGGCGCCGAAACGATCGCGGCACTGCTGCTTCTGCTCTGCTCCTGAACGCGCTGCCGCGCCGCCTCTGCGTGCGGTGTGAATGCTCTAATCTGTTAACATGGGCGCCGAAACGATCGCGGCACTGCTGCTTCTGCTCTGCTCCTGAACGCGCTGCCGCGCCGCCTCTGCGTGCGGTGTGAATGCTCTAATCTGATAACATGGGCGCCGAAACGATCGCGGCACTGCTGCTTCTGCTCTGCTCCTGAACGCACTGCCGCGCCGCCTCTGCGTGCGGTGTGAATGCTCTAATCTGATAACATGGGCGCCGAAACGATCGCGGCACTGCTGCTTCTGCTCTGCTCCTGAACGCGCTGCCGCGCCGCCTCTGCGTGCGGTGTGAATGCTCTAATCTGATAACATGGGCGCCGAAAAAAATACGCGCTGCACGCTCTGCTAACGCCTGCAGTGTGAAACCGGCGAGTGCAGTTCCTAAAAGCACATTACTGACTTTGCAAACACTGTGGCACTTTTATTTTTTTATTTGTTTGGGTATTGGGTTTGCCTGTTGGGTATTTTAAGTTGAGGTGCTATTTGTTTATATATTAGACTTTTTTTATATTTACTGTTGCAACGTAGTCCAAATGTGAAGAATTTATGTTATTTATTACTTGATTGTTCAAGCTACCTCACAGAAGTGCTCTGTTTGTTAACAGAGTTGTTGAATGTTAAAATAAGGTTAATTAAATAAAAAATAAGGAACATCCTGGATTTGTTTTTCGCTCTTCTTTATTCATTTTGTATGTATTATAGAAGTATCGGATCGGGACTCGGTATCGGTAGATACTCAGAATCAAATGACTCGGACTCGAGGGCAAAAAAACCTGATCGGGACATCCCCACTTCCTTCTGATGCCCATGAATTCTGACAAATGCCAAAATCGCAACACAAACCCTGTGGAGAGATTTTACCGTTACAAGT
Source organism: Leucaspius delineatus (assembly GCA_023718395.1). Lineage (NCBI taxonomy): Eukaryota > Metazoa > Chordata > Actinopteri > Cypriniformes > Leuciscidae > Leucaspius > Leucaspius delineatus. The sequence continues at coordinate 50,535,868 of CM043362.1, forward strand.
TTTGGCTCTGCATGAAGACTCTTGTGGCAAGTCTACAACAGAAGAAGTAAGTTTTTCTTAACATGACACTTAGTTTATGAAATCTTTTTCATTTTCAGCGAATGCATATCAAATCAGCAATTGCTTTACCACTACAGTGATGTCATTGATAATGTTAACCTGATCCAATAAACAGGAAAACGATGAGAATGCTGAAGAAAACCAAGATCAGGGTGTTTCGTTTGTATCCTGCAGTCAGAACAGTAAGTATAAGTACATTGACATCACACTCTTTAAATAATAACTTTACATGTTTCATGCTATATTGATTCATGTGGGCTGGATTGTTGTTTGTTGTTTAAAAAAGTGAAGAATAAGCATGATAATTCAGTTATTCTGATTGATGTTCTTATAGTCTAACCATGGGACTGATTCTCTTTATTGTTTTCTCTTCCTGGTTGTTCTGTGTCCTAATTACCACAGTGTTGTTGTTGGTGTGTCTCCCCTGCTTGCACAGATCATTAGAAGTGTAAAATTGCAATCATAATATGATCATATTAAAATTTCTCAAGTTTTGGCTCACATTTTTATCAAAATAATCTATACATAGTAATGGAAGAAATTGGTGCCTTGCTAACATTAAGGCTGCATTTACACTGCAGGTCTTGATGCCCAATTCCGATTTGCTGACTATATCCGATTTTTTTGACGACCCGCTTACGTTATCTTTAAAAAGTGACCCGTATCCGATATTTGCATTTACACTATACACTGCTAAAACAACCAAATGTAGACGTTCTGACCCGGAAAATGAAGTAAAACAGCTCAATATGCAATGGATGCAGAAGCAAACAAAATTATTATAGTGATGCGCGGTCATATCCGCGGGGGCTCTGTGGATAATCCGCGGATCGGGCGGGTCAAGTAGGCTAATAAAAATAACATTCTGATTCATTTCTGGTGGGTCTCGGGTGGATATGATAAATCATTAACGAAAATATTAACCACATTCTCTAAAATATGAGTATGTTCCATTCCAGTTTAAGTTTCAAGGGAGTAAAGCCTGTTTATGCCATTAAGAAAATGAAATTCTGTCAAATAAATTTCGTTTTAAAGAAATGTTCATATAAAAGCAGCGCTCATTCATCAGTGTATTATGTTACCATTAGAGATGCGTGCATCAACCGTCGCCTCGAGTCCGCTGTTGAAGGTGATGATCATCCATTTATCCTCACGCGTAACAACACATACGAATACATAATTTGACCATCGGGTACGGATACTTACTCGCATTTACTGGGGAATATCCGATTTGTCTGCTTACATGGCACACGCAAATGCACGTATCCGATTCATATCCGATTTATTACCACATATGAATGAGGCCTGAATCCGATCTGAGAAAATCGGAATCCATGCGGTTTTTTCCTGCTTACACGTTCACCGGCCATATCCGATCTGTGCCACTTGAGAGGAAAAAATCGGAATTGGGTCACTTGAACCATGCAGTGTAAATGGGGCCTAAGATTTGAGTTAACGCTGATTGCTGTATTAGTCTTTTCCTCAGCTTCAACAGTCTCTGCAGAGGCCGTGTGCCCATGTGCCCAGTGGTGTACCCTGCTGACGTCACTGAGATGCGTGCCAGCGCCTGCAATGAGAGGTATGGTGTTGTCCCATGTAGTTTTGCCTTGATGCAGAACACATTTTCCTGTTGTAATTGGATGTTTTTTGCAAGTGTTTGTCGTCTTCTTACTTTGAAATGTCTCAACATGAATATTGATCAACAAGATATTTAATATACTAGTCAATGGGTTTTTGCTTTTATCAGCTAACCCATGATGTGAAAAACACTGCATCAGAATTGTATTATTACATAAAGAATGGGTATTAAATGTTTTGATTGTAAAGTTTAACATCTGCTCAGTGGTGTAACAGATTATATAATATATCAAATTTCAATCCAGTAACGTTAACACCAGCTTGAAATTCAGTATGAATGTTAGTCAGCTTTAATCAGCCTAATAGTGCACAGCTTATTAAGCAATCATGACTTATTTGTTTCTTTATTTGTTTATCTATTTATTTAACATGTATGTGTGCATTAAAAGTACCATTTCGGCAACCAGAAGGTTTCTGAGCCAAATGAAGATAAAGATGTGTTCTGGTGACTGGCGTGTTTATTGAACCAATCAGATAAGAGTAAACCTAGAGTCAGCGAGAAGCTCATCTGATTGGCTAAATGATGAAGGTGGTCCCGCCCTCCTCTTCGCGCTTGCAAAACTCAATGAGAGAATCGTGCCAAAACTGGAAGCGCAGGTAAAAGAAAGACGTAACTGTACAAATCGGGTTATTTCGGGAACTTTGTTGCCCTATGCACACATTTAGACATTTGCAACAGTTTATTTTTTACACAAAGTTTGATTTTATGCAGTGAATCTGTTTTGCAGTTCCTAACTCTGTTGTTTTCGGTCGCAAATTGCTGTTCACGGGCCTGCAATACTTTTGGCCGTATTTGAGCGTAAAAACCGTGCCAAAAGTGTAAGCGCGGAAAAATGGAAGTCAGAGGAATACAGATCATATTTATTTTGCGTTAGCATGAAGCTGCAGCTTCACAATACATGAATTACACTTACGAGTAACAGTGAAATGCTGCAAATATTTTTTTCTTACACTTGAAAGGCGATTTACACCTTTACAAATCTTCTCTTGCGCATGCAATACTTTATGGCATAATTTTACCTTCATACAGCCCCAAGTTGGATTTGATTCAAATCCTCTGCATCTGATTGGGCTGTTTAGAAGTGGGTGGGGTTTAGTAACACACATCTGTTTGCTGCTGACTGCAGTCTGAGTCTCTTTTGTAAACAGCCCTGTGTTCAAGCTGTCATCAGACATTTAATACTGTTTTACAGGAAAGGCAGGGATTTTGAGGTAAAAATATGCTGATACTGTTTATTTGACATGTCATATCAAGAGCCAAATGAACAATTAACACAGGAACACTAGATTAAAACTGGGAACATTTATTTTTTACATCATGTGGCATTTAAGATGTTTTTAGGATTATACCTACTGTACATACCTGTTGATTTCCCTTGTTCTATACAACCACAGAATCACAAAAAAATGTAGTACATGTTAATTGGTCAAGGACTTTCTTCTGTTTGCACAGGAAATTCTGGTGACACAAAGCTGTTTGATGGAGAGCCAGACCATCTTGTACCTTCTTCCTCTGCGTTCCTTGTAGAGAGTGACCTGTTTCTGATGGCAGGCCGCAGGATTGGTCACTGCTTGTGTGTATTCTGCAAACTGTCCAATTGTATTTATTTTTTTGTAGATTCTTCTATATTGGGTTTAAGAGTGTTCATATTTTGTCTTAAAGCTTGAAGGGAGTGCTAAACTCTCAGCTGATGAAAAACTTGTGTCTTGCATGGGACTTTCCTTTGATGACAGAAAACAACCGAAGATGGCTATTGGAAAGTCTTCTATGTCATGCGGTATTTGAATATTGTTTAAACTATTTAACATCATTCATTACTCTTTTAAACCACTATACGTGTAAAGATTTGTCTCTGTGTCTTTTCTCACTAGGTCATTGGACGGTTCATGAGGCTCGTTGGGATTTGCCCGTTTTCAGAGGCAGTTTCAAATAGTGAGATTTGCAGAGGAAAGAGGCGTCTATGGGATTTAGAGGTTCTATATACACTACGCACAAAACGTTAGGGATATTCGACTTTCGTTTCGTGTGAAATTTATAGAAAATGTAAAAAGTTCATGCTACAGTGATATTATATCATGAAAGTAGGGCATTTAAGTAGAAATGCCAAATCAAGTTCACGTGTTGCATTTTAGGTGCATTCTGAAATTTCACCCGAAAATCGCACATCCGTAACTTTTTGTGAGTAGTGTATGTCCTATTTACCCACCAGACTGTCTATGGCAAGGTAAAATCGATTTTGCATTCTATCACCCCTTTGAGACAAGCCGTTTTGGTCAGATCTGGAAATTGATTGTTCTATCAGGAGAACACCAACACTACAGGACAATTGCTTATTCCAGATCGAAAAAATACTTTTTCTAAAAAGTACTTGATTCTTGTGTTGTTGTTTTTGTGTGGCTTATATTTTTGTGAGATTTATATATTTATTTTACATTTTTTGTGTGATTGTATTTTTTTAAGCACCATTGCACCAAGACACATGCCTCATATGTGTGAAACCCTGATTCTGAGATGGTTTATCTGCTTGGTGTTGTATGTGTAGTGCATTCTGGAACGCATCATCTGGCCTACAGTGACTGATGACGATGATGATGATCGCTCTGTGACAGATAAGAGCCGCATCACAGGGTACCTTTGCCGGTTCATTCAAAATGGTATACTTCCCTCATGTAATGGGTGATGTATTTACTAGGGATGTCCCAATACCACTGGTTTCATTTCCGATCCGATTCCGATACCAGAATTCTGAGTATCAGCCTATCCGATACTACTGTAATTTTCTTGAACAATTTAAAATTGCACACACACACACAAAATGTTAAATGTGTCTAGTGCTTTCTGCTACATCTAATTTTAAATGTAAAAACCAATCATTTAAAATGATTTACAAGTTACAAGAACATTCGTAATCATTAATCATGGCAGTGTTTAGGAGAACATATAATAGGTACGTTTGATCAAATAAGTATGCTAAATATATTTTCATTAATTGCCCAAACGTTCCAATGTGTGTTCGCTCACACGAGCCAGCCGAGAAGCGCTCTTCATTCGTCTCATTCCTCAATAGAATAGTACAAATAATCAGCTTCATTACACAAAATTTACTTTTGTTTGTTATTTTTGGTATTACATTTGTGTGTGTGTGTGTGTGTGTGTGTGTGTGTGTGTGTGTGTGTGTGTTATGCATTTTCACATCTACATGTGTCTATTTAATTATATAATTATTACATGCAGTTATTTAACAAATTGACCAACATAATAAAACTTTAATGAAAGTAAATTTATTGATATTATTATTATTACTTTCATTGGAATAATCCATACATATATCAAAATTATTTAATTTAATTATAACATTTGTTTTCCTTCTAATGAAATTGTCCACATCCACCCAAACAATCTTTGTGTAAATACAATTACAAAACAGATGGATAATAGATCATTTCAAAAATTACATAATCAATTTCTAAATTAAACCTCTCTAACACACTTTTAGCTGGATATATACCATTTACAATTTGTATGTAATGTAAACACTTATTTTATTATTTAAAAAGTATGCTTCACAAAAGTTTTATTCCAGTTTATATTTCTAAACACAATTTAGCTTTTATGATTCCAGCTTATATTCTTAAAATTGTAAGTTTATTAGTACAACTGTGTTTTAGAATGTCAATGTCTCTTAGAAACATGTTGTCTTTAACATATACTGATCAGCATACTCTTTCAGTGTAACCGGAAACACAAATTTATCCAAGAATTCACTATAAGATAAATTACATTTTAGTTTAAACGTTGTCTGACTAATATGAAGTGATATCAGAATTAATATTGAATATATTATTCCAAAGTTGATATATATATATATATTTTTTTTTTTACAAAGTTGATATATATCTGCTGTTTCGCCTTGCGGGGATGACGTCATTTCTCGCGGGCTCCGTCAATGTCGTTACTTAAGAAGATAGGTAAGAGGTAAGAACTGTTCACGCTATTTTAAGTAATTGTAAAATGCTCTTTATACAGTTTAAATATCATTTTACAGCGACGTTTCCTGATGGTTTTCATCGGGTTCGTCACTACTTGTGTCTGCTGACTAAAACTCTCAAAGGAGAAGTTTTTATTATATGTAGGCCTATTTCTCTTCACACACATGATGCTAGCGAAGTAAGTGTTATAATGTCAAAATTCTGACTTTTTTCTCGCAATTGGGTCATTCTACAGAAACGTCCACTTTTGGTAGGGCAAGATGTCTTAAAATTGATTTCTTTTTCTAACAAACTTACACCACATTATTAGACTACCCTTTGACTTTATGAATATGCATAAATGACAGCTTAATGATTTTTATATTTTTTGTACATGTATTTAAAGACCGCATGTACCATTTTTTTGTCACTGGGGTTACCTTACTTCTTTGGCAATATTATTTGTTTTTTATAAAATATTATTTCTAATTTTTTTCAGCACATGTAGACAGAGTTAGCGAAAACATTTTTATTTTAATCAGGTTTGTTAAAAGTGTGCTTGAATGAGGTTAGTTCATCTGCGCTACCATCTATTTGCTATAACAATGAAAATATTTGAAAACCAGTTAAAATCAAGAAATGATGCAATCCTTTAAATCGTAACTTTTGAGTGTAGCAGAATTAAATGGATGTAACAATTTTACTATGTCACATGTGACATTGCATTTAATGTGACAGAAAAAAGACAGTAACACCAGTGACACAATAAAGTTTATCTATAAATGGAAGTCACTGGTGTTACTGGTGTTACCTATAAGAAAGGTGACACCAGTGACAGTAACACCAGTGACAATTTTCATGAAAAATTAATTTTACAAAATGGCTGCTGCAAGGTAACAAACCACATGTTGTCAATCATGGTATACTAACTAAATTAAGTAGTTTAATCCATTTGTATTCTATTTTTTTTTTTTTACAATTACCTAACAGTAAAGTAGGTCATACCAGGGATTCAACTAAAAGCTTCATATGAAATCATGAGATAAATGAGAAGATTTCTGATAACTGAGAAGAGACAGTGAATCTACCATGGGCTTTTCTTCATAGATATTCAGGAAATTGGAAGAAAAATGTCAAGTGATGTCATCAGTGTGATTTTTATTTCAAAATAAGAGATTTTTGTTTAACTGTAACACCAGTGTCATAACTCCAGGGGACCACTACTTTCATTATAAATTTAATAATATTTATTCTGCATTTTTTTATATATATCATTTACATAATATATTTGATAGTTATGTATACATTAATGTATTTTAAATGGTGTAAAAATCTGTTATTGACCTCAAAATAAAGCATTTTCCCTCTGGACATGACTGTGGGGACGAGCACTTCTGTGGTGCTTGGAATTCTATGTAATTAATAAAAATCAAATATTGCCACATTGATGGCTCAAGAAGGTGTAATTGGTCAAATAACATATTGTTTTATTTTAAAATGTAAAGAAATTGTAACCCTAAAGTGTTTTTTTAAATGTAATATTTCTGTAAAGGCTAGGGACAGAAAAATTGACATTTTCATAGAATGACCCAATTGCGACTTTATATCATGCAATTCTGACTTTATATCTCCCAATTGCGTATTATAAAGTCATAATTGCGTGAAATAGTCACAATTGCGAGAAAAAAAGTCAGAATTCTGACTATATAAGACGCAAACGCAATTCTGACTTTATATCTCGCAATTATGAGAAATAAAGTCAGGATTGCGAGATGTAGCCTTAACTTGCAACTGAGATAAAAAGTCGCAATTATCTCCCACTGCAATTCACCAATAAATGCTGGAATATTCCCATCAGCTACAAGTGAAGGCGATTCGAAGGACAGTGAGAACATGAGTGATCCAGAACACTGCAGAATGAAACACACTGAAGAACAAAGAGGTTGGTGTTTATTCCTGATTCTTCAGTGAGGCTGAAGAACATTAAGGTTATAAAGCTTTAAGTAGTTCAGATTTAGTGTTTGTAGTAGGGAAAAATCTTTAAGAGTTAAGTGTTTCCTTTAGGATTTTTTCCAGATTTGCTGGCATTTTAAGAAACAATATTTCACATTATTAAATAAGAAAAATTAAAACGAATTTTTCTTAGGCTAGTTAACTCATGTTCACGTTTCCCTCATTCATGTGTTGAGCCATGAACTAGTGAAGCAGGGAAATCTATTTAGAGCGCTTTATTCATTAAAATATCGCTATTAAGCTCCAGCGTATCAATTATCGTATCACAGGCCAACGATATATCGGCATATTGATCATTTGAACCAATAGGGTTGCATGATACTTGAAAAAACTGACAATGCAACATTTTGCTTTTCTGCGGTATATATTGCGTTATGAACAGTGTTGGGTTGCACTAAGTCAAGTCATCTTCATTTATATAGCGCTTTTAACAATGTAGATTGTCTCAAAGCAGCTTTACATTGATAAATGTATAATTTAACGTAAGATTGTTTTGGCTTTATAGCGGTTCTTTAATAAAGTTATTTCCAGCTAAAGTTAGTTTTGATTGATTCGCTTCCGTCGCAATGATCATTTGTTATTAAATTAGGGGCCGCTAAGACGACACCATTCCCTCTACACAGACTTTAAACGCGAACCTGTGAGAAACGCTGATGGCGGTCACATGCGCATTAAGAACTGGGTCTATAGTTATGTGCGCTTGAATATATGTGCGCAGGTTTGGAATTCCCTACAAACCAAGCCTAAACAAATTACTGGTGTTTCCTTATAGTTTTGATTCAGAATTTTATTTTATTTAATCAAATCGGAGAAGATACGCGAATTGAGTTTCCCGACGACGCTTTATCTGTAGAGTGGTAAAGGGATCCTCCATAGGGAGAGACTAGTTGGCACTTCAGCACTGCGTTGTCATCGGTCCAGGCGAAGGTCCTTCATCAGATCTGGATACGGCCTGGATCCGGCAGGCTGCGGGAAAACCTTGGGATAAACACAGACACTAAAATTAGCGTAGATGCCATTCTTCTTATGATGTAACGAGTACATCAGGATTTATGGGAAGTGTTCCCGGTTCCGGCTGACGGACTATAATGCGTTAAGAGCTCGCTCAAGTACTGCGGAGCTAAACCATTTAGTGCTTTGTAAGTAATCAGCAATATTTTAAAATTTATGCGATGTTTAATAGGCAGCCAGTGCAGTGTTGACAGAACCGGGCTATTATGGTCATACTTCCTGGTTCTGCTGCGTTTTGAACCAGCTGTAGTTTGTTTATTAAGTGTGCAGGGCAACCACCCAGTAGAGCATTACAGTAATCTAGCCTTGATGTCATGAACGCATGAACTAATTGTTCCGCATTTGTCAATGAGAGCATATGACGTAATTTAGATATATTTTTAAGATGGAAAAATGCAGTTTTACAGACACTAGACACGTGACTTTCAAATAAAAGATTGGCATCAAAGAGCACACCCAGGTTCCTAACCGACGACGAAGACTTAACAGAGCAGCCATCAAGTGTTAGACAGTATTCTAGATTATTACGTGAGGACGTTTTTTGTCCAATAATTAGAAACTCTGTTTTTTCAGAATTTAGAAGTAGGAAATTACGAGTCATCCAATTTTTTATATCCGCTATGCATTCTGTTAATTTAGTGAATTAGTAAGTTTCGTTAGGTTTTGAAGAAATATAGAGCTGAGTATCATCAGCATAACAGTGAAAGCTAATGCCATGTTTCCTAATGATATCTCCTAATGGTAGCATGTACAGAGTGAACAGCAGCGGTCCTAGTACTGAGCCTTGTGGTACGCCATACTGAACTTGTGATCGATAAGACATCTCTTCATTTACTGCTACAAACTGATAACGGTCAGATAAGTATGATGAATCTGCGCTATTATTTTGTGCTTCACGGACCGTTAATCAGTTCGGACCAATGCAGCGCGAGCCGATCTCGACAAGCGACACTGTTCCTACACAGGACACCAAGAGACAACGACGTGATATAAAAGCTTGATTCTTTTCATTAGATATAAAAACACTTTAAAGGAATGTCACTGCCACAGAACTCTTCGTAAAGGCCACTCGTCTAAGCAGGGCTTCTGTGGAGGAAGACTCCAATCGGCCACCAGTTGGTCTCTTCCTTGCTCAGAGCAATACGGGGGGAGAGAAGGGATGAGGGACGAATGCCTTCTTCTAAGCAATAGCTCTGCTCCAGGACTACAATTGAAGGAGGGAAGAAGGGGGGGGGGGGGGGGAGACAGATTGGTCCAGAGGCCAGGACCTGTAGATGGTAGGCGGCAAACCAACGTAAGTGGTAAGCAGTGGTAAGCAGGATCAGCGTACGGGGGGGGTTTCTCTTCTCACAGGACAGCATCAGATCACTGAGTGTCACCTCTCTTTTTTAAGATTGTATAATATGTTTATAGATTATTACTTTACATTATTTTTTTTTAGTTTACTTCACATTACGTCATGATTGTGAGAAAACATCCACAATAAAATATGAATTATAAATAGTAATAGACACAAATATTTACAGTACTGTATAATACAGACATTTGAAAATCTTTGTAAATCCAAAAGGTTCAATCAAGTTGTCTTAAGACAAGAAGGGGTATTGGACAACGTTTACAATTTTTTTTTATATGCTTTGTCATTGCTGTGGTCATAGGCGTCGATTTCGGTGGGGACGGTGGGTACGCGTACCCACCAGATTTCATCATGAGTCATTTTGTACCCACTACTTTTAACTTCCGTCCATATTAATTTGACTTTTGGTTTGATTTTTTTGACCGTTTTCAGTGGTTATGAGGAGCAATATGAGAGAGAAATTTTGTAATCATTGTCTGACCCAACAAAAAAACATTAGAATATTCATTTTATTTTATTTTTCGTGTTCACATTTATGAGGGAAAAACCACCTGTCAGTTCTCGGTTACGGACGTGAGCGCTCTGAAAGCGGCACTAAAAGACTGCTTTAAAACTTTCACAGAGACCTCAAACAGAACAGCTGCCTTTCTTTAAATTGAATTTCGTTTTGTATTAATTATGCTTAATTTTAATCAATGTTTCATGAACCAATTGCCTGGATTTAATAAATAAGAGTTATTATAAGAGTTATATAAGTAAATATAGCAGGTCGTGCGCTTGAGTGTGGCTATGTTACGTAAACGCTCATTATCCTCTAGGCTATATATAAGTAATTAGGGTTAGGCTAATTAATATAAAGGGGCGATTTGTCCATGAATGACTTAAATGAACAACTAGCCTAGCCTACTTGTCGACTAGAAAAAAAAACTTTTAGTCGGACACAGCCCTTATTCCACATATATTCGAACCAGGCAACAGGACATCTGGGTTGAGCGAGCGACCCTGCGGAATGAACTACACTAATCTTTTCCACTGGTGGCACTTGCGCTACTAACTTTTTCAGTTACTGGCGCAAAATATGATTTGGTCGCACAAATTATTTATAGTAAGCCGCTCTGGATAATAATGAACAATAATGAAACTGTATTACATACAGATGTGCTTTTTATTTTACTTGCCATCTTTTAAACCACATGCATTCTTGTTTTTATTTTATTTTATTTTCTTATAAAATAACGATTCTCGATTTTATCACGATTCTTTTTTATGTTGGTTTTACTATTTTGTGACTGAGCATTACAGCCAAACTAATGTCCATATTTTAAAAACAAAGCCTTAGTTAACAAAATATAAAATAAAAAAATGTCAGACAGGGGCGAAGATAAAAATATTTGTCATTATTTTCTTTGTTATTAAATATTAAGATCAAAGATACACATTACACATACACAACTTAATATACAAATTAAATAAACAGTGTTTTATGTTTTCAGCTACAGTAGGTGTATTTGACAGTAGCATTAAAGAAAGTAATTAAATGAACAAATATGAAAATAAAACAAGACTTCACTGTATAAATTATACATTGATACTTAAAGCTACTTCAGTCAATAGCAGTGAATGTTAATTTATTAACATTAAAGGAATAGTTCTCATAAAAATTCAAATTGTCATAATTTACTCTCTCAAGTTGGTTTAAACTAGAATAAGTTTCTTTCTTCTGTTGAAAATAAAAGTTATTTGGAAGAATGTGGGTAACCAAACAGTTGATGTACCCCAGTGACTTCCATAGTATATTTTCTCCTATGGAAGTCAATGGGGACCAGCTACTGTTTGGATAGCCACATTCTTCCAAATATTAATATTAAAAAAATTAGAATTAGAAGGAAATTAATACAGGTTTGGAACAACATTAGAGTGCATAAATGATGAGATAATTTTTATTTTTGGGTGAACTATCCCTTTCAGGACAAGCGGCAGCGTGTTTACTATTGCTACTGTCTCTTTAAAGGAGCTGTATGTAAGAAATGTATTTCAATTAATCATAAAATGGCCCTGATATGTCTCTAGACATTAAGAAATCATGTTTATTTCAAATACTTATATCACTGACAACAGTAGTACAGCCTGTTGCTCCACCCTCCACCTATCTACCAATCACAAAGTCAGTAGTGTTTCAGCATCCGGGTTGCCAGCTCTGCTCAAGTTACCACCATAGACAGTAAAAGAAATGGACACAGCGACCCCATTGGATTCAACGGAGACAAAGTGAAGCCAATTAGAAACTCTTACTTCCTGGGGGTCGAGCGTACTGCGCAGACTCAAACTGAGCTTGACGACGTAGATGTGACGTGAGCAAACCGTCTGTCTTCTAGTAGCTGTGCCAAGATCAATCTGAATCATTCCCTTCCAAGACTTGCAGAGACGGTGAGTGTTAGTAGGAGCTGTCCATGAGCTAGGAGCAGGAGAAACTTTTAGTAGGTGTTTTGATTAATTACTTTCTCATTTTGCCTCCACGTCCCCCCGATTGCCCGCGAGCTTCTCCTCCTGTCCATACGGTAATTTTCTACTGTGTGACAGAGAGTCGCGTGGCTATGACGCAATCGTTAGCCTATTTTTACAAAAACTGCTTCTACGGGGCCATAACGTAGCTACAAGGTAATGAAGCCTTTTATACATTTTCGTGTTTCTTTAGAAATAAATAATGGACAAATGGAGTCTTTAAACGCCTCAGATGTGGAGTCAATGGGATGCTAACAGCAGGTGGGGCTCCTTTAAGAGTTGTGCGCGATGGTTTTAATATACGTGTATTGGACAAGCAGATTTTCCCTCAATTATCTCAAGTTTGCTTTCACTGTAGACATAACCGACTTTGTTTATCTAAACCTTGTGTGTATTTAACAGTATAAGCACAATAAGACTCGAAAGACAACTTACTCCAGTATCCAGGCGCTGGTAGACAGTGAGCTTCACGTGTACGCGCTGAGGAACGCACATGTTAAACCGTCTATGGTTAGAACCTGCTGGGCGATATGAACCAAATGTCATATTCCGATATATTTAGGCTGAATATCGATATACGATATATATATCCCGATATTTTTTCCGCAAAGTGATAGCAAATGTTCAGTCAAAGTCAAAGACAAATATGACATGTCACGACTCACAAGTAGTTTTATTGAAATCAGCTAAATTATAACATGTTTACACAAAATTTGTTAACGCACACAATTAGGCTACTTTTCCCCTTAACATAAATTGTAAGAATATGACTAATAGTAAAGACTAGTACTAATAAAATAAACTTTAGGCCTATGCTAAAGCTATTAAATAACAGTGCCAAACTAGTTTTTGTGTTGGTATGAGCCACTGCAGTCATTTATAAATATAAAAATAACGAAAAATAGTGGCATTTTGGGGTTAATATGGAAAGACATGGTTACCATGGTGAATACACAATATTAACAATAAATGTTAATGAAACATGGAAACTGCTCCTGGTGAATAGAATGAAAATCATACATGCATTACTTTTATTTCGTGTAATTTACAACATAACGGCGTTGCATGCTCGTAGTTTCTTTTACACATATGCCTCCTATACTGTTGACGACGGCTATGTATTTAGCATGAGTATTATTGATGGGTTGTGTTGATTAATATTTGGTATGTATTTATTGGTGTGGTATTTATGACTTTTAGGTTTGCAGTGTAATGAACTTACGCATGAGCGGTGATCACATGAATTTATTTAATGCATGTATTGAATAACTACTGAAATCTTGTGCTGAGCATATCCTGTTTGTTGTTGCCTTATTATTCTTGAAGTTAACATATTGCTGAAAGCATTCATTGCATCTTAATTAAATTGAACCTGTCATGACTGCATTAACCTGCTGCCCCCTGGGTTTTAATATTATGATTGTAAACTAATAAAATTATTATTTGATGAGTTTTGGGTAGGCTATTTGAGTGTTTTCTTGGTTACTGACCCACTGAAAGTATTTAGTCCAGTAGAGAACCTGTAAGTCCTGAGTAAATGAGGCTTTGTGGGGGTTACATACATGTGTAATTTTATTCTCTTTTTAGGGTGACTTTTACCATCTGTCTAGGGGCTGCAGTTGAAAAACGGCCTTCTGGCTAACTCTGGCATATTGACACAAATGTTTATTAATATGCACTGTCCCTGTAATACAATGAAATAAATAATTGCAGTCAATCCGCGAATCACATGTGTTCTGAACTGGGTGTGGATCACTAACACCACAATCTACAACTACAATCCCTATAATTAACATTGCACATCTCGCCTAGCCCTTCCAGCAGGAACACTTATGACGTCTCCTGACTAGAGATGCCACAATTCTCTCTGAATTTTGTTGATTATTTAAAATATAACTTTTTTTACTGTCTTTCAGACCTGGTGCCACACAGGATCCACACTGGAGAGAAACTGCACGAATGTGATCAGTGTGGGAAGATTTTCAAACAAAAAGGAAATCTTACTGTTCACATGAGGATCCACACTGGAGAGAAACCGTACCAATGTAATAATTGTGGGAAGAGTTTCAGACAAAAAGGACATTTGAAGGTTCACATGAGGATCCACACTGGAGAGAAACCATACACATGTGATAATTGTGGGAAGAGTTTCAGACAAAAAGGACATTTGAAGGTTCACATGAGGATCCACACTGGAGAGAAACCATACACATGTGATAATTGTGGGAAGAGTTTCACACAAAAAGGAAATCGTAAGATTCACATGAGGATCCACACTGGAGAGAAACCATACACATGCAATCACTGTGGAAAGAGTTTCACTCAAAAAGAAAATCAAAAACTTCACATGAGTATCCACACTGGCGTAAAAAAATTTGTATGTTTCCAGTGCTACAAGACTTTCAGAACCGAAGAAGGGTTAAAACGCCATGAGAGGATCCACACTGGAGAGAAACCTTAATAAAAATTAATAATTCCGTCGCTCAGATCATGTTAAATCTATAATAATAATAATAATATATAATAATGTAATAAATATTTTAATATTCAATAATAAATCATGTTGTGGTCCGACACCTCGATGCAACATCTCCGAGCTCTAAATAACAACAACCGAGCTCCCCTGCAGCAACTGGATCTTCCGTACCGACCTCGATATATCCATAGGGGATCAAGGCGCCGGTTTGTTGTGTCCAAATCCGGTGACCACAGCTCCATCTCATCTCTCTGGTCGGCATCGCGTCCCGTCGCGCAACTGACACGTCACCGTTTGCGTCATCAGAGTACCGCCATTCCTGGCATAGATAGTGCTGGGTGTAAACGGTGCACTGTAAAACCTGGAGTGGATCGCAGGGTTCTCCGCCCTGTCAATAAACTGGATTTTAGAGCTCAAATGACACTTGAACTGCTGAATGTGCAGTCCCTGTCAAACAAATCTGGACTTGTATACGACCACATTCTGGATAAGGGGATAGACATTCTCTGTCTTACAGAAACATGGCAGCAGCCTGGAATATACTCATCCCTAAATGAGGCCTGCCCACCCGGGTACAACTACCTCGATAAGGCTCGTACAACTGGCCGTGGTGGGGGCCTAGCTGTTTTACATCGCAGCAACATTGAACTATCCCACGTGTCTGTGCCCAGTACTGGCTCATTTGAAAGTCTGGTTTTCAGTTGCAAAAAAGCTTTTTCAGCAACAATAGTACTCGTCTATCGCCCTCCCAAATCACAACCAACTTTCATCTCTGACATTTCATGATTTTCTAATCTCCCTCTGCACAGCTCACTCAAATATTCTGGTTATTGGTGATTTCAACATACACGTGGACTCCCATAACTGTAAACTGGCCTCAAATTTCAAACAAACCCTGGATTGTCTTAACCTCCAACAGCTTGTGGATGCCCCCACACACAATAGAGGGCATACACTGGACCTTGTCATTACAGACTCCCTCCCAGTTTCAGGCCTTCAGGTGTATGACGTGGGTGTCTCCGATCACCTGGCGGTTACATTTGAAGTCCCAATATTAGTTCCTCTCACCAAACCAAAACGCCATATTACGTTCAGAAATATCAAGAACTTGAACGCCACCTCCCTCAGTCAACATCTCCAGCATCTCTCCCCCTCTCCTCACTCATCAGCTGATGACTTAATGGACTACTACAACACCAGCCTCACCTCTATTCTGGACTGTCTTGCTCCATTAAAAACCCGGACAGTCACGTTTACCCGCTCTGCCCCCTGGTTTACAGACGAGCTGAGAGGGATGAAGAGGTCTGGCCGTGTCCTGGAGCGTGCCTGCAAAACATCTGTTCTGACGGTGCATAAGTTGGCCTACCGGGAACATCGTAGGGCTTATGCCAAAGCACTCTCCAAGGCTAGGTCAGAATACTACTCAACACTCATAAACAACAACCCAGGTAATTCCAAAAAACTGTTCTCCACAATAAATCACATCATTAAACCACAGATCTCCTCATTCTACAGTCCAACCAATATAAATTGCAACCGGTTTCTTGATTTTTTCACATCAAAAATTAACATTCTTCGCTCCTCATTTCCACTTCTCAATAGCACCTCACTAGACCTGCCCGCAACACCCATCGCTCAAACCCTATCACAACTGTCCCCCACAACGCAGCAGGAGGTCGAGAATATCATCCGTAAATCCAAACTATCCACTTGCCGCCTTGATCCCCTCCCATCTCCTCTGCTTAAAACTCACACTAACTCCATCAGTTCCCTCATAACCAAAATAATAAACATGTCCGTAGAGACAGGCCATGTTCCCACCTCCCTCAAAACTGCTCTCATCAAACCCCTCCTCAAAAAACCCACCTTGGACCCTACACCACTGTCGAATTACAGACCAATTTCTAATCTCCCATTCATCTCCAAACTCCTGGAAAAAGTTGTTTCCACCCAGCTCCATAATCATCTCAAATCCAACAGGCTATATGAGAAATTTCAATCTGGTTTTCGTCCCTCCCACAGCACAGAAACAGCTCTTATCAGAGTCACCAGCGACTTGCTGATGGCTTCTGATTCCGGTTCCACATCCCTCCTCATTTTTCTCGACCTCTCTGCTGCGTTTGACACTGTAGGCCATCACATTCTCCTGCACCGACTTCAGCACTACACAGGTCTCTCTGGTACTGCGCTGCAATGGTTTCACTCCTACCTCACTGATAGAACCGAGTATGTAGCTCTGGGGGATGTAAAATCCAGACCCCACACTGTCACCTGTGGGGTCCCCCAGGGCTCCGTACTCGGTCCAACCCTCTTCATCATTTACATGCTCCCTTTGGGTCGTGTCGTCAGCAGGCATGGAGTTAATTTCCACTGCTATGCTGACGACACACAACTCTACCTCCAAGTCACTCCCTCTAGCTCCCCCTCTGCCACGACTGCCCGCCTTAGCTCCTGCCTGGAGGAGATAGAGGCGTGGATGAGTCAAAACTTCCTGCAGCTAAATGGCTCCAAAACAGAGGCCATTCAAACTGGAACCTCTCATCAACTCCGCTCCTCTCCAATCACCACTGTTTCACTCTTTGGACACACCATTCCCCTCTCTCCCTCTGTTACTAACCTAGGGGTAAAATTTGACCCCCACCTTTCCTTCGACAGTCATGTCACCTCCATCTGCAAAACTGCATTCTTTCACCTCCGCAATATTTCCAAACTGCGCCCCTCCCTCTCCCTTTCTGCTGCAGAGAAGCTTGTCCATGCTTTTGTCTCCTCCAGGCTGGACTACTGTAATGCACTCCTCATCGGGATTCCTGGCAGGAACCTTCAAAGGCTCCAGTATGTTCAGAACAGCGCTGCCAGGGTCCTGATGAGTCCTGATGTTCACTGCACTGGCTTCCCATTCAGTCCCGCATAGAATATAAGGTCCTCCTTCACACCCATCACTGCCTCCACGGTGCGGCCCCCACTTACCTCACTGAGCTGCTCACACCAAACTCCTCAACCAGAACCCGGTCAGGCCAACAGCACCGTCTGGTCATGCCCAGGACACGGCTCAAAACAATGGGCGACAGGGCCTTTCAAGTCGCTGCTCCCTGCCTGTGGAACGCCCTCCCGGACCACCTCAGGGCCCCGCAGACAGTGGACACATTCAAAAAAGGACTAAAAACCCACCTTTTTACACAGGCTTATTTTAATAGCTAAATGCTTGTTTTTAGTCCCATCTTTTAACATGTTGTGTTTTATTTTGTATACTGTATTGTTTTTAATTATGTTGTACTGTAGCACTTTGAGATTTGGTGTCAAATGTAAAGTGCATTACAAATAAAATTTATAAATTATTATTATTACCGCCTTGTGGGGGAAATATTCAGCACTATACTAAGGAAGACTGAGTGAGCAACAGGATCCTAGTCCCCCCACCCAAAGCTTTTAGTCTTTGTATAACTGCTAGCCTTGTTGTGTGTGTTGTCTATCGTGTTGCACTGTGTAATACTCGAGAGTCGGCGAGGTGGGCTTCAGGATTTACTCTTTTTACAAAAACACTAAGTACCTTTCAAGCCATTTTATGTAGTGTACTTGAGTAATGTTCAAGTAGGTTTTAAGTAGACTGCTGGAGTAAGTATACTAAGATCATGTATACATCTAGGTGCACTAATGCAATACTACTTGGGACTACACAGTTTGATATACACTACCGTTTGTTTTTGGAGAAAAACAAAACAAACAACAACAAAAAAACACTAATGTTGTGAAATATTATTACACTTTAAAAGAATGGCTTTCTATTTTGACATTTTAAGATATGAAATCATTGTAATATGTATATGTTGATGTTTACACTCGGTTATTATTTAAGTCGTTAACCGTTGTGCTGGTTAATATATTTATTTTTTTCTTACTTTTTTTCTTTCAGGATTCATTGATGATTAAAGAGTTAAATTTAATCTTTTTTTAACAATAGAAATCTTCACTATCACTTTAAAAAAAGATTAAACAAATTAACACATCCTTGCTGAATAGACATATTAATTAATTTTAAAAAGAGAAAAAACTGACCCCACACTTTTGAACGGTTGTTGTAGGCAGACAGACAAGGACTGAAGAATAAAGTTTCAACACGATTTTAATTCAATAACACGCATGTAAACAGAATGTGGTTTTTAGGTACTATGAACCCTGGGTTTTAGGTACTATGAAAGTAGCTCAGCTTTATTCTGTGTTCGTCGCCATGGTATCTTACGCTGCACGGCTAACCTGCTCCGGGGCAGGTTATGTTCTGGATTCAAGATCTCAGACTGAAGTTTGACCAATCAGCTGAGAGCAAAGAAACATATAGGTGACGTAACTAATTCCCAGCATCTGTTCTCTGTTGCAATGGCTTCACCTTTTCTCCCAAATCCTCTGGACATCTCAACGCAAATTGTTAGACGAGCACTTCATAGAGAAAGAGTTTTTAGGGACAGACAAAATCCATTTGACTTTCCTGATACTTACTTGTATGAAAGATACAGATTTTCCGCGGAAGGAATGTCTTATCTTTGTGAACTTGTTGAGCCGCACATAACAAATGTGCCTCGTCGAAGCCATGACCTTACTGTACCGCAAATGGTATGTATTGCGTTGCGTTTTTTTGCAAGTGGTACATACTTGTATGCGGTCGGGGATGCAGAGAATCTAGGGAAAAACACGGTCTGTTGACCCATTCGAAAGGTAGTCCTCGCTCTGCAGGGGTACATAAATAGCTTCATTGTGTTCCCTGGACATTTATCGACCATGTCCATAAAAGATGGCTTTTATAAAATTGCCGGTAAGATATCTTGATAGGGTGACATCACATGAACAAATTTAACATTTCACACTCATTTTTTTCTTCTTCAAAAAAAGCATATTTCACACTTAAAAATCTATTATACAGTAGCTACCTGTTTAGAATGATTTTAAATATATATATTTAATTCCTATGATAGGATTCCCTAGAGTCATAGGAGCAATAGACTGCACCCATATTGCAATCTCCACAGCTCTCGGAGAACATGAGGCAGATTATGTGAACAGAAAGTCCTTTCACAGCCTTAATGTTCAGGTAGGGCTACTATATAGCCTATGTGAAGTGATTTTTATTTGCATTGAGATCAATCATTAAATAAATAAGAACTAACAGATAGGACAATTATTTACAGTACATTTCATCTGCAGATGACTTGTGATCATGAATGCATGATCACAAGTTTGGATGCCAAATGGCCTGGCTCAGAGCATGACTCACAAATTTTCCGTGAGTCTATTTTGTGTCAGCGCTTTGAGGAAGGCAAGTTACATTTGGTACAGTACACTTTAAAGTTTTAATTTTAATTGCAAAACTTACACAATTTTCCCCTTTTCTGTTCTATGACAGGGCTTTTTGATGGCCTGTTGGTAGGAGATAGAGGTTATGCATGCCAGAGGTTTTTGCTAACCCCCCATCCTGACCCTCAGACAGGGCCACAAAACCGCTTCGATGTGGCCCTCAGTAAAACCAGGGTCAAGATCGAGATGACCTTTGGCATCCTAAAGGCACGTTTCAACTGCCTTAGGTGTTTAAGAGTGTCACCAGAGCGGGCATCACAGATAGTGGCTGCATGTGCCATTCCGCATAATATAGCCACTATCAGAAAGGAGCGAGTACCACCACAGAACCAGCTTCTCCCCGATGAAATTGACCCCATCACACTTGACCACCCAGCTGGCGCAGCTGTCAGAGATGCAATCACAACACAATATTTTACTTAATAAAAGCACACTGACACTGCAGATAGGTCTCAAACTATTTTATTGGTCATGTGGCAAGGGAGGAAGAAAGAGAGCAAGAAAAATGACATTAATAAACATTCATAGTGTTCATACTAAAGGGTTACTTGGTTAAAAAAAGTTCACATACTGAGATCTGTTTTTTCCAGCTGTTTGATCTCCAATTTAATTTTTTTAATTTGGAGCCTCATCTCACAGTCCAGCTCCTTCAGTGTGCAGTCTAGTTCGAGGCTCCTTTTGTACAGGGCCCTGACTGAGTCTGTTTCCACCTGAAACAATTCCACCACAAACATGATCATTACACGTTTTCTGGAGGCTCATCAAATCACAAAAAGTGGCATAACTTTCTACAAACACAGGACTGACTGTAATTTATGTCAAGGGTTTAAAGCATTACCTTGTTCACATTTCTTCTGTAGCCCATTGAGGTAGAGGCTTCAGTTTCTGGGGCAGGTTGTGAAAAACCCTACAATAAAAGAGATGTGTAAGGGCCAGTCACTTAATTATGACATTCAAATGTGTGCCATAATAAAAAGCCAAGTGCATTCACCTCAGCAACTGTCTCAGAACACACAGACAGAGTGTCTTAAATCACCCTAATAAATAAAAGGCCAATGTAAAGCATAACTGTTATAAAGCAGGTTATGTTTGGTGTTCTGTCTGCTGCATACTGACCTCTGTGTGGGAGACTGTGTGCATGTGTGCTGGCTTCAACAGGGACACTGTATTTCCCTCTACTGCAGAACAGAGTCAGCCATATTTAACTTTTTTAAAAAACATTAGTAATGTATTGTACACACATACCCAGTGTCACTTGCTTAGAGGAGCCCACACCAGGGTCAGACTGTATAGCACATGCAATCCCATCCAAAATCGGCCGCCCCTTATTGTTGCTCAGAGCCAACTCCTCCGCCAGTGTAATCTTGAGGAGTGGCCCTCCCCCAGTTTTCCTCATTTCACATTTTTTTCTGTTTGCTGTAAACAAGTGTTTGTGATTAAATGTTCAAAAAAATAATAAAAGGTTATGGTAAATACTCACCACTTTGAATTATATTTTTATATTTTGTCTTGATCTGCTGCCAAGAACGTTTGGAGTTGGGGTTGCATCTAAAAATCAATAAATATCAATCTTTCTTTGGATGTAATAGCCTATACATTCACATTTTACATACATCTACACACACGTATGTATGTATGTATCATTATATATATATATATATATATATATATATATATATATATATATATATATATATATTATATATATATATATAGGCTAATCATATAAAAAATGTATTAAATGCTAAAATGAAAATGTATTTGTTGAGATATAATATAATATAATATTATTTATATATATATATATATATATATATACATATATACACATACATATATATATATATATATATATATATATATAATATTATATTATATCTCAACAAATACATTTTCATTTTAGCATTTAATACATTTTTAATATGATTAGCCTACATAAATGTACATTAATTGTTTAACCTATGCATTAACGCAATCAGCAATCTTCCTCCAAGATTGTTCTCTTGCTTTGGCAGCAGATACAGTGTTACTGCGTGCTTGAAAAATACTTCTATATTCTTCATATTTCTGAAGAATTATCTCTTGCTCCTCCGCTGAAAAATATATAGCTCTTGCTCTATCCATATCGAACGCGATTGGTTGTTCAGTGTCGACGTCACTCTTTTATGTGCACACGCGCGTGGAGTAATCATAGCTTAAGGATCAAAGCCTGAGTCGACAGAGAAAGTTGATGAGCTGCATCATGGTACCAATAAAGCCTGATCGCATCGGTTTGGTTTTGTCGACTCAAAACCAATCCTGTAACCCCGAGTTTGTTCAGCTACCTTCATGGTACAGGCCCCAGGCTACGTCACTGATAGTCACATGATGGCATCTGACCAATCAGAAGTTGCACGGAGCATTTCAAACTTCAGTGTCGTTCCATATATTGGAAAGTTATGCGCTACTACCTACTCTCACATCAGCGCTAATAACTTCAAAACAAAAATGGTGTGTTGATGAAACTCACACATTCTGTGGTCGAATAGTTGTGCAACATGTTGAGATAGGTGTTGTTTGCATAGATTTCTTGAAAGTATTGACATTTGTGGCATGAAAAATGGTGAGACCATATTTGATCATACGCCCTGTTCAGGTAAGATTAGCGCAAGTCCATATTTAGACATACGCCCTATGCGTATAGAAAAGCCGTGCTAGGATATTTTTTCTACAAATAATGCATTATAACCACAGTCTATGATTATAACGTAGGACAATAGTATTTACTAGTGCATTGGATGTTATCACAGGTTTGAATAACATTATAAAGTGATCCAGTGGGAAACGTAACACATTTATAGACATTTTCAAGCCATAGATATTGAAATTTGTGTGGTTTTGGTTAGTTTTATTACCTTTATAACAGTTTGTAATACTTATAATGATATTTTGCACTTCTTATTATATATTTACCCTTTATGTGTAAGTTTTATGCCCTTGAAACAGTTTTTATCATAGTTAAATGCCATGTATTGGTGTTTTTTTTTACTGTGAGACGTATTACTGCTCAAATAAGTTGAACTTGACCAGAACTTGACCATACCAAAGATCAGTAGTACATATCTTTTATAAATGTATACATTTATTTATAACATTTATAAATGCACAAAAAATGTTCCTAATAATAATTTAAAATGTTCCTAATAATAATTTAATTTAAAATGTTCCTAATAATAATTTAAAATGTTACTAAATAAATATTTTTTATGTTTGTAACAAGTTTATGTGTTTTTATTATATTTTTATATATACACTTTTTAAGGGAAAAACATTACCCTAGACTGGCGAGGAACCATATATGGTAACTTCATTGCCTTTGATTTCCAACCTAAAAAAATATATTTTTTTAAAAAACTCACAAATGTTTAGAAGTCTTATAATATCCTCCAATAACACTCGATGGTTGAAATTTAGAATTTCCAAGTATTTCAATGAGTGCCCTATAAAGGGTTAAAGTAATAGAGTTTTTAAGCATTGTCTGTAGTTTCGTAAGGTGCAAACCAGGTTTATTGTTTTATAAACCCCGAGATGTGCGTGGGAAAATTCCGTACGCTTCTTTTTATGTTAGGGTTTTGTGCGTATGCAACGGGCCTATATAAAGAAGATGACACTTACACTCAATTTTGTTTCCTGGAGTTACTGTATTTTCCACAAGATCTTGACGAGTCTGTCAGCGCGTCAACGATCGGTCTGTCAACGAGTCTGTACCGTCTGCCCTCCCTTCTAGCTTTGCATTCACCTTCAGGATTAGGGTTATGGATAGGTCTGGGGGAACTATCGAGGTTGAGCAAGGGTTAGACCGAAGACTTGGGATAGGTGGTTATGGTGTAAATGGTAGGTCAGTATTCATGGGCTAGTAATTGTAATTGGGATGTTAGGGTTATTGGATTTCGGATGATAGATAGATAGATAGATAGATAGATAGATAGATAGATTCACAAGGAGATCATACAGATGTACCTCTACTGCCATCTAGCTATCACACACCAACTTTGCAATGATTCATGGATTTATAAAAGATTAACTTTATTTAAAACAGTGGGATTTTACAAATGTATATTTAATTGATGGACATTTTTAATATGTAGTCCAATGATAGATAGATAGATAGATAGATAGATAGATAGATAGATAGATAGATAGATTAGGACTGAAAAATGTGTTTTTCTGCTACGCCTGTGAAATCGTAGCAGGTTTTAAGTAAAGGTAATTAAACTGTCCTCCACCAGAGGGCACGTCTGAGCTGGGGTTAGACTTGGGGTTAGGTAGGGAGGTAAAAACGACTTTCACCCTCATTAGTAACCACCCTCATTAGTATATATGGCATCTGATTGGCCGAATCTTAACTGTCCATATATCTGCAACGGTGTGTTTTATCTGTACGAAACTTGGTTTATATAGTAATTGATGTATGGCTAGTCGACTGGTGGTGGTTTGGTGCGCCTCTAGCGCCACCAGGTGTGTAGACACGGTACTGCACTTTATTTTTTAGATTTTTTTTTTTTTTTTTTAACAGGGGTCTATTTTATAAATTGCTGTTGTATCTAGGGTTATTTTATATAGGGGTGGTCTATCCTGGTATATTTTGGGTAGGGTCTGTGTAGGTCCCGCCAGTGGTCAGTGTTTTTTGGTTTTGTTTTCTGTTTTTTGTGCAGGTGGTGGGTAGGTTTAGCTGGTGAGGTGAGGTAGTGTGCCAGGCCCGTGGCCTTTGACCCTGCATCCATGCAGACGCCCTGACGCAAACTGAACTTGAGTTTTCCCCCAGCTGTTCACCTGTCAATGCAAAATGGTTGCATTTGCCGTGCATATCAGCACCAGTGCTGAACAGCACCAATGCTGACAGGTAAGTGTCTATTTCTATAGATAGATTGATGGATGGAGTGATGGATGGATGGATGGATAGATAGATAGATGAATAGATGAATATATAGATAAATGAGTTTAAACAACTTTTTGTTAAAAAATATATGTTTTTGTTTGAAAAAGTGAATGTTTTTAGGCCTGTGTTGCATGGATGGATGGATGAGTTTAAACAACTTTTTGTTAAAAAAATATGTTTTTGTTTGAAAAAGTGAATGTTTTTTAGGCCTGTGTTACATGGATGGATGGAGTGATGGATGGATGGATGGAGTGATGGATGGATGGATGGAGTGATGGATGGATGGATGGATAGATAGATAGATAAATGAGTTTAAACAACTTTTTGTTAAAAAAAATGTTTTTGTTTGAAAAAGTGAATGTTTTTAGGCCTGTGTTACATGGATGGATGGAGTGATGGATGGATGGATGGAGTGATGGATGGATAGATAGATAGATAGATAAATGAGTTTAAACAACTTTTTGTTAAAAAAAATATGTTTTTGTTTGAAAAAGTGAATGTTTTTAGGCCTGTGTTGCATGGATGGAGTGATGGATGGATGGATGGATGAGTTTGATCGACTGTTCATATTTTTTTATTGTTTTGTGATAAATATTGAAAGTAGTCTTTGGCCTAATGGTTAGTTTGGGTTTAGGTTAGTTTGGGGCTATGGTTAGGTTAGGGTTAAAATGGCATATAGGTAGGGAGGTAAAAACGACTTAGGTTTAGGTTAGGTTAGAGTTAGGGTTAGAGGGTTAGGATAAGAGATAACCAGAATGATTCACCAGGGTTAGGGTTAGGGTTAGGGGAAATGAAGATCCAAGCCCCAGACCTGAGGTCTGAGTCTGGTTTTGCACTGGCCCTACATCAACTGACCACTTTTAAGTCTGTCCAAGTCGGACCCCAATCCCAAGTGCACGTCCCCACTCGCCTTGTATCTCATTTTGAATTTTGTTATACTTCATAATCTCCTTTTTAGTCTCATTTTGTGAAAATGTAACCACACCCTTCATTGCCATCTAATCTCATAACAATACCCCGGGTTCCTCCCTGAAGGGTTATCTTCATCAGGGGTAGATGCATTAGGGTTTGAGTTGGGTAGGTGTTAGAGCCGTAGCTGAATGTACCTCCTGGGGGTAGAACCACAGGGTTTATTGATGGTAGGTTTAGTTTTGGCGTGTGTGTGGCACTCTAAAGGAAGAGTATTCAGTCGGAAAAATTTGGCTAAGAGGGCAGCACAAAGTAGAAAAAGTAGGGAAGGATAGTAGAAGAAATCTCAAGTCGAAGTCTCATTTAAACCCCTTGGATATTGGGAGTCCAGACGTTTAATCCACTTACTCTCAGCCCTCAAGCGTTCTTTGAGGGACCATCGTGGATTAGCTTGGAGTCCCGTGATCCGGAAGGAGTTCAGGCCATGAACCAAAAAGTGCTGAATCAGGTGCCTACGTTTTTCTATTTTATGCATTATATTATGTGCATGTTGGTAGGCCCTGATTCTAAGCTCATTTTTGGTTTGGCCTACATACTGTTTCCGGCATTTGAGACAATAGACGAGATAAATGCAATTCACACACTCATGTGACAAAGAACGAGGCAACTTAAAAATCTGGCCATTGAATCTGTTCTTGACCCACAGTAATGGTGTGTAGTATTTGCATTTTCCCAAGCGGCCCTTGCAAAGAGGTTTGGAGAGTTTGCTTCTCACTAAAAGATCTGAGATGTTTTTGTTTCTTCTGTAGGCTGCAATGGGTTTATGTTGTTGCAAATACTTTGTGGATGTCAAGAACTGTAGAAAATTAGATTTAACAGCCAGATTGAGCTGTGTGCTGAAACTCGAGAAGTGCGACACCAAGGGGATAATTTTGTTCCTATTCAACATGTACATGTCAACCAGAGGTTTGGGTTTGTCAAACGTTCCGAGTATGTGCCTTAGAAAAGAGCGTGAGTACCCACGTTTTCTGAGTGCTTGAAAGAGTGTTGGTAGCAGAAAGGAAAGAGCTATGTTCCATACAGATACGTTTGAACCTTAGTAATTGAGATTTCACAATTCCCTTAAAAGTGTGTTTTGGATGAAAACTGTGTTTGTGTAAGAGTGAGTGTGTGTCAGTCTCTTTAAAAAACACTTTAAAGTCTAATTTCCCAGAAGAAAGAAAATTAGGGCCCTTATAGGAAACCACATCAAGGAAATTGACTTCTGACTCGTGGACCGTGAATTCAATTTTAATGGATGCTTGGTGTGCATTCAGAAATTCAGTGAACGCGATGAAATCCTCCATTGAGTGAGACCAGACACCCCATATGTCGTCTAAAAACCTGTAGTAGGCGAACGGCTTTTTTTCTGCCGAAGCCAGTGCAGTCTCCTCCCAATCTGCCATGAAGATATTGGCATAAGATGGCGTGAATTTTTTGCCCATTGCGGTGCCCTTCACTTGTAAATAGAATTTAGAGTCGAATTCAAAGTCATTTTTAGTCAAATTAATTTCGAGTAATTTTAAAATATAATCATCCGGTCTTTTGGAATCTGGGAATTTTTTCATGAACTTTTCAACCGCTTTTAGGCCTACTGTGGTGTCAATATTTGTGTATAGACTATCGACGTCGATTGTGAACAAGAGGGCATCCGAGGGAATTTTTAAACTGCCAATTTTAGAAATGAAGTCGTAGGTGTCTTTTAGATAACTGGGGCGTCTGACAGAAAGAGGGTGAAGAAAATGCTCGAGAAACTCTGCAATGTGGGTTCCTTGTGAATTTTAGGGAGTAAATAAAACCTTCTAGGTCTAGGAAGACTGTCTCCTACCAAATACTCTTTTTGTGCTCCACTAATAATTTTCTTCAAACACATTTCTTCTAAAATTTCTCTTACCTCCCCAATGGTCTCAGTAAATATCGGTTCTTCTAGTCTTCGATAATGTTCACTCACAGCTAATTGTCTGTTGGCCTCAAAGATATACTGTTCTCTGTCCATGATCACCGTAGAGCTTCCCTTGTCTGCTGGTTTCAAAACAATATCCCTATTTCTTTGTAAGCTTAATAATGCTTTTCTCTCTCTTTCCGACATGTTGGTCTTTTCTTTTAAACCCCAATTAATGTGTTTGTAAGCATATAGATCGGCTGTAATCAGCTTAGAAATCTCTTTGGGCAGACTGGACAGAGCAGGTGTCCAGTCTGAGGGATGAGTAAAAGGAAGTTTCTTTTTTGTGCTTTTCTTCCCTTCAAAAAAAGTTTCTAATTTAACTCTCCGATGGTATTCTTGTAGATCTCTTAAAAGCTCAATTCTTTGTGTTTTGAAACCTAGTGGGGTGGGAATGAAAGAAAGTCCCTTCGACAGTGCTAAGTTCTGTTCACTGCTGAGGACCAGCGACCGTGAAAGGTTGATGATGAGTTTATTGGAGCCCCCTATTGGGCTTGTGCTGGATGACAGTTTAAAGATGTCATCCAGAGATCGAGGATCGCTTTCGCTGTCGTTGGTCTCCAATGAACCCCGTCGTTCTCCACATGAAAGAGTGCAGAAGGAAGTAAAGGAATGAAGCTCAAGTGGTTTTTGATGTGTGTGTTGAGGTGCTCTAAAATACTCTGTTCGCCCTGGGGGAGTGTTCTTGAAAAATTAACCAGCGGGAAGAGGACCTCTGTCCCGGGGATTCTCCTTCTGATAATGGCGTAAACTCTCTGTAACTCGGTTGTGGCCGACATGCGGTACCTCTGCTGTCTATTGTTTAATCCAAATGCCACTATCAATTTGTCTGGCATGGTTTCAAAGACAGCTTTCTCAATTAAGGTGCCAGCATGATGAATTTTGGCCCCCGGATAGCTCTCAATCTGCAAATCGGGGCAATTGGACGCTGGGAATCTCGCTAGATTTGAGTGTCCGATTATAACGAACTTCTTATTAATTTTCAGACTCCAATCAGTTAATTTACGTCTCGTGTTTATGTGTCGATTGGGTAACCCCAGTGGAGAAGGAACCAGCCTAGGAGCTCTGCTTGCGGGACCCAGTGTTTTTGGTGTTGTGGGCCTGAATATGGGAGCCAATCTAAGTGGCTCAGGTGACGGGCTTTCTGAGTCTGTTTCCCGGTTGTCCGATTCCCCGATTTGTTGAGCAGCTTCCTCTAAAAAACCCGAGAGTAATGCCGATGGATCGAATTGCTGTTCAGAGTGTTCTGAAAAAAGTAGGTCACTGGAGTGAGTTGAACCCTCTTTTTGGAAAGGACAGGGGTAAGAATCATCTTCGCTGGCGGGCGCCAAGAGGGCCACCACAGGTTCCTCCACCTGCTGGGGGTCGGTTAAACTTAAACCCCGAACCACCTCAGCAGGGGCAGGAACCTGTGTGGTCTCCCCCCGTGGGGGCACAGAGTCTTTGCAATGTTTCTCTTTTCGTGTTTTCTTGCTAGGTCTTTGCTCTAAGGGGAGAGTCTCCGTCAATTGGATGAGAGGGGGCTCAATCCCTCCCAAACTCTCCAACCCTTGAACCTGAGGGGGTACAAAGGCCTCAGTGGCCTGTGGCTCGACAACCGGTGTGGGTTGGAGCAATTCTCGAGGATTTGCTCGAGGGACTGCTTCATCAAGCGTCCAATCCCCTCTCGTTACAAGACCCGGCGAAGTTTGAATTTCAATTGTGTTCATACTAGTGGGGGGTCGAATCAGTGGGTCAGTAATTGTTCTTAGTGGTATTTGTGTTTCTCTGTGTGGTGTTTCTAAAACTCGTGGTGGTGTATTCCGGATGTTAGTGGTCTGTGTAGGGGTGTGTCTGTCCCCAGACACCACTTCTGCATAGGTCGGGGCCTGCGCCCTCCCTGCTCCAAGTGCAGAAGAAGGACCTGGCATCTCTGCCATAATGAGGGCTTCCGCCTGCTGTATCGACCCAGTAGTGATTCGAGTATGAAAATTCTTCCTTGCCCAGCCAGTAGCAATCTCGAATGCTTTCGACCATTCGTGGTGGTTACTCTGTGTGCGGATGTTTTGTAACGCTTCCTCGATTAAGGTTTCATAATGCTGCTCTAGGATAAGCTGTGTTCTAAATGCCCAGTCTTTGGCATTACCCTCGAGTTTGGTTTTGACCTCCTCACCAGGAAACGCTGGTCTAATCGTGTTAGTGAGTAACCGCCTGAGTCGTTGAAAGGTAACCGGTTGATTGTCAGTGACCTTTGTTGTTACATTGTTCAAGTGGTGTACGAGCCTAATAATATCGTAGAAGCATTTCATTGTGTTTTTCAGTACTGGCTGGGCTGGAATGTAATCACCCTTTTGTGTGGACGATCGAGTTCTTTCCTCGGTCCGGTCGTTTCTATGAGTAAAATACCGAGGGCTTCATCTCTTTTCTTTTCCTGAGTGGCGATATGTCTGTCGATCGAGATCTCAATGTCTCTAAACTTCCCCCCACGATTTACAAACGAGACTCTTTTGTTGTTGTTGTGTTGTTTCGAGTTAGAACGTGGAGGAAAACTGTAAGTAGAACTTCTTCTCTGAAATTGTACCGAGGGTCTCGAATCTTGACGAGAGTAACTCGAGTAACGAGTCTGTTGTCGAGGAAGATAAGTATCCTCCTCGACGTTGTCTTCAAAAAATTCACGCTGTGCGTGTTCATTTTGGTCGTAGAAAGGAGGAGTTCTACTTTGAGGTTTTGTCCCACGTCTCTTTCCACTATTGTTTCTTTTCTGTCTTTTTCTTCTTCTGTTGGGGGGCTTCTGCGAGCCCGCACACATCACATAATTAATGGGAGGCCTGTTTGGGCCCAAACCCATCTCATAGCGTCTGGGAGGCCTATTTGTGGCTGCAACCAGCTCATATCTCATGGGAGGCCTTGTTTGGGCCTTCAACCATTTGATATCGCTCAGAGTGACTGGGAAACCCGTCCGGGTCTTCAACCAGTCCGAACTCCTCATTGTGAAACACATTAAACCTCTGAGAGGACACAGGCCTGTGTCCTCTGGTCGTGTTTCTGAAATCCCTTCTATTGTGACCATTTCTGTGATCAAACAATTCGGAATTTCTGATCATGTTTCTTCCCCTTTCTGTGGGAAAAACATCTGTGTCTCTAGCACGATCCCGTGCATTTGAAAGAGGATAATTATAATTAGTTCCATTTAGAACAGGAGAACTACTGGAGAGTCTGACTTTATAGCGTGGAGTGTCTCTCTGTCTCACACGATCATCAAAGACTTTCATTCTCATAGTATCTCAATCAATCCCAAAATAAAGATAAAAATGTAAATCATAAAATTAAAAGTGAAAAAAAATCAATAATAATAATAATGAGAAAGCCCTCGCGACGTTTCGATATATGTTATATCTTCTTCAGGCGGGCTTGTGTGAAAAAAATAAATCAAAATGAGAAAAATATATCTTATATATATATATAATATAGGAAGATATCATATAATATATGCGATATATTTTATAATAAAGTTGTTTTAAGTAGTATTCCCTATGGAAATCGACGTTTTAGAGAGAGCAAAATTGCGTCTGCACAATCACCAAGTGAAATGAGAGAGCAGTGCGCGCGCAAATGCGCGCCGCCTTATATAGATTCCTGTTTGAAAAAAAACTAACGTTCACGAGCCGGCTAATTAAGCTTCAAAAAGACCAAAACAGAAATCCAATTCGGCGAATTGGTAGAAAGTAAGTGTAAAAACACTTGTATAAAAAGATTTTTGCGAAAAAAGTTTTTATAAGCGAGTTATGTCGAATTATAGTGAAACTAGGTCACTCTCTCTTATGCACCCGGTCGAGCAAGAGTGAAACTCAACGCCTCAACAAGACAAATGGAGATATAAAATCAAATATTTATTTTAGAACTACAAGAAAGGTATGTGGATGTAGCTAAAGTTGTGTTTAATCATGTGGATGTAAAAATATTCGTGTATGTATGTTGTGTACGTTGTAATTAATTTTTAAAGTACTAAACTGTGGGACGACATCGGATGACGTCATCAACATCGTTCGTCCCGAAGATATGGCTGTTGTTCATTCAAATAAATATTTATTTATACCCCAAATTCACATTTTTAAATTCCCAAATCATTTTCCATATAATCTTAAGATCTAAATCAATTTTTATCTTTGATATGATGATTTTATTTAAGAGGAAACTATTTTTGTTTTTAAATTCTTGAATGGGTGCTCAAAGATGTTTGTTTTAAAATTCTTAATTATGTATCTTAGATGAGAATTGCTCCTTTTAGATTATTTAAGATTATATGAAATAATTGTATTCATCCAAATAAACTTGTATGTGTATATAGTAAATATTTTATTAGGTTGTTGAACTAGTTTTAAACTGGATTGAGTTCTTTTTAACTTTCAATCTATCTTTTAAACTTAAAATCTGTCTTTTTCAACCTTAAATGTACTGTTTGAATTTTTTACATGTATATATGTGTGTGTAAATATTTGTAATTATTGTAAGAGATGGGAAATATGTGGTCTAAATAGGGGTGCACTCTTTTCGCAAGAATCTAACCTTTTCTTTTTGTAAGAAATCCTACTCAAGAACAGCGTGGAAAAGTCTTAGAGAAACAGTGAAGTATATAAAGGAAATAAATCAAAGGAATCAAGGAGGGAAAAAAGAAAATCTCCATATGAATTATTTAGAGACTCATGTCACAAAACACTTTAATATCTCCAACACTTGTGATGAAGGTTAACTATAAATATTGTGTTGTATTTATGTGTGTTTTTTATACAAAACATGTGTGTATGTGTATTTATATATGTATGTATGTATGTATGTATGTATGTATGTGTGTATAGGCCTACTTTTTTCCACTCCATTCAGAGTAATTCTGTTTTTAGAACATGAAATTTGTATTGTGAAAATACTATGTACCATTAAAAGTCTTTTGTAAGAATGAAATATGGATTTTGTGTTCATTCTTTTAAGTGTGTGTGGGTGTGCAAATTAATAATAATCATAATGATTGTTATTCTAATAATACTGATTCCATAACACTTCATCTGTTCCCTCATACTGTTCTTCTTTGTTTTTCCCATTCTTAGTTCTTACCTGACATCTGGAATATAGTGAGTTTTTTGAATAGTGTTCGACAAACGCGTCGGCGCGTTCATTTGAATGAAGAGCGCTTCTCGCTCGTGTGAGCGAACACACACTGGAACATTAGGCCATATCGCAACGAGTGAATCGTGGCCGAGTGGTTGAATTTACGTTACGATCATTTAGATGACACGGGTTCGAATCCCGACCTAACTTGGACTACTGGTGTTTTTGTATTAGCCTATTAATGCATTTTATAGTCTATTGTTGATGCAGAGAGATTTGTCTAGGTCTAAAACATCGTTTTTTTGCTTATAGCCTATTTACAAAATAAAATCACCATGCATTTCCATTTTACACTAAGGAACAAATAGTATACAATGACTTTACTTCTGTAGCCTATAATTATTATTATACCTTTATTTAACCAGGAGGTCCCATTGAGATTCAGAATCTCTTTTACAAGAGAGACCTGGCCAAGGTAGCAGCCAAATCACACAAATGCATACATAAACACCAAATTACATTTTCACGATAAAAGAAGTACAAAATGTTAAAATATATATATATATATATATATATATATATATATATATATATATATATATATATATATAAACACAATGAGACTCTTAAAGGAGTCATAATGTTGTTTTAACTTTGGTACCCAATGCTGTATTATAGTCTTTCAGGCACTTCTAAAAAAGAAAAGTGGAAAAAAAATCAACACAGAGCTCCTCAGACCCTTATTTCTAAAGGCATTATTGTCTCGCGAGATCTGATGCGATATTTTGGCTGTCGTGGACGGTCATTATAATAATGCAAATGAGGGGCGCGTTGATTGGTTGCAGGAAGGAGGGGTTGACACCGCAGGTAACTCTTTAGCATATCATTACAAACTGACATGGCGCAAGTTGACCAATGAACCTGGCCGCGACCTATGGGATTCAACCGTACATGTTTGAGCCGGACTCTGAACCAGAGCTGGAAAGTCGATGGAAGGACGTCTACGTCAAGATGTCTCTGAATGGTAAAGACAATCATTTTGACTGAGACGTACATTAACATCAGTAACGAGCAAAAACGTGTGTTGCTATTTTCTCCCACATAAATTTACCTTTTATTTAATGTAGATTACATTAACGGAGATGTAGTTTTTTATTTTTTATCAGCTTACAGTGGTTTTGAGATAGACGTTTACTATCATGTGGTGTTTTTGCCTTGTTTCACGTTGTGGTTATTTAGACATTCAATATTTTTCTTCTTTAGACATGCAACGTGATGTTATACTTGCATTTAAACAGTTTTAGCCACTGAGCATGGACTCCTGTACCGTCACTACTGTAGCTGCTAGTGTAAAACAAAGTGGAAAGATGTGGCTAGCATTTGTAGAGTCCATTCCCCGTGTTTACCTCGAAGGTAACGTTACATACAATAGCCGCATTAGCAGTTAGCTGCTATTTGTTAACCACAGTAGAGCAATAAAAACACAGTCTTACCTTTTCAATTTCTGGCAAGTCCCTGATGGTTGGGATGGCACCTTTTCCCAAACGGAGCTTCGAGGCCAAGTTCGCCTGATTTTGCCCCAAATTTGTAAATGATTCCGGTGTAAAATGTTTAGCACACACACCTAACGATACGCCACTTGAAAGAGTTGTTGGGACAGCGTCATTAAAAATGAATTTCCTCCACTGTTCCCTGATAGTTTCGTCCATTTTTGGTAGATAAAACACATTTGCATGTTGTTTGTGGCAGTCACCCACAGAGCATCTCAGGTGTAGGCTACACTCGGTTTCTCCATCTTTCTCGAGTCGACTAAACTGAATCTGAGGGGGAGAGGGGGAGAGGGGCGGGCTTCCCGCGGCATAGGTTTGCGGTGTCCATATTTGGTATATCCTCCCCCGTCTTGACATCAAGAGGGGGAAGAAATCAAAATCTCGTTTTTTCGTGCGCGTGCACGTGGGCTATTTTACAAACCCTGAGGTAAACAAACGCTTCACTTTTAAATATCGGCTTCCCGGCCAGTGTATAATCATTATGCAATCATAACATACATTGATTCTCGTGGAAAAATGAAAATTGCAGGTTATGAGCCTGTGGGGGGTTTGGAGAAGGCAATAGTTGTATCTGCTTTAAATGCTTTATCGTGGGGGTGCAGGACAGAGGTGTTAATGTTCCGTCTTTCATATGGAGAGTGTCGGAGCCAGCCTGATGAGCAGGCAAAGGCAAAATTATTTTAAGGTTTAATCTCAAAATCTCCACAAGTCCATAGCCTATGTACAGTAGGCCCTATATCTTATTAAATTATATATTGTAGTTTTATTGATTGTATTTAAAGGTTTTCCACACACAATTTCAATTTAGCAGATACAGAGCTATTTAATTCGCGACCCACCTCGTTTTATTGTGAGGTGAATTCAGCAAGGCATGTTGTATCTTTGAAGGAACAAAAGCTATTTGTTACAGTTTTTTCTTTCGTGATTTGTGTGGATGACACACAGCGACATATACAGTATTATCAGCTGTATGGTGTTTTTTTACGCTGAAATGCTTAATTTCGAGAAAGACCCGCCGCGCGCAGTGAGGGAGACCAAACTTACTAAAAAAATATCCAGCGCGAGAGAGACAAAGAAAAACGCCTGTTCTTAATTTATGTTGCTTTGAACTTTTTCGTTTTGTACCGTTTTAATTTTTTTATTTAGCTGCAATTTATTTGACAATAGAAATTTAAAATGTTGCAAGAATAAGATTCAGTGTTTCTTATTTTTAATCACAAAGGGAATAAACTCTATCGATGCAACCCTGTTTAAATAAATAAACTGTCCCGACACTTTATTCATACCTTGAAATGTGCGATGGGTTTTCAAACTTAATTAATTTTCTTTTTCTTTTACATTTTCATTGTTTATTTTTTAATTGAAAGCAATACTGTATTGAAAGTATTTTTCTGATTTGTTCGATGTGTTTTGAAAAATGTCTTCCGTTGCTATGGCCGGGTATTACTGTCAGTCATCTCAATCTCGTGAATGATTCACACACACACACACAAAAAAAATAATTTAGCAGATTTAAGAAGAGCTTCATCATCTTCATTTTCTGGTGCGATCGACTGACAGTCTTCCTTCATCAGATGTGTCGTCTTTGCAGCGGGAATGTAGCAAATTTATGTTGTAATGTACAATTGATAATTAAACAAGATGATTGACTTTAATAAACAGATGCATATTTAAGCATCAAGAACGGAAAAACATAAACACTGTCGGCTACACTGAGATTCGATCTCAGATCGCTTGAAGCTCCGAGAGGCTGTTGTTAATGCATTGACCACAGAGCTACCGTCTGAATAGCCTAGGTCTACTATTTTCTCTGTTTTGTTCAAATAATGAAAAAAGTTTTTTTTTTTTTACAAGATCTTGCGCCATGTTTTTTTTAAATAAACAGATAGGAAACTTACCTTTTAAAATGCCGCAGTTGCTGCTGTTTCGCCCTGTCACTTGCGGCACCCGGTATAGCCTAGTCATTTCGCGAACGACTTTGAAATTCGACTGGTTTATTTTTGCTGCGGCAGTAATAGGCATTGTGGTTGATTATTTATTAAAGAATTCAATTGATAATCATAACAATATGTAAGCCTATTTAATTCTGAATATAACAAATAATGCTTAAACCGACTAACATCGGTTAGTAACTGCAAGTCCTGAAAATGTTTTAATTTTACGGTAAATTATTTTAATTTATTTCAATGTTATGTTTCAGTTAATAAATCTACAAACACATTAAAATAACACGAAGTAAATGACAAGTAACCTATTGACATAGCCTTTCTAAATTATAGAAAAACTGGGCACACAATGTTAACGTGTGTCTACTTTGTTTAAATTAAATGAATTTGAATTCGTTTAACCACAATATTTATCTTGAATTTATCTGCGACCTCAGCTCAGATTACTGCCGCGGCAGATTACGGCATTAAAGAGAATAAACTGACACTTTTCAAAGTCTGTGATTACAGCGCCACTCAGCGGTAAAAGGCAGCAAATACACATCCCAATTTTGCCGCCGCGGGAATGGCGGCGGTAAAAGTCTCATTCTGGTTGTCCACCATCTGTATGTACCTGCACATATGCATGCTTGTGTGTGTGTGTGTGTGTGTGTGTGTGTGTGTGTGTGTGTGTGTGTGTGTGTGTGCAAACCGTTAATTACATTTTGTCAGTCACAGTCATTTCACAGGCAACCCTTTGTGTTCCATTTCGTTTCTGCAGGCACAAACTGCCCCACTTTACTAGCCAGGATGTGTGCAGGGCGGTTAGTATTGCTTACCTGGACCGTGGCGCTCGTGATGTCGGACCACAGGACGCTGTTGACCCAGCTGTGCTGCTGGACTCTTTGTGCGTGTAAGTGTCTTCATGCAACAAGGACCTAACATGTCACAAACAATTTTTACATCAGAGTAGTCATAATTTTGCCCAAGTTACAAACCTATTTGTTCCTCGCCTACAAAGCAATTCTTCGGACGACGACCACCAATCATTTGCTGAATTGGCTACAGCCGGCGGCAGTTCGAGTCTGCCAACTGCCCGCAAAGACTTCTCTGCATTTGTGACCAGTTTTCCCATTTCACTGGATGGGCAGCCACCCTCGAAAAAACAGCGTGTGAAGTATGGGTTTCCTGAAGACCGCACCTTCTATGATAAGTGGCGGGTCTCGCAGTACGCCCAGAGGCGGGAATATCTTCTGGGTAAGTGTCCGATTTTTTTTTTTTTTTTTGTATTTATTTATACAAACTCCAAACCCAAAAACCTTTTTCTACCACACACTATATCTATCAAAAAGCAGCAATGTCTGACTCAAAAGAAGTCAAAAAAGTGATCAGTGTGAGTAAAGTGGTTTCATTTTGGCTTTCAGAACACTTCAAAGTCCGTAAGCCTTCGACCGGAAAGTTGTCGAGGCTGATTAGGCAGGAGGGGTGGAAGTCCAACTACCCGAAGCCAGAGGAGATCCTTCTAACCTCGCCATAGAGTCGGATGAGGCCATAATGAAGTGCCTGTCTAAGCAGACATGGACGGGGCTGGCCATTAAGGACTTCGGTGCCAAGCAAGGTTGTGGTAAGAGTAAAACTGTGGCATTAGTTTGTTCTATAAATGAAACATGGGCCGTGCAACGTATACTGCAGTGAATTATTAGCATAGGCAGTAGAGGTTGTGTTTTTTTTACAGGGAAAATATTTTTCAAATGAATGCAATGTTTATTCACCAACTCAAAATGTAATGTTTTGTTCCATTGGAGTGGTTGCAATACGCCCCTTTCTTAAAGGGGAGATAGTTTGTGACTATCACAGGAAGGTTATTCCAGCATCAGTTGGGAAGGAGATGATGCGGGACCTCGGTGACCAGGCTGGCTACTTGTTTTTTTTAACACATATCTGTCAGTGCTAAATATTCCTTATTTATCTGTAGGCAACTATAAATAAGATGCCAAAATGGTTATGTACACAGTGATACTGCACTGCAAAAAAAATGCTTATATTACTAAGTAATAGTTTTTTTTTTTTTGTTCAGTCAAAATATCTAAACATCCCTAAATCAAGATCTATTTATTAGATCAGCAAAATAATGCAAGATATTTAGTCTTGTAAATTGTTGTTAATCATTTGCTTATTTAAAAAAAAAAAATAATAATAATAATAATAAATAAAAAAATCGAACAATATAAGTGTTTTTTTGGGGCATTTAACTGAATGAAAAAGGGCAAAAGATCTTTACAGTGCTTCTCTTTACGGGTTTTTTTCCTTGTCTTTGTTCAAGAGGGAGGGTCTCTGTCAACAGAATGAGAGGGAGCTCTGGTACCTGTGTGGGTTGGGGCTCCACCTCTCCTGTGCTCTCTACCTCTTGAATTGGAGGGGGTTCAGTAGCGGGTGTGAGCTGGGGCTCAACAACCTGTGTGGGTTGGAGCGTTTTTTGAAGACCTACTCGAGGAACTTCCTCATCAATGGGCCAATCCCCCCTAACCAATAGACCCAGAGAAGTCTGAATATCAGTGGTGTTCATTATCATTAGCGATCGAATCGGTGAGTCAGTGGTGGTTGCCCTAAGTGGTGTTTGTATTACCCCCTGGTGGTGTTATCGAGGTGTCTGTGATCCGTGTGGTGGTGGTGGTGACAGGTACGTGTGGCCCGTGGTGGTAAAACAATAGTGTGAGCTGCCAGCGTGGTGGTGGTCACAGTATTGGTGGGTTCGTGTCCACCTCTTGTCACTACCTCCTCATAGGTCGGAGCACGTGCGGTCTCTGCTCTGGGTGTGGTAGAGGGACCCGGCGTCTCCGCCGTGATAAGAGCTTCCGCCTGCTGGATCGACTCAGCAGTGATTCGAGTATGAAAGTTTCTACTAGCCCAGCCAGCCGCTATCTCGAATGCCCTTGGCCACTCATGGTGGTTACTCTGTGTGCGAACGTTCTGCAGAGCTTCATCAATGAGAGTCTCATAATTTTGCTCTAAAATTACTTGTGTGTTGAATGCCCAGTTTTTGGCATTACCCTCCAGCAATGCTTTGACCTGCTCCTCCCCAGGAAACGCTGGTCTGACCGTGTTTGTGAGCAGCCGCTAGAAAAGTGATTGGCTGATTGCCCGTAATTTTTGTTGTTACCTTGCTCAAATGATGCACGAGTCTGATGTCGTAAAAGCATTTATTGAATTTTTTAGTGCTTGCTAAAAAAAGTAGCGCGGTGCTCTTTCTCTTTTGCTCTATTGGTCGTCTATCAATTGAAATATCGATATCTCTAAAACTCCCCCCATAGTTTACAAATTAGACTATTATGTTGTCTTGAAAAAGAGCGTGATGGAAAATTAGAAAAGTAGAAAAGTATAACTCCTCCTTTGGAATTGTGTTGGCGGTCTCGACCCTACTAACAAGGGACGTCCCCCGGACTTTTCGAACGTCCCCATAGGTCCGCATTTGGTCCGCTTTGTAACGTTCGGTGACGGACGTTCTGAGGACATTTGTCCGGGCCAGTGTGCGAACGTCCCTATTTTGTCCCTCACCTGCCATTTCCATGACAACACTTGCAAAATCCAGTCGTATGCGTTTTCTTTTATCATCAGACCTGACACCTTGCAACTCAGACAAAAGTTAAATGCAAATAAACTAAAAATAATTTAATTTTAAAATTAAGTTTGTTAAAAATGTTAGTGTTTTAATGTTATGTTAAGATAATAAACTTAGTAACTTCTATCACTAATTAAAGATGTAATAAAATCACGAGACTGTTATAATTTAAACATCAAAATATGATAATTTCAAATATCATATTTGAATGTGACCCTGGACCACAAAACCAGTATATATATATATATATATATATATATATATATATATATACATCATGTGAAAGCTACAACTATTACAACTATCAACCGAGATACAACTATTTGAAAATCTGGAATGGGTAGAGAAAAATCGAAATATTGAGAAAATCGCCTTTAAAGTTGTCCATTTCTATTGGCGATAGTGCTGCATCCATTTACACAAATAAATGTTTTATATATTTAAGGTGGGAAATGTACAAAATATCTTCATGGAACATGATCTTTACTTAATATCCTAATGATTTTTGGTATAGAAGAAAAATCTATAATTTTGACCCATACAATGTTTTGTTGGCTATTGCCACAAATATACCCGTGCGCAACATAAGTTTTGTGATCCAGGGTCACATATAAGCTACAATTTATAGGCTATTTGTGCATGAAGAAAATAAGGTTGAATGCAGGAGCTCTAAAAGAATGCATCGACTTCAAATGATGAATGCAGCCAAGGAAAACGTGAAGAATGGAAAAGCACATTGCTGGGAAAAAAGTGGAGAATAACACAGGTAAGACTAATAAAATTATCCTAACTGTCCTATCCTATCCTATCCTAAATTATCCAACTGTTGGTCAGGCGAAGGTGACTGGTTTTATTCAAAAGAAGTTATTTTAGGAAAAATATTATTCTAATTATTGCACTTAAGACTGATAGCACATGCAGCTCAAATAACAAAAAAAAAGTGTAATATAACTTAGCTACACGGGGAGAAACAAGCAAGTGACGATCAAGTGCACCTAAGCGAGTGACGTCATTCCTTATGGTACGCACTACGCAGCATGTATCCATGGCAACGCTCAGCTGAGCTGCGTAGTGAGTGACAGTTAACGGCCCTCCTCAGACGCAGCCTTGTGTTTTCTCTTTCGTCTGTATAAAAGGTATTTTAAAATTTATAAATTGGTTATTAGTTACCGTAACCACTGTCCATCTTTAAATTATATGAAAATGTTACCTTTTAAAACGTTTTCTTAAGTTGTCTGACTGCTGCTAACCGTTAATGTATGCTAACACTACGAAGCTAACGTTATGATGAGATGAGAGACGACGTTATATTTCACATAGCAGCTATATGGATATATTATATAGACATATACAATCATAATACTACTGAATGTGTTCATTTTGTTGTTTTAGGTAGATGCCAAGGGGAAGAATAGCCGAACTAACCCCACAGCTGATCGACAAACACACACACACAGCTGCCAGCGCGTTTGAAGACACACACACACTGAAAGAGCACAACACCTTTGTTCAAATAAAATACATTTACTTTGTTCCTTACAACGTGTGTGTTTTCTTTGGTTAGCCAGAAGTAAAATAAAATAAAATGATATTCAGGGGACTAAACGCGAATGTCCCCTAAACGTCCCGAATGACCGCTGGTGGTCCTATGAATGTCCTCTTGAACGTCCGCGGGACATCAAGCGGACTCCACATGGGGACGTTCGGGGGGACGTTCGCACAGGCCATTTAGGGGACGTTCTGCGGACCTTTTTTTGTTAGCTGGGGAGTATTGGCGAGAATAATAAGTTAGTTGTCGAGGAGGAGAGTGATCATCCTCAACCTAATTTTTGAAAAATTCAACCTTCAACCAGTCTTGACTCATGATAGACATTAGGCCTATGGGAGGACACAGTCCTGTGTCCCCTGGCCGTGTTTCTAAATTCCCTGACCCTTTGACCATTTCTGTGGTCAAAAGTCTGGGAATTCCTACTCCTATTTCTTCCCCTTTCTTTCGGGGCAAAATCTGTCTCATTCGCACGAGCCCGTGCATTAGAAGGAAAATAATGATTATTATTTGTTCTATTCAGAACAGGAGAACTGCTAGAGAGTCTATAACGTGGAGTATCTCTCTGTCTCACACGGCCTCTAAAGACATCCATCCTCGCAGTGTCTCATCAATCCCAAAAGTAAAATAGTAAATAAATATAAATAATAAAATGAAAAGATAAAATTAAAAAGAGAATACAAGCCTTCGCGACATTTCGATATACAATATATTCTTCAGGCAGGCTTGTTAAGAAAAGTAACAAAAAGAGAAAAATACACAATAAGAAGATATTCTATAATATATATAGGCTATATATAATATATTTTGTGATAAAGTTTGTCTTGAGTAGTTTTCTTTTTGAAAGCCAATGTTTAAGAGACAGCGAAATCGTGTCTGCACATCCAAGTGAAGTGAGAAATGTAATCATTTAGCCATTTGAGTGGCTGAGAACGATGACGTTGATGTCGTGCGTTAGTTTGAGTTGATGGGGTTACGTCACGACCAAAGGTTAGCGATTGGTATGGCAGATCCAGAGTGACTCTGGGCATATCCAATAGTTTTAAACTTCAACAGATTACCCGCCTACAAGGAAGTTAACGCTTGTCAATGGAGAGAGGCCAGACTCTCTGTATAAATGAAATGTACGAGAGTCTGGTAGAACCAGGCTAGAACTAAGCTTCCAACGGTCAAAATAAAATTCCAAATCGGCGAATTGATAGTAAGTAAGTGAAAGGACAGTTGTAGAAAAAGATTTTTGTGAAAAGAGTTAAAATAAGAGTTTTGTCGAGTTTAGTGAAACTGGGTCACTCTCTCCTCCGCACACGGTCGAGCAAGAGTAAAACTCCCCACCTCACAAAGAAAAATGGTGATATAAAATCGAATTTTTGTTCAAATTTCATGGGAGTGGTATGTATATGTAGCTACAGTTGTATTTAATCATGTGGATGTAAAAGATTTTTTGTATATGTGTTGTGCATGTTACTATTCATTTTTAAAGTGCTCGACTATGGCGACGACATCGGATGACGTCATCACCATCGTTCGTCGTGTGAAATGTGGCTATCTTATTGATTTACAAATTAAGTTGGATGATTTGTATAAATTAAGAGCAGAAGGTGCTTTTATTAGATCAAGGCAAAGGTGGCTTGAGCACGGAGAACAAATGTCTTCCTATTTTTTTAAGCTTGAGAAAAATAGGGCTAAACAACACAATTCTATTTGTCAATTAAATATTGGAGGGGTTGTTTTAGAAAATCTTAAAGAAATTTCCCAATTTTGCTACAAGTTTTACTCAAATTTGTATAAATCTAAATTTAATCTAGCCAATTTGGACACTTTCAGTAAACATCTTGGTAATGTTAAGACTATTAGTCATGGTGATCAAATTTTATGCGATTCGCCAATTTCTATCGATGAGGTTAAGGATTCAATTTCACTGTTAAAAATTAACAAGTCGCCTGGTAGTGATAGAATATAACTTATAAAATTCAACCGTTATCCCGAGATGTTATCTCAGTTCCTCCTGCAAGTGTATACAGAGAGTTTAAACTGCTCTGAGATTTCTGTTAGTATGAAGCAAGTCATTTGTTTAATTCCTAAACCTAAAAAGGACATTCTTCTCTTAGACAATTGGAGACCTGTTAGCCTTCTCAATAATGATTATAAATTGTTTGCTCTTATTTTCTCTAATCGTTTTAAATTGGTTTTGAACTCCATTATTGATAAAAATCAGTCAGGCTTTATGAAAAATCGTCATATCTTTAATAATATCAGACTTGTTTTTGACCTCATTGATTACTCTGAACTTATTGAGGACGATAGTTTAATTCTGTTTTTGGATTTCTTCAAAGCTTTTGACACGATTGAGCATCCTTTCATTTTTTTTTTTTTTTTTTTGTTTAGAGCGT
Source organism: Leucaspius delineatus (assembly GCA_023718395.1). Taxonomy (NCBI): domain Eukaryota; kingdom Metazoa; phylum Chordata; class Actinopteri; order Cypriniformes; family Leuciscidae; genus Leucaspius; species Leucaspius delineatus. The sequence goes on from CM043362.1 coordinate 50,580,157, forward strand.
TTTGGTTTCGGGCCTTTTTTTTGTAATGCGATGAAAACGTTGTATGCTGGGGGAAATAGCTCAGTGAAATTAGGACACGGCACTACACAGAGATTTTTTTTAGAGAGAGGTGTTCGGCAAGGCTGTCCAGCATCCGTATACTGTAGCTCAAGTCTTCTGTCATTTTATTAAGGAGAGTAAGCTTGAAGGAATTCATATACTCATTTTTCAAGATGGCCGCCGTGAGGCATGCCACAGTACAAGCAGTGTTCCTGTTTGTTATTTTAATATCTGCATTACTTGTTTGTGAAGTGTCATGCTTAATCCAGTACACTCGACCGGAGCTCCTAAACCTCAGATACACTTCTCACAGTGATCTGGGTCCATCTACATCCTTGCTGGAGAAATTACAGGAATTAAACATATCAAGCCACTCAACACCATGGCTGCCGACCAAAAAAGGCCGTCGCTCAGGAACCTTTGCTAGGTTCAGGAGACGCCCTCACCGGCCACCGCTCCCAGCCCTTTTGCTGTCAAACGTTAGATCCCTCCGGCACAACATGGATGAACTTCAACTTATGTTACAAACCAACAAAGACTACAGTGACTGCTCTGCCATCTGCCTGACAGAGACCTGGCTGGATCAATCAGTACCTGACCAAGCGGTAACACTTTCAGGTTTCACATTACATCGTGCCGATAGATCACCCAAACTATCGCACAAGTCTAAAGGTGGTGGTATTTGCATAATGATCAATGAACGTTGGTGTACAAATTCTACAGAACTCACCCATGTATGCTCATCTCACCTGGAATACCTCACTGTCAAATGCAGACCATCATTTCTCCCACGGGAGTTCGCGTCAGTAATCATGATCTGTGTGTACATTCCACCTGAGGCTAACGCTATCACCACCATAGCCGAGTTAGCCAACTACGTCTCCTCAGTGGAAAATATACACTCGGACGCAGCAGTCATTGTCCTCGGAGACTTTAACCAGACTAATCTGTCGTCTGAGCTCCCTGGCTACCATCAGCAGGTAGCCTGCCCCAGCAGAGGGACCAACACGCTGGACCACTGCTATATTACCATCAAAGAGGCTTACCGTGCTTTCCCGAGGGCTCCGCTGGGCAGGTCCGACCACGCAATGCTGCTGCTAATTCCACAATACAGACAAAAAGTAAAATCCTCCAAGTCACCATCAAAATTTGTCCGGTGCTGGTCCCCTGAGGCCATCGAAAAACTTCGTGGTTGTTTCGCGTGCACAGACTGGGAAGTTTTCCATGCTGCAGGCGGTCTCCATGACGTCACCGACGCAATAACGTCATACGTCAATTACTGTGTGGACCTGTGCATACCAATCAAAAAATTCAAATACTACAATAACAACAAACCGTGGTTTAACAAAGACATTAAACAGTTAAGAAAGGAGAAAAATGCAGCTCATCTATCAGGAAACAAAGAACAATATATGGCTTCCAAATACAAACTGAGATCTGCAATAAGAAGAGCCAAATCCAACTATGCTACTAAACTAGAAGAACAAATCACCACTAATGATACACGTTTTATCTGGAAAAAAATTCAAAACATGACAAATTACAAACAGAAACCCATCCCCATACCTGACGGCGATAATCAGCTTTCTGATACACTCAACTTATTTTATGGGAGGTTTGAGCAGGTACCGGCTAAACCACCATCTCCCCCCGACCCCCTCCCCTCCCCCCTTTTTACCATCTACGAGGAGGAGGTGAGGAGCACCTTCAGGGGACTTAAGAGGAATAAAGCCCCCGGCCCTGACAACATCAGCCCCACCGTTCTCCACCACTGCGCTGCAGAACTGGCTGGGGTCTTCGCCGACATTTTCAATACCTCCCTCTGTCAAAACTTAGTACCCAAATGCTTCAAAGAATCCATTATCATCCCGGTTCCCAAGACCAAGAAGACCATCTCCTGCCTCAATGATTACAGGCCTATTGCCTTGACATCAGCAGTCATGAAATCATTTGAGCGCATCATCCTCAATCACCTAAAAACCGTCACCACCCCCCTCATGGACCCATTCCAATTTGCATACAGAGCCAATAGGTCAGTTGAGGACACCGTCAACTTAGCAATTCATCACATACTGAACCACCTTGAGTCCGCAAATACATATGCCCGCATCCTGTTTATGGATTTTAGTTCTGCATTCAATACAATAAACCCGGCCAAACTGGTTAATATATTACTGGACATGAATATCGACCCATGCATCTGTCACTGGATTCACAGTTTTCTCTGGAACAGGCAACAGAAGGTAAAGATTAACAATTATACATCCTCCCCTCTGTTCCTCAGTACAGGTGCACCCCAAGGTTGTGTTCTCTCACCCTGGTTATTCTCTCTCTACACAAACCAGCTCACATCACACCATAGTTCTGTCAGCCTTTACAAATATGCGGACGATACAACCATCATAGGATTCATCACCAACAACCAAGAAACCGAATACCGTGCACAGATCAACCAAGCAGTGACCTGGTGTACAGACCATGATCTCCTACTCAATACATCAAAAACAAAAGAACTCATCGTCGACCTAAGACGTCAGCCATCCCCCAAAACTCCTGTGCTCATTGAAGGTGAACCCATCTCTATCACTGATACATACAAATTCCTTGGGACCCATATCAGCAACAACCTCAAATGGAAAATCAACACAGATCATATCTACAAAAAAGCCCAGCAAAGACTTTTCCATCTCCGACAGCTCAAGAAGTTCAGAGTAAGGTTTCATCTCCTGCTCCGCTTCTACACGGCCATCGTTGAAAGCATCCTCACCACATCCATCACAGTTTGGTTCGGTAGTCTTGACACACTTTCCCGGAAGAAATTACAGCGCATCATCAACAGAGCATCCAAAGTCATTGGTTCACCCCTACCATCCCTTGAATCACTCTACCACAAACGGACACTACGCAGAGCCCACAAGGTAATTTCTGATATCACCCACCCTGCACACTACGCCTTCCAGCTACTGCCCTCTGGGAGGCGTTACAGGACAATCGCATCCAGAACAACTCGCTTCAAAAACAGTTTCATCCCAATGGCTATAAACATTTTGAACTCTGAACGCTGAGGACTGTGGATTAAGCATGACCCCCTATGTATTATTATGTATCTATGTGTTTGTTTGTCTGTATGTATATGTATGTTATTTTATATGTTTATTGTTTGTTTAATGTAATGCTGGAACCTGTACCAAAGAGCTGTACTGAAAACAAATTCCAACAGCTTGGCTGTGTGGTCATTAAAATCAAAATCAAATCAAATCAAATAGCTGGTAGAAGTATTTTAATTAGTCAATTAGTAGGGGTGGGGGAAAAAATCGATTCTTAGATGAATCGCGATTCAGGACGTGGACGATTCTGAATCGATTCACAAATGTCAAAAATCGATTTTCTAAAAAAAAAAAAATTCTAATAACGTAACATTGACGGAACGCAAAAGGCGGAACTCTGAAGCGGACGTGCACGTGCGCGGACAGTCTGCGGCGTGCACATAACAGAGACGCGCACATAACGGACGCATGATGGCTGAGCGCCAAATGTGCAATGCCAGTCACAAAAAGTTACATTTTGACTGTAAGTTACTCTCTGCAGTTGTTCATTCACTTTCTTTGTATAAGCTGTTTTTGATTGTGGTATACAGCAAACATTTCAAGTCATAACTCTTTATTATTTAGTTGTGTATAAGTCAAGAGCGACTTTGTATGTTACTAATTATTCAGAATATGCATAAGTCCACAAGCATTATACGTTATGATAGCTTCTGGGACATAATTCTATATTTTTGAACGAAAACTGTTTGTGAATTTGCTACAGCAAAATGTTTTTTTTGTCTGAAGGATTATATTGCTCATTGGAAATAACAAGAGGATGTTGGTTAGAAGTCTATTATTAAATGCTACTATGCTAGAGATTCAGAATATGCTGAAGTTTGTATTAATTTACTACAAGTTTGCTGCTAGTATAGGCACACATTTATTTTCCTGTTGGTTCTCAGCAATGTTGGGACATATGCTGGCAAATGTAACCTTACAGTTGACTTGCCAAATCACTTCCATTTGTTTTATTAATAAAATTAATATAGGAAGTATTGGAAGTAAGTTCGTTATGGGTCATCATAAATACTTTGCTTTAAAAGTACCAAGTAAAAACATTTTTTCAATGTTTTTTATAAAAGGCACTTCCCTGAGAATTTAACTTAATAAATGTGAAAAAGACACTTTAATGTCTCCATTTGTCATTCTGTATAGCAAAGCAGATGAGAGTAGATCATGATCAGAAACCTGATTAGAAATCATTATGAATAAAATCGAATTGTTTTGAATCGAAAATAATTTTGAATCGAAAATCGATTTTGAATTGAATCGTGGCCTCAAGAATCGGAATCGAATCGAATCGTGAGATGGTAAAAGATTCCCACCCCTATCAATTAGCAGATGATACAGCCCTGTTTTTAAAAAATCCGACCTAGGTTCATCAGGCAATTAAAATGATTCAATTGTTTTCTAATGCTTCAGGTTTGTACCTTAATATTAAAAAATGTGAAATTTTAGATTTAAAAAATTCCTCCCTTTTATCTTTGGATGGTATTCCTGTTAAAAAAAAGATGTTAATTACTTAGGTGTTGTCATTTCGAAAAATGAACAAGATAGAGTTTCCCTAAATTTTAACCCTGCCCTTGAAAAGATTAAAAGAAAATTTAATCTTTGGTTATAAATGGACTTGTCCCTTAGAGGTAGAGTTCTTCTGTCAAAAGCAGAAGGAATTTCTAGACTGACCTATATTGCTTCAACTATACATTTAGACAATAATTATCTAAATACTATTTATCGGACTTTATTTAATTTTTTATGGAAGAATCGTGTGCACTATATTCGTAAATCTGTTGTCGTGAATTCTCTTAAAAATGGTGGACTTGACTTTTTGGATTTTTCTACTTTAAATAACACTCTCAAAATTAACTGGTTAAAATTTTGTCTGAATAAACCTTCTTTGTGGAATTTTATTCCTAATTTTATTTTTGACCAACTCGGGGGTCTTTCTTTTCTACTAATGTGTGATTATAAGATTGAGAAATTGCCAGTAAAACTATCTGCCTTTCATGCTCAAGCCTTGTTGGCTTGGAAGTTGATCTAAAAGCACAATTTTTCTCCGCAGCGTTATTTTATTTGGAACAATCGTTGTATTCTGAATAAGCACAAAAGTATTTTTTTGAAAAGCTGGTTTGATAAGAGTATTGTTTTAGTATCTCATTTGTTTAACACTCAAGGGTATCTTGTACTTATGATGAGTTTCTTGAACACTTTAATTTTCCTGTGACTCCCAAGGAATTCTCTCTTGTTTTCTCTGCGATTAATTCTGGTATTACTTCCTTATTTAGAGATGTGGTATTGGTTGACATGCCCATAGTCAATCTAACTGATACAATGTGTGGTAAAATTTGTTTTTGTTGAGATTATTGTGTGCACATCCCACCATCTGGCAGGTGCTGGACAAAAAGGACTACTGAATAGGAAAGATTGAAATGTCCGCAACACTGCTTACTTCCATATTTTATTAAAATATGGGAGTAAGCAGTGTTGCGGACATTTCAAAATTTGTTTTTCACAGACTAAAAATAACAAATCTATTCGCGATTTGTTTTTAAAGGAGGTTACTACCAAGCCTTGCTCTATTGTTTATTGGGCTAAATTTGTTAGAAACTCTTGGGAAAGTGTTTGGCTATTGCCTCACAAGTTTTTTGTTACAAACAAGGTAAAAGAAATTTCTTTCAAAATTATTCACAAATTCTATCCTGTTAAACATTTTCTTAGTAAATTTAAGAAGGATATTGATGTTTTCTGTTCTTTTTGCTCTTTGCAATTGGAAACTCTATCTCACGTCTTTTGGCACTGTAGTTTTGTTAAAAAGCTGTGGTATGACGTCTCTGTGTTTATCACAGAAAAGGTGCTCTCTAATTTTATTTTGCTTTTTGAAAATGTAGTTTTTGGATATTTTACTCAGGATAATGTGAATAACGAAGCCTTTGTTATTAATCTGTTTATTCTTTTAGTTAAGTTTCACATCCATAAGTGTAAATTTTCTAACAGAAAACCCTGTTTTGCAGTGTTTTTTAAAGAATTGGAAAATTACTTTTGTACTATTCAGAGTAGCACTAATAGAAAGGCTACTAAAACTGTCCGTTTATGTTCTGTCTTTAAAATATTTGAGTAATGTAAAGGTCTTGCCATTTTTCTTTCTTTCTTTCTTTCTTTCTTTCTTTCTTTCTTTCTTTCTTTCTTTCTTTCTTTCTTTCTTTCTTTCTTTCTTTTTTCCTTCCTTTATTTCCCTGGCTTTATATTGTCTGCTGTATTGTTCTGTATGTTGTTTAAGGCATAAAAAAAAAAATGTGGCTATCTTATTGAGGAAAATATTTATTTTTACTCACAATATTAGGTTTTAATATCCCCAATCATGTTTTACATATCCCCAATCCCTCTATCAGTTTATATTCGGGTAAGATGAATCTTATTTTTAATCTTAGATGTTTTTTTTTTTATATTAGGCCTATTATTTTTAATTTGTTCCTTGAATGTAAAATGATCCTTTTAATTAAAATCAAAATTAGTTTTTATACCAAAATGGGCTTATATGTGTAGTTAACATGATATCAGATTGATATTTAGATGGGATGAGTTTAACTTTAACTTCAAATATGATTTTTAATTTTTGAAAGATAGGATATGTCTAGCTCTGATGGGGACAATAGAAGAAAATAAAGATGATTGAAAATGAACATTACTTGAATTCCTTCATTCGTAAGAACCGAACTCAAGAACAGTGTAGAAATTATTGGAAAACTGTGAAATATGTAAAAAGAGTTAAATGAGTTTAACAAAGACGAAAGAGAACCCCTGTATTATTTATAATCACAAAACACTTTAATGTAAAGGTCCATTTGTAGATTTTAGTATACTATTTATGTGTGTGTGTGCTTTAAAACTCTTTCCACTCAGGTCAAAGGATTTTTTTGTTCTGTATGAATCCTTTTAATAAACTTGAACTCTTTTTAATCTCATGAATTTCTCTTATTGAGTCTTATTTATTTGTATTTCTTCTCTTGTGTATAGAACCACAGTATTATTTTATCTTTTTCCATACACTGTTCCACTTTCATGCTACCCTAGACCTAATCCATGACTTACTACATGTCAATAATCTTATTTGTCTTTAGTAAACAAGCAAGAGAAGTGCGCACATCACAGACACGGTCCAGCAAGGGCCCGTCCAAAGCTCAGGGATGGAGGCGCTGGCTGGATTAGGGGAACGAAGATCCAAGGCCACAGACCTAAGGTCAGAGCCTGGTTTTGGGCGGGCCATCCATCCACTGACCACTTCCAGACCAGCCCGAGCTAGACCACGTCCTAAAGTACGCAACCACTCTCCTCCTGAATCTCATTTTGAATCTTATATCTTATTTAAATCTCATTTTGAGTCTCATTCCACGTTAGTATAGTAAAGCAACACCCCACAATCTCACATTGATTTTATAATATAAAAATAATTAAACTGATAACCCGTACTTTTAGAAGGAGGGCTAAAAAGTCACTAATGATGTACTAATGAGGTACTAATGATGAGCTATGCGGGCCCAGAGAGAACTGCCATGGGTTCAGAGGCCCTAGTTTCATATAGAACTCATTTATACACACTCGGTTAGTGTTACTATTATTGTTAGTGGCAGATTTAAAGGTCAAATGTAAAATCTGCTCCCTGGAGGGTTGTGCCTCCCCGGGGGTAAATAAACCCAGGGCTCGAGTGGGTAGGTTTAGGGCTGTGTACGGGGTGTGTTCCCTAGGGTTGTGCTTCCCAGGGTTAGGGTTAGGCCTAAATTAGGCGCAAATTACGCCTATGCCTATTTGCATAGTTTATTGCTTATTATTTATCATTAGCAAAAGTTTGCTTCATGTTGAACAAGTAGGCTACACCGAAGATCACATAGCACATCCTGTTTTTGATTTGAACATTGTCTAGAGTTTATCTTATTTTTTTTATTCAGTGTACACTAGAGTTGCCTATACAGTTTTATAGGTAGATGCTAAGAGACATTTATTTATATATTACCTGTTTGCGAAAAACTTTTTTTTTTTTTTTTTTTTTTTTTTAATGGCACATTTTCCTGACCTTTCTGTTCCCCTGTGCTTTACAGGGGGTAAGGCTTATCTAAATGAGATGTAAATGAGCCCTATTGTCACTCCCAGCAGGAGAGAGAGGTGAGAACTTCACAATCTTATGAGGCTGTTTTCTCCACTTTGAGCTTTTTTGAGTGCCTACCTTCAAATGGCCACAACTTCTCCAAATATTATCAGATCTCCATGTGTTACACATCATTGGAAAGCTTGTAGACTACACTTTCAGAATCTGTGAATAACTCAAAATGCCCCAGAACCGACTTGTGTCCCTACTTTCCGTGATCGGTCACATTTTACAATTCTTAGCTGTGACAAAGATGGATAATGAACTAATAGTTTGCTGTGTGTGTGTGTGTGTGTGTAGAGGATAATCTTACATGTTCTTCTTTTCTGTTCAACTTTATAATTCCTTTGGACAGCTTTACAGCGGCTACATCTCCCTCTGTCACCCTGTCGTTCCATTGCTGGACCTGTGCAAACATTCAGACAAGAATGACAAGGTTCGGTGTTTCCAGATATCTGTGTTTGAACACGTCTAAAATAGGTCAGCAGATAGCTCACCTTGAACTCTTTAATACTTGTAGGACCCAGGTGATGGACCCACATCATTGTGGCGAGACAGAAGCTCCGGAAGTCTGTCTTGGTCTTTGGAGGGACCCCTTTATCTTGGCAGAGGCGGTTGCACACCTCACCCATTTCCTCCTCTGTGAGAGCCAGAATTTCAGACTCCAGGATGGCAGCGCTAGGAAACGAAGGGACCATTACTAGGACGAACACACCCTTGTACAGTCTATTACGACCATCAGAAGTTACAGTGACACTTTAATTATTTATATAGTAAGTGCATGTACTAAATCAATATTACTCAGTACTTCAAAGTACAATTACACTGTGGCAATGACAATAAAATGTCACCTCTCCATGCACAGACCACCCTACCTGTCATGCTCTTCTTTGATGAGGAATCCCTTTGCCTGAAAGTACTCTGCCAAGGAGTCACAAGATGGGTCCTCCCTGACCAACTTCCTGACCTCAGAAAAAATAATGATCCTCCCCTCTCTTGTCCACTTCTCTTGTGACTCCTTGACCCTCGAGACTTCTTCCTGGATACATCCATCCTCCGCATCCCGTAAGCACATATTTTTTAGATGTTTTAGATTTTGGTCTGGGGCTTATGACAAATCAAGCAGTAAACCGGCCTTGAAGGATACCTGCACACAACTAAAGAGCATCTAGGTCAATCTAGGTGAACAGACCCAAAATTGTACAGTATTTACCTCACTTTATAATTTTAATAACCAAAATATATTTTAATAAATAAATATAAAGCTTTATAAATCCTTTGAAGTATCTATTAGCCAGTAAAAGTGACGAGCCAGATATTCTGATCGCAATACATCGAGTATTTAGCTCAATCTACTGGGTAAAACGCATTTCAGATGATTTAATAATTAATACAATTAAATAATTTATTGTATACACAATTTTTTAGAATGTGCATCTTTAATTCATCTTCTCTCTTGAAGAGCATTTTTGATCTATTACTCCCAAAATAACCGTATAGAATAATTAGATAATTGTAGACACACATTTAACAGTTAGTGTTACCTGAACACCTTTGGCTTCTCGTCACCCTGTACGTGAACTTGAACTATCCCATCAGGAAGCCAGAGAAGAAATGCATTCACAAACAGTATAGCAATAATCTCTCTCACACCAAAAGGGCCATAAACCATGCCCAAAATAACCAAGGCTAAACAGATTGCCCGTTCATAAACACCCCAGACACTCCTAATCCCAATTATATAAATAAGAATAAGATATTATACATTGCCACATCTGTATTTTCATCATTGAGTTCATTCTGCCATCGATGCCAGACAGGTTGACCTTTTGACCTTGTTGGTGATCTCAGGACCTGTTGATTGAACTTATCTAGTCTATATTGAACTTATCTAGTCTATATATAAATATATGTATGAAGAGTTCAGATGCAAAAACCTCTAAATGCCATCTGAAATTTCCTCCTAGAATTGTCATTTTTATGAAGCTTGTATATTTAAGTTCAATAATTTCACTTAAATGGCAATTAATAGGTAATTTTCATTGCCATTTAAGTGAAATTACTGAACTTAAATATACAAGCTTCAAAAATGACAATTCTAGGAGGAAATTTCAGATGGCATTTAGAGGTTTTTGCATCTGAACTCTTCATATATATATTAGGGCTGTCAATGTTAGCGCCATAATAACGCGTTAACGCAAAATCATATTAACGGCACTATTTTTTTTAACGCTCGATTAACGCAGCGCGTATTTTCTGTTTGACCCGTGGCCCAAAACCTAGTTTTGTAGAAATGGAGATACACAGTGTTGCCAACTTAGCGACATTGCAGACCCATTTAGCGATTTTTTCCCTTCAACAAAGCGCCCAAACCTTATTTAGTTTCTGGAGAATCTACCGGTACCGCCGGTGCTGCTCTCTCAGCACGCACGCGCGCCTCTCTCTCTCGCTCTCTTGCTCTCTCTTGCTCTCTCTCTCTCTCTCTCTCTCTCTCTCTATCTCTCTCGCTCTCTCTCTGCGTCTTGCGCTGGAGAGAGGAGCAGCGCTTTAATTCAGTTAAACACAGATATGATGTTGCTTCTCTAATTTTACATGCAAGTATAGCCGAAATCGCAAAACAGATATTGTGTTTATCTTATGTGTATTTGATTTCATCAGACGACGGCTCGATTATCAGGATTTTTGTGCAGATTAACATCTTGGAAGGGAGAGCTGGTTATGTCTTAATGGGTCGCGTTTCAGTCACCATTTCATATTCATTCCGTTGTTTGACAACAGAAGCAGTAAAATATACCAATGAAAACAGTTTTATTGAGAATTTAGCTTCATCAAAATGGGCACAGAGAGAGACAAACTATAATGTAGCCTAATAATAAATAATAAATGTACATTTAGCATTTTCAGAAGAGCTGCCCTGTCATGCAAAAATCTAAACATGTTTGTGTTAATTGCTCAGTGCAAAGAAAGAGAATAATGGGAACCTGGTATTTCTTTGTTCTTTCTACATGTGTCTAATAGACATGAACAAGTTCTTTGAAAAACATCTATGACCTGGGGATAATGGGGATATTTGGGGATATTTAATTTAATTAATCAATCAACGATACTATTGATCAGCATTACCAAACGTAGACGTTCCACTAGAAACAAACATTGATGTTTTGTTTTAATTTATTACTGTGAAGCTGCTTTGATACAACCTGTGTTGTGAAAAGCGCTATATAAATAAACTTGACTTGACTTGACCTTTGAAACATGTCTCGTCTTCATGCTCTATGTTGACTATGGTTTCAATAATAAACATACATTTGCATAAAGCATCCATATTTATCCATTCCCACGTTGATTAGAGTATTACAAACTTGAAAAGTATTAATTTAAGTTACATTTAGAACAAATAAAAAAATGTGCGATTAATCACGAGTTAACTCATGACAATCATGCTATAATCGATAAAAAAATTTAATCGATTGACAGCCCTAATATATATATATATATATATATATATATATATATATATATATATATATATATATATATATACACATAATTTTACATACATGTATACATTGAGACGGTTTGGTGTATTAATAATAATAATTATTATTATAAGGATCATTATAACTACTATTATTCTCATATACATATCTATATATTAACAGACACAGCATCGTGTTCTTTTCTTGGCCTGGGGCAACCTTTAGTGGTCAGCAGAAAGTGGGCCAGTGCATAACCATTTCTGGGGCCAAGATCTTGGATTTTTTATTCCCCTAAACTCATCCATCCATCCATCCATCCATCCATAGAAATAGACACTTACCTGTCAGCACTGGTGCTGATATGCACGGCAAATGCAACCATTTCGCATTGACAGGTGAACAGCTGGGGAAAACGTCTCGGTTACGTATGTAACCCTCGTTCCCTGAGTAGGGAGCGGAGACGTTACGTCGGATGACGACGAATGGGGTTTCGCTTAGAAAGCCTCTCACCTTCGAGTATATAAAACGAGCCAATGGCCATGAAATGCCATGGGTCTGCAGAATTTGCATAGCGTATCTCCGCCCCACGCCGGGGGTATATAAGGAAGTACGCCGGCAACATGCAGATATGTTTCTTCGCTGAGGAGCCGAGACTGAACTCAGGTGTTCCAGCGGTACAGCGGAAGTGGCAGGGAGACGTAATGTCTCCGTTCCCTCCTCAGGGAACGAGGGTTACATACGTAACCGAGCCGTTCCCTTTCGTTGTCGGACGAAGGCTGGCACGGACGAAGGACTCCTACTTAACACAGGAATACCAAGGTACACTGGGAAGCATATCTCAGTGGAAATATGCAATCATGCCCAACCCGAAGGGGGGGACTTGGAATACACATATGACCCCGAAGGGGTGCATACGGAGTAACACTGGGGTGTCCAGCCGCAGGTGGAATATTTCAACCCCAGGGGTGGCAAGGTGGCTTGCTAAGGGAAGACACATGCTCAAAGAGGCTTACAGTGGAAATACACATGTGGGGGTCGCCCGGAGGGGAACCATGCACATGGAGGCACCTAGCCAAGCGCGAAAGCTGCCAGTGGCATAACTCTGGCGTTGACGTCAACAGTGCTGGAGGTAGGCCTGGCACGCTACCTCACCTAACCAGCTAAACCTACCCACCACCTTCGCAAAAAAACAAAACTAAAAAACACTGACCACTGGTGGGACCCACACACACCCCTACCCAAAATATCCCAAGATAGAACAGCCCTTTATAAAATAGACCCCTGTTAAACAGCCAGATCTAAAAAATAAAGTGCAGTACCGTGTCTACACACCTGGTGGCGCTAGAGGCGCACCAAACCACCACCAGTCGACTGGCCATACATCAATTACTATATAAACCAAGTTTCGTACAGATAAAACACACCGTTGCAGATATATGGACAGTTAAGATTCGGCCAATCAGATGCCATATATGCTAATTAGGGTGGTTACTAATGAGGGTGAAAGTCGTTTTTACCTCCCTACCCTATATGCCATTTTAACCCTAAACTAACCCTAGCCCCAAACTAACCCTAAACCCAAACTACCATTAGGCCAAGAACTACTTTCAATATTTAACACAAAACAATAAAAAATATGAACAAACAGTCGATCAAACTCATCCATCCATCCATCCATCTAACACAGGCCTAAAAACATTCACTTTTTCAAACAAAAACATTTTTTTTAACAAAAGTTGTTTAAACTCATGTATCTATCCATCCATCCATCCATCCATCCATCCATCACTCCATCCATCACTCCATCCATCAATCTATCTATAGAAATAGACACTTACCTGTCAGCATTAGTGCTGTTCAGCACTGGTGCTGATATGCACGGCAAATGCAACCATTTTGCATTGACAGGTGAACAGCTGGGGGAAAACTCAAGTTCAGTTTGCGTCAGGCCGTCTGCATGCATGCAGGGTCAAAGGCCACGGGCCTGGCACACTACCTCACCTAACCAGCTAAACCTACCCACCACCTGCACAAAAAAACAGAAAACAAAACAAAAAAACACTGACCACTGGCGGGACCCACACACACCCTACCCAAAATATCCCAGGATAGACCAGCCCTTTATAAAATAGACCCCTGTTAACCCCCTGAGGTCGGCAATCGCGCCGTCGCGATAGGCTCGCTTTTTTTTTTTTTTTCTCAGTTCAAAAGAGATTCAATTTGCTCTGTTGACTTTGATATTACAAACCAGTTTCATACATCAATCGATTCTGTTAAATGTGTATTATTTTTGTGTATACTCACAATAAAAACAAAGCGTTGTGCTTTTTGCCAAATAAAGAAAAATAAACATGAAGCGAGTTCTGCCTTCTCTCCGTCAGTGTAGTCCATTCTGAAATGTGTCCGAAAATGAACAATAACTCAGCGAATACTCAGTCAAACAGGCATACATACACACAGGCATGAAGCTTGAATTCTCTTCTTTTAAATTAAGTAATTTATATAAAAAAACAAATATTCTCAGTTCATGTAATCTGTAAGAAAAGAGCGAGATGTCAGTCGTTCTCATCTCATCTAATTATTTTTAATGTGACGCCCACGGAGAGCGAGCGCTATTCAAACGCAAATTACTGAGGCAATCCACGCAAACCTGTGAATGCCCCCATATCAGCTCGAGAAAACACAAGTTTAATCAGATCATTGTAGCCTACTTGTTTACACGGTCTCGCAGCGCTGTGAGGAATAATAATAATGGAAAATGTACCTCAGAAGTGCGGGTATTTCGAGGAGCAAGGATCCGACTGAGCTGAGGAATACTGTAGTAAGTTTTTTTTCCTTCTCAAGTGAATCGCGTTTCTGTGTGTGAATGAATGAACGGCAGAGATGCGCTGTTTACCACAGCTCGCAAAAAGACAGTTTAAATTTAAATCGCGTGTGTGAATGAATGATGATGTTTTAGCAAACTGTATTGCTATACTGAGATGAGTAAAAATCGACTGAAATAAAATGTAGGCTATTTGTATAAGCAACGTATTAAACTGCAATTTAACATTTATATGCCCTAATATTTCATAAAAACAACGTTACAGTCAGGCGTTTCTGTGTGTGAATGAATGTTTTGCTTTTAGCAAACTGTATTGCTATACTGAGTAAAAATCGACTGAAATATGTTGAAATAAAATGTATTTGTATAAACAACGTATTAAACTGCAATTTAACATTTATATGCCCTAATATTTCATAAAAACAACGTTACAGTCAGGCGTTTCTGTTTGTGAATGAATGTTTTGCTTTTAGCAAACTGTATTGCTATACTGAGTAAAAATCGACTGAAATATGTTGAAATAAAATGTATTTGTATAAACAACG
The DNA here is from genome assembly GCA_023718395.1 of Leucaspius delineatus. Classification (NCBI taxonomy): domain Eukaryota; kingdom Metazoa; phylum Chordata; class Actinopteri; order Cypriniformes; family Leuciscidae; genus Leucaspius; species Leucaspius delineatus. The sequence continues at coordinate 50,595,273 of CM043362.1, forward strand.
TATTAAACTGCAAATTAACATTTATATTTCTTATAATAAAAACGAAAGACCTATGTTACAGACATATGAAAGACAACATTTCGTTGATTAGTTTTGGATAGATTAAACATTTTTACTGTAAAATATCTGCCACCTCAAATGAGCTTTTGTTTACCAATTTTTGCTCATGTGTTAAATATAGTATGTTTTGTCAAAAATAAAGTAATCAAATAATCAATCAAATCCTTAACTTTGAAATATGTATGATAAAATGTATACTTTAGTTTTTTGTTGTTGTAATTGTAACCTTTTTAATAAAAAATATATATTTACAAGGTAGATGTAAACAAACGATTAAAAGGTAAATATAAGCCTTTTCTTTAAATAATTTTTATTGTGTTTTATTAGTGACAAATTTGGGGAGAGGATAAATATTCCAAAACTGAAAATACAGTATGAGAATTAACTGCACAATTACTAGACATGTTTTCCTTGGATATTATAGGCCAATTTGCAAGCACAATTTGTGGAAAAATAAAAATAAATTGAGATGCTTCCAACTGTTGCTCTTGCATTCTTGTGGCTCAGTGACTCACCTGAATGAATGGCTCATTAAGTATGCGGGCCCCATTGTCTCCTCAGGTGCGAACCACTAAATATGCATGATGGTGTTGGATTGTTGACGCCCCTTGCGCATATTGCCTTTTCCAAACAGAAAGTGCTTTGCAAAATTTAAATCAATGTATTGTTTTATGTGAATGATTAGGCAAGATGATTTTCACATCATTTCGAAGAAAAAACATCCATCCATAACATCCATTAGTCTTTAGTCAAAAGTCTTATTGACACATATTTAGTATGTTTTGTTGCCTTATTTCTTTAGTTTTCTAAAGAAACTTTAGTTTTTTTCCAATAACCATGCATAAACATTATTCTCTCAAAAATGCAAACATGTACATTCTTGTTGCTCACATATTATGGTATTCCTGTTTGTGCTAAATAGTGTGTACATTTTTTTTGCCATTAATATGTTTATAAGCAAATGAAAAAAGCACAAATGTCAGGGCATGTCAGAACATCTCAAGGACCCCAAAACCACCTTAGACCCCAGAGGGTTAATTTTAATAATAGTTTCATCAACCAATTGCCTGGCTTTTAATAAATAAAAAGCAAATATAGCAGAGAAAATAATCATGACGTGGAAGCGCCAGCGCAATTGCATTGCTCATGAACTGGAGCTCAGCGTAGCTATAAGCTGCCTCGCAGCACTAGAAATATATATATATATATATATATATATATATATATATATATATATATATATATATATATATATATATATATATATATATATATATATTGTTGTATAATATCAAGAAAATGCAATTACCTGCCTCCTTGTTTATTATAAATGCCTTTATTGTGGCACATATTTAGCCAATGTATTGGATATAATGCATTGCATTCAATGTTGTTATTTATTCTGTTTGTAAAAGATGGCTTATATTGCTTTGGCATAGATGTACAGTAATTGGTTATGTATGTATATGTGACTGTGCCAACCCATGTTAAGAGGAGCAGAAAAGTGTGATTATGTGTGTGCGCTAGACTCCTAGAACTTTAAATGAACTCAGCCATCTTAGTTGAGTTTACTGGAGTTCAAGGACATGAAGAAGTGGACTGCTTGCACCTGCCTGGAGAAGGATCTTGGAAACTTTGGAGGAGTGTCAACCAAATGCCTGTTGTAAACAAGGAGTATAAAAGTCTGATGAACTGACTGCCTCTGAGGATACTGATACGCCAGAGCCCCCGACACCTAGAAGCCCAGGAAACCCCAAGCAGAAGATAAGAAGCCCAGAGCTTACTACACCTTTGATTCAAAACGTGATTATTGTATTTTATACTTAAACGATGAAGTTTTATTTGCCTTTATATTATTGTTTATTATAAAAGAAAAGTTACAAATTTAAATAAATATAATTGATTATAAATTCTGCCTACTGAGACTTTTAAGACTTTTAATGAGAACATACCACAGGGGAGTCTTCTGACCAAATTGTAAGTACCTTTTGAATGCTTACGGTTTAGGTCAGATTTGACTTTCTTTACCTTACCTGAGAATAATAAATAAATAGGTAAAAGGTGTTAAGAGTAAAGTACACACCGTAAAACAATATATATATATATATATATATATATATATATAGAAAGCTTGAAATGTCTACTTTTAAACAAAACAATTCCAAAGAAAAAAAAAAAGACTACTGTTTAGGCCACTTATGTAATCCGAAATGTGCATTTCTCTTTAGGCGCGTTCACTGTGGTCACTATTGAAGCCGACATTGACACAGAGAACACTTGTTCCTATTAATAAACAATTAAAATGTCTCCTTGCTCCATTTGAAACATTCATAATCACTAATTGTGCCGGTTCTTTGTGACAGCTTTTATGTGTGTTATTGGCAGCGTCACCCTTTGGTTACATGAACACGCGTCACCCCGAAAACATTGGGGATTTATTTAGACAATAATCACACAACCTATTCGATATTCTATAATTAAATCAACTTATTGAATATTCTACAATCATTACTGCTTTATTAATTTATCCAGCGTAAAACCCGGATACTGCCTCACAAATGTGGGTTTTTGTTAACGACTGTCCTACTACTGGATTTAACACAGCTCAATAACAGTTCCAAAAGACACTGTAACAAGCAATTGTTATTACATTTTTCATCAATTAATTTCTTAATTTATCCTTTGACTAATTTTTTGGGCCGATGCCAAACTTACTTGCCCACCCCTGCTATAGGACATAAAATGTTTTGTATAGCCTAATAGTTATGTTTTCAGATTGTAGTTGTATAATTTCGATTATCAGACATAATGGGCTATTTTTTTTATCCTGTTCTATTCATGTATTTACAGAAGCTACAGAACCAATCTCATAGCCAGTTGACGAGATGGAGTTGGCAACCACTGATGTTTAGTAGTATATACCAAAATGCTGTAGCCTAGGCCTATTCAACTTATAAAAGATAAAAACAAACCAACAATAAGCTATACAAATGCAATAGCCTATATCAAATGTCTTCCATATAGAAGCATTTGGCCCTCAAAATGTGGGTTAAAAAAGATCACACACATAAATATAATAGACATCATAAGACATCACGTTCAGTGAGAGGAATTAGTGAAGGGAAAGTTAATTGTGCAGAAACTGACACACTGCACTGAGCCGTGTTGACTAGCGTTGCCATACTGTACGTGTTAGAGTTTTTTTATTAATAACTTCACTGCCACAAGTGAATGACGTGTAACATCTGACTCGACATTTCACTGCCACACGTGATTTACATGACGTCTGCGTCTTAAATTGAATAGATAGCAGAATAAAAACTACGTTAGTGAACGTTAAGTGAGACGTTCATTGGCATGAGTGCATGTTGTAAAGTTATATAAAAGAGCCGATTGGAACGTCATACCTCATTACATTATGATTACATACATCATTGCCATGTACGCTGCCTTACAAGAGACACAATAGACTACATAAACTGCTTCCATGTATTCCCCCAAACATTACAGCCTCTTCATACTGGTACTATGGAAACACCACAAACACTCAAACATTGCAAAGGAACTTTTACTGAAACAATTAAATCGCTATAAAATGCAGTACAATAAAATAATGCCCACAATTTATTAAAAGAACACCTTAAAATATAAATGCATTAAACAATATATTGGGCTTTAAATAATGCATCTTCAAAAGTTTTCTTTTTCAAAAGAAATCTAAACACAAATTATACATGTTAAACATGTTAAATGCAAACATTTATACAAATAAATAAACAATTATGCAAATAAATAAAATAGGCATTACAATTTCCACAATTACTTCGACTACAATTTTAAAAAATGCTTCTATGAAAATAAAGTATATTAATAAAAAATAAATGTTTATAAATGATCATGTTCAAAACAAACTTAGCAAATAGTAATGCCCCCCTTTGACAAATTGACAATATATATTTTTTTTTATGTTCAACTGGTGAAAAAAACATCTTGAATGAAAAGATAGTAAATAAATTAACAGCAATTAACAGTCTGTTTACTGTTTTAAGTAAAGGATCCCACCAAAATTAATAAAACAACATGTTCACTCCCCGTTTTACTGCGTCACACTTTCAGATGGCAGACAGGTTTCACTTGAGACAGGTTTGTCCAACAAACTATTAGCTTCAGCTAACACCGTCTCAGCCACCAAAACCTCAGCACACTCAAACTGACTTTCCACCTCCCCTTCCTGACCTTCTTCAAACAGATTGGCTGCTTCTCCAAGCAAATCTTCCACTTCAGGTTCAGCTTCAGCCTTATCATCATGCTTCACCTTGCTGACTGCAATCACTACACTCTTTTGAATCTTGAACGAACACATCCCCATTTCCAGCAAATACTCCTCAACATTCTGCGCATCCAAGAGCAAGTTGCATAATCCCTCTTCCTCTAAATGAGTTTTCAAAACTGAATTGGACAATTTGAATTCATCTTCCCCAAAGTTACCTGACACCGAGATTTTTGCTGTGACAGTTGGCAGAAAACTGATCATCTTCTGCAGCAGCCCACATTTCACACACCGATTAAACTTTGCTTTTGAATCAAAATCAGCCTGCCAAGCACGGCACTTGATACAGCAGCGGCGGATGGTGACCTCGACACCACTAATCTCACCCGTCACTGTTGTAACTTCTCCTTCATCGACTGTAAATGGAGAATCTATGGCCGGAGCAGAAAGAGCTGGCACTTCTTTAAATTGTGTGAATCCGGTGGCTGTCAAATAGAAATCACCCTCAAACTCCCTAGTGCAGACACTGGTAATTTCATACAAATTACCATTCACCAACGCTCCCACTTGGGTCTCCCACAAATTCAGCTTTATATGATTGGTGTGATCAGCCACATAGCAGATTTGCATATCCACTGGTATTCCCTTGATTGAAGCAGTTTCACTTGGGGAACCAACATGAACTACTTTCACCTTGACAGCAGCAACCTGAAACAAAAGGTCTTTATTTACTTATGCACACAAACGCAAAAAGACAACATCTATTACAGGGATAGGCAACTCCGGTCCTGGAGGGCCACTGTCCTGCAGAGTTTAGCTTCAGCCCTGATAAAAACTCACCTGCCTGTATATATCTAGTAATCCTGAAAACATTGATTGCCTTGTTCAGGTGTGTTTAATTAGTGTTGGAGCTAAACTCTGCAGGACAGTGGCCCTCCAGGACCGGAGTTGCCTATCCCTGATCTATTACATAATCATACATGTTTTGTTCTGTACGACAGAAAAAACATTTAAAATAATGAATGGGAAATTGACAAAAACACAAATTCTGAAAAAAATGTCTGTGTACAATCTACAAATCAGCCATGATGCAGAAAAAAAAAGTGCTCAACAATGAAGGGTTGGCACTCTAAAACATCAAGAGTGCAAAACAGCCACTCACCCACATACAAACACAATTGAATTGTGATTTAAAAAAAAAAAACATAGGAAATGAAGGGAAATTGACAAAAACAAAAACTCTACAAATCAGCCACAATCCAGAAAAAAAGTGCTCAGTATTTTTAATTTTTTATCAGTTTTTATTATTATTATTGAATTGTAATGTAACCTGTAACAAAATGCTTTCTCTGTATTCAGGTTTGACTGTAGTAATAATGCGAAAGTGTGTACACTTCACGTTCAGTTTATAAAAAAATTACAAACCTTGGCAAAAAGTATTTGAGAATTTCTAAAAAAATATATTCAAAACCACATCTTAAAAGTAATTTGGTTCAAAACCAACTAGAAAAATTCACAAGCCTCTCCATAGAGAGCTATACAGGCATCTAGTGGTGAACCCATGAAATAACATAATTTATTTAATTTTCCACAACAGATGACGCTAATCTGACTTCAAATAAATTATTTTAAAGGCCTAGTCTTTATATTAATCTGAAATACTGCAATAATTGAGGAAGTATTTTTTTTAAATTAGAAAAAAAAAATTTTGTATTATATTCAATGGCAAAAATTAACCATAAATATTAATAAGTAACATCAAATTCTCTCAAAATACAAAATTAAAAATAAAAAAGGTTATTGACCAAAAATAAATTGCATTGGTTTCTACTGAGATGGAGGAAGTTTAATTTTTAGGTGTCCAGTCACTTCTGACCGGGAAAATAACAAGTGTTGCACCCAAATGAAGAGCACCTGAGGGTGTATAACTGGGCAACCCACACAGCAAAAACTCCCGTGTTAAATTAACTCTCCTGGGAGTTTATATGGCACCAGACTCAAGAGTGTTAATTGTTCAGAGATGTGTTCCAAAAACTCGCGGGAGACTGGCACGGGATGTCTGGGGGGGAGAGAGAATAGGCTATTAAATGTGTCAATAGTTTAAAAGTATGAACAAAATTGTATTTTCTATACAAGATTGAGTTTTAATAAATAGAATGGCTAAATTGTTATATAATAACCCACCCATCCATGGCGTCCATGACTCAGCAAGGTTGTCCGTGATCTGATCTGGGCAGAGACTTTCCTGTCGATGGGGCGGGGCGACACGTGTGCTAGTTGCACCTGGCCATTTTGGATTTCGGATCAGCAAGTGTGCGCTAAGACACTTCCGGTTTCGCATTACGTGCAACTGGCCTAATAATAATAATTTAAATCGATTTCTCCACCACTTCTAACTCTGATAGAAAGTCCGCAAATTCTTTGATAAGTCTGTATGGTGCCCTGGTGGCCTGTATACAGTAGCCAGCACAAATCTCAAACGTGATTTATCATTTATACTATATATTTTTACATTAAGCACTAACACTTCAAAAGAATTATATTCGAAACTTGATTTCTTAGTGGTTTTGAAACTATTACTATAAATTACAGCAACACCTCCCCCTTTGGTCATTAGCCATTTGTCTGCTGTCTGTTAGCCGCCACGTTACCTCAGCTAATTTATCATAAAAATAAATAAATTCCAGTCACTAATCTTAGCATTTCTGCCGTGTTTGCCGTGTCGAGATTATTTCACTCTCATAAGTCCCAGAAGAAGCCTGGACTACATTTTTTTCCGGTGAGTGAAATTCTAATATAATTTCGTTTATTCATTTTATTTTGAATAATTTATTTATTTATAATTATTTATAATTGCATTTAAAACTTTATTACACTCCAAGATCCAACAGAATGTGATTAGCTGTAGGCTGAAACCATGGACTGTAACATATAAAACGTCTGAAACGTTGTCATATAATGTTACGCCTGCATTTCATAATTTAGCGTAACGTTAACATTACTAACACTGACTATATTGGAAGTATTTTTTGACATGTCCTCAAAGATATGTGCAGGAAATTAGCCTGTAATTACTCAATACTCGACAGTACAACGAAACAGAATGAGGACTAGCTGTGATGTCTGCCACAAATTCTTAAGCTAAAATACATTAACGTTACAACCTTTTGGACACTGTAGTAATTTAAGTTCTATTGTTTGCAAGTAGTCTGTGAAGGAGGTAACTATCTATTTGTTTGTGTAAAGCCAAGGCAACAGTGGCAAGGAACCAAAGCTCCATCAGGGACAGAATGGAGGAAAAAACCTTGGGAGAACCCAGGCTCAGTCGGGGCCAGTTCTCCTCTGGCCAACGAGCGAACAGTGTATGATTATGATCCAGGCAACGTTACAGGTCAGAAGTCAGATTGGTCGTGTCGATGAAGCCGACACTTCAGGGATGCGCCATGGTTGGGTCCAGGTGCAGATCCACCATCTAGTCTGGATACGGCCAGGGTCCACCCCACTTCAGAAACAGAGAGACTAGTTGGCACTTCAGTACTGCGTTGTCGTCGCGTCCAGGCGCAGGTCCTTCATCTGATCTGGATACGGCCTGGATCCGGCAGGCTGCGGGAAACCTCGGTATAAGCAGAGACTAATATTAAGGGTTCGTACGGGTGCTTGAAATCCTTGAAAGTGCTTGAATTTTGATGTTGTGTTTTCAAGGTTTGAAAAGTGCTTAAATTTTGGATAAAATGCTTGAAAATGCTGGAATTTGTAACTGTATTTCTTTCGTCAGAAATATCTTTCTGACGAAATAGTTCTTTATTAAATTGAGAAAAAAATTTAGCCCTTCAGAATCAGATACAGATTTGATTCGCGTTACGCTGGCCAGAGCAAAAGTAGGAGGAGTTTTCATTTTGATTTCCGCGGTTGTTTGGATGCACCGTTTTTATTGGCCACGCAGCGGCAACAGTTGAACTATTTTAAACTTTGACCGCGGCGTGTGCGCAAGCTCGCTGATCTCCGCTTTGGTCCGAGTCACGCGGCGCAAGCCATTGAAATATATCGGTTTCATTTCATACCACAGCGCGGTCCGCGTCCTATCTGAAAGGGCCATTAGTGACTGAGAGTACTTGGTGTGATAATGTAATGTAAGTATTGCATGTCCGTTATGTCACGTTCATTTGTGGAATATGCAGTGAACATTGCCAAAATTACAGAACTGTAACGTGCAAATTAACCTGCAAACCTTAGCCCAGTGCATAACAACAGTCGTTGATTGCTGAACTGAAATCAGTCAGTGTCCTAAGAAGTATATTGTTACTCTAAGGTTTAGGATGGCCCTATGCAATATTTACACTGCTCTATTCCAGTAAATGTATTAGCTAACGTTGTGTCTTGGCCCAAGACATCTTGGCAATGAAATACATTTATCAGACAGGTGCCTGTGCACTCAGATATTGTTCAAACCTTGCCTATATCAAGAATGTGTCCCAAAACGGGAAGGCCTGTCAAATATTTCTGAATATTTCTTCATATTTGAAATTAATTCCGTTTTACAGCCTATAAATCACATTATCTGGTAAGCAATATTTGGACATAAATATAATGAAAAGTATATTATTCATATGCTTTAGGCTATATACTTAGTGATACATTTTGAAGAATAAAACTTGTGATTGGCTTAAATATTAGGGCTGCACAATATATCGAAATATTGCAAAAGTATATATTACAATATGCATAATTGCATATCGCAACGGCTTGCAATAACTGCGGTCATGAACAAAAGACAAAGAAAATCACTCACTGCTTTTGGCTGAATAGGCTAACTTTTGTAGCTTTAATAAGAATCAGTATATTTAATTCATGCAGTGAAAACTAAACAGTGTTTATTTTTACATTTGATTAATCAGTTTCTGTTGTTAAATAAACGTAATGTAGGATAACCTGAACCCCTAAACCCCAGTGATGTTAAAATAACACTTCTTATGCAAAGTTTTTGATGCTAAATAGGAAAAGGATCTACCGCCAGCAGTCGACTTTGATATTCTAGGTATTATCAACTGGCCGGAATTTTGAGATCGTAATAGACGTGAAGGACTAAAATGCGTTAAGAGCTCGCTCAAGTACTGCGGAGCTAAACCATTTAGTGCTTTGTAAGTGATCAGCAATATTTTAAAATGTATGCGATGTTTAATAGGGAGCCAGTGCAGTGTTGACAGAACTGGACTAATATGGTCATACTTCCTGGTTCTGGTAAGAACTCGAGCTGCTGCGTTTTGGACCAGCTGTAGTTTGTTTATTAAGCGTGCAGGGCAACCACCCAGTAGAGCATTACAATAATCTAGCCTTGAGGTCATGAACGCATGAACTAACTGTTCCGCATTTGTCAATGAGAGCATATGGCGTAATTTAGATATATTTTTAAGATGGAAAAATGCAGTTTTACAGATACTAGACACGTGACTTTCAAATGAAAGATTGGTATCAAAGAGCACACACACACACACACACACACACACACACCCAGGTTCCTAACCGACGTCGAAGACTTAACAGAGCAGCCATCAAGTGTTAGACAGTATTCTAGGTTATTACGTGAGGAAGTTTTTTGTCCAATAATTAGAAACTCTGTTTTTTCAGAATTTAGTAGTAGGAAATTACGAGTCATCCAATTTTTTATATCCGCTATGCATTCCGTTAATTTTGTGAATTGATAAGTTTCGTTAGGTTTTGAAGAAATATACAGCTGAGTATCATCGGCATAACAGTGAAAGCTAATGCCATGCTTCCTAATGATATCTCCTAAGGGTAGCATGTACAGCGTGTGTGTGTGTGTGTGTGTGTGTGTGTGTGTGTGTGTGAGGGTAGCATGTACAGAGTGAACAGCAGTGGTCCTAGTACTGAGCCTTGTGGTACGCCATACTGAACTTGTGATCGATGAGACATCTCATCATTTACTGCTACAAACTGATAACGGTCAGATAAGTATGATTTAAACCATGCTAGTGCAATTCCACTAATGCCAACATAATTTTCGAGTCTATTTAAAAGAATGTTGTGGTCAATAGTGTCAAATGCAGCACTAAGATCGAGTAACACTAATACACACTAACGGTGTAAACACAAGCATTGACTAGAATGGGTGCGATCAGCTCCGGTAGCCATGTCACAGCCGTAATGTGCCGCAGACGTGAACGGTGTAAATGAGGGGTAAATCCTGACTGGAAATCCTCGCAGATATCATTTCTTTCAAGAAAGGAACACAGTTGTGAGGATACTGCTTTTTCTAATATCTTTGACAGAAAAGGTAGATTCGAGATCGGCCTGTAATTGACTAATTCTGTAGGATCAAGTTGCGTTTTTCTAACAAGCGGTTTAAATCATAGCCAGCGTAAAGTTTTTTGGTACGTATCCTAGAGACAAAGATGAATTAATGATATTAAGAAGAGGATCTATGACCTCTGGGAGCATCTCTTTCAGTAGCTTAGTTGGTATAGGGTCTAACATACATGTTGTCGATTTAGATGATTTAACGAGTTTAGCGAATTCTTCCTCTCCTATAGCAACGAACGAATCACAGGGCTTAAAGTGAAAAAAAATCCTGAGCCTGAACTTTCTGTGGCTCAACCAGGACTTTCACCAAGCCCGTTTTTTCTATTAACCAATTCAAAGAGCAACAGCACAGTCATATTTTCAACGCATTAACAACTATTGTGCCAAAATAATTGAAACTTTTGCAGTACTAGGCTTACTGTGTCAAGAAAATAACATAACATGAATGTTTGTGCCAACATTTATTGAATTGCTAGCTTTGAAATATGTTAATGACAAAGTGCATTCACCATTGATTTCTTTGTAATATGCAAACAGCATAAAGTGCACCCAACATCGCTCACTCTGAAATGTGCAAACATTCTTAGGTGCTTTTACCAAAACAGAAAACTTTGCCAACTTAAATAGACATTTGTATTAGTTAGAGAACATAAAAAACACAAGTGCATCAAACCAATAAATGCATAGATGTTAGAAAACTACTGTAGCGGAATACTGTACTGTACAATCTTAGTGCAACTCAAAAGGCTATCTATCATTCTAAATCTAATTTTTCTTCTTTTTTTTTTGGGTGTTTCTGGGCTATAAATGAAGTCTTTTAAGCGATCTAAGCATCTTCTTTTCAAAGTTTTGACAGAAAGTACTTCTGTTGAATAGGTCATGGCTGCTTTGGCTCTAGAGGAGCTGGCTTTGTGTAGAGAGGAGCTGGCTTTGTGTGGAGAGGAGCTGGCTTTGGACTCAGAGGAGCTGGCTTTGGACTCAGAGGAGCTGGCTTTGGACTCAGAGGAGCTGGCTTTGGACTCAGAGGAGCTGGCTTTGGACTCAGAGGAGCTGGCTTTGGACTCAGAGGAGCTGGCTTTGGACTCAGAGGAGCTGGCTTTCGACTCAGAGGAGCTGGCTTTCGACTCAGAGGAGCTGGCTTTGTGTGGAGAGGAGCTGGCTTTGTGTGGAGAGGAGTTGGCTTTGGACTTAGAGGAGCTGGCTTTGGACTCAGAGGAGCTGGCTTTGTGTGGAGAGGAGCTGGCTTTGTGTGGAGAGGAGCTGGCTTTGGACTCAGAGGAGCTGGCTTTGGACTCAGAGGAGCTGGCTTTGGACTCAGAGGAGCTGGCTTTGGACTCAGAGGAGCTGGCTTTGGACTCAGAGGAGCTGGCTTTGGACTCAGAGGAGCTGGCTTTGGACTCAGAGGAGCTGGCTTTGGACTCAGAGGAGCTGGCTTTCGACTCAGAGGAGCTGGCTTTGGACTCAGAGGAGCTGGCTTTGTGTGGAGAGGAGTTGGCTTTGGACTCAGAGGAGCTGGCTTTGGACTCAGAGGAGCTGGCTTTGTGTGGAGAGGAGTTGGCTTTGGACTCAGAGGAGCTGGCTTTGGACTCAGAGGAGCTGGCTTTGTGTGGAGAGGAGCTGGCTTTGGACTCAGAGGAGCTGGCTTTGGACTCAGAGGAGCTGGCTTTGGACTCAGAGGAGCTGGCTTTGGACTCAGAGGAGCTGGCTTTGGACTCAGAGGAGCTGGCTTTCGACTCAGAGGAGCTGGCTTTGTGTGGAGAGGAGCTGGCTTTGTGTGGAGAGGAGTTGGCTTTGGACTCAGAGGAGCTGGCTTTCGACTCAGAGGAGCTGGCTTTGGACTCAGAGGAGCTGGCTTTGGCTGCAGAACACTGCAAAAAGTGACAAAAAATAAGTCTTGAAATAAAATTGCTTGAATTAGACAAAATGGGGTTGCTAATGGGACAAGCAAAAAATGTCCTTCGGAATGAGAAATACATTGCAACTGCACTTGAAATAAGACTAAACCGTGAGTCCCATTGGCAAATGTCAAAATACTTAATTCAAGATATAAAAACACTTCATTCAAGCATGTATTACCTTATATTTCATAATTTGCAGTGAAGAGGTGGCTTTGGCTGCAGAGGAGCTGGCTTTGGCTGCAGAAATCTGCAAAAAGTGACAAAAACTAAGTCAAAAATTGCTTGAATTAGGCTACATTTATCTTGATTTGAGTATTTTGACTGTCTTAAAACAAGATTTGCTAATGGGACAAGCAAAATTGTCCTTTGGATTGAGAAATACATTGCATCTGCACTTGCAATGAGACTAAAAGGGTTGTCCCATTGGCTAATCTTGTTTTAAGACAGTCAAAATGTATTCAATTCAAGATAAAAAAAAAAAAAAACTTAATTCAAGTGTTTATTACCTTAAATTTCATCATTTGCAGTGAAGAGCTGGTTTTGGGTGTCAGGGTTCTGTCACTTCGGTCTAGTTAATTTCTTGGTTTTGTGACAGAGCTCTGACACTCCCTGTTTTGTCTCGTCTCTGTGTGAGTGTGCGGTTCCGAGCGCGCTCGGGCCGTGCACTCACTTGTCTACGTGCCTTGTTACAGATCTGGCCTTTAAAAATGCGCGTTTTCTCCCGCGGCATTCGGCAATTCGTCTCGTAGAGTCTCGCAGAATTCTGCAAGTGCTTCGGGGGGGCCTACTTAAAAAATCCCTCAATGTGTTTCGCTTCACAGAATATCCACCAGGTGGCGCATAAAAAACAACTTTACATTAGATTTTTTCTTTTACTTCACATTACGTCATGATTGTGAGAAAACATCCACAATAAAATATAAATTATAAATAGTAATAGACACAAATATTTACAGTAGGCTACTGTATTATACAGACATTTGAAAATATTTGTAAATGCAAAAGGTTCATTAAGACAAGAAGGGGTATTGGACAACGTTTACGAATTTTTATATGCTTTGTCATTGCTGTGGTTTCCAGGAGATGAGTGCATGCAGAATATTTAACATTGCTTTTATTAAAACAGCAAAGTGACGTTCTTGCCAGCGCATAACTTTTTTGTACAACTATTAAGATGATTGTGCATGCAATGCGCATTTATATAAGTGCAACAGAGAATTTAGTGTGAGCATAATACACGTGACTCTGCCTGTAAAAACCCAGCAGTATTTTTTATATATATACACAAAATCATCCTAACATAATGCCATTAAATAATGCGACTTACCCAGATTCTTAATTCGTGAAGATATTTCTTGTGTGATTGTTCTTGTGCAGATATTTCTTGTGAGGTAATGTTGCAGCTCAACGCGTAGCATTTATATTTTGGGCGCATCTGATTTGCCATTAAATTATTAATAAATATTTTAATTAAACTGTCTTAATGCATTAAAGGTATAGCGGAGGATCTTTCCGAATTTTAGATAAGAACCGCCCTCTCCACTTTTTGAAAAAATGCACATGCGCAACACTCTGCTCCCGAGAGGGAACGCCTATTAAACGTGTGTGAGGTTTTCCTCGTGCACGCTCTGTTTACAAGTTGCTGTCGGCATCGCTCATACAAGATTACTTTCCAAAAGAAGATTTGCACTTTTTCTCCAAATAGCATGCCAAACTTTACCTGTCGAGTAGAAACTTCGCGACTGAGGCATCAGTGGGAAGCCCAACCTGTGTTTTCAGCGCACGCCATCGTGTGAAACAATCTCCCAAAAACACTCTGATCTTTTTCTCTCTTCTGAGGCCTTTCTCTTCTTCTCATACAGTTCGTACAAACTTTTTCTCTTGCGACCCTCAGACATTTTCAAAGGACCCGGTGAAACGGCGAGCTTCAATGAATGGCTTAGCTCTAGCTCACCACCCTCACCACACATAAACACCTGAAAGTGCGCATGCGCAGAAAGCGAAAACTAAGGGACGAGCACGTACGACGGCCTTACGTAAACATATCACCAGAATGATTGACACTTAGGTGGACCAATAGTTTACACTACCCACCCGGAAAAAGAAAATCCTCCGCTATACCTTTAAGCATAAAGATTTTTCCACGTTAGTCTCAGAATGTCCGGGGTTGGCTTGAGGTCTTGCCGACAGTTTGTAAATATTCTAAATATTCATATTCACAAAATCCATATGAAGGGTGCATCAACAGTTATGACTTCTAAAATAAAATAAAAATGACCAGATAAGAGGTATGTTGTTTTAAAAAAATAATTACAACATTATGGGGAAGTGGTATTAAATATTCGGTAACACATAGCCTAATACAATTATTTTAATTATGCATTTTGTTCAGTTTTGCTTTTACAAAATGTTCCCTGTTTTTTATGATTAATTTAACCTGAGATGTGCGTTATATCGCTTTTGGGTCATTCTTTGTGTTGTCGAATTTTGACACAGTTTCATTACTTGTTCATAATAATTTGATTCATAATTATGTCATTTTTTTCTAAAAGTAAAAAAACTAAAAGATTTTCTAAAAGCAATATTCTAAAGAGATACAAAGACAGTGTACGCCACCAGATTTCGTCATGAGTCATTTTGTACCCACTACTTTTAACTTCCGTTGACCGTTTTGGTTATGAGGAGCAATATGAGAGAAACATTTTTATAATCATTGTCTGACACAACAAAAAATATATATATAATATTCATTTTATTTTAGTTTTCGTGTTCGCATTTATGAGGGAAAAAACAACGTGTCAGTTTACGGTTATGGACGTGAGCGCTCTAAAAGCGGCACTAAAAGACTGCTTTAAAACTTTCACAGAGACCTTAAACAGAACAGCTGCCTTTCTTTAAATTGAATTTCGTTTTGGATTAATTATGTCTTAATTTTAATCAATGTTTCGTGAACCAATTGCCTGGATTTAAGAAGTAAATATAGCAGACAACCACGACATTGGAGGCGCCGGCGATATCTCATAAATGAACCGAAACTCAGCGTGTAATGAACATTCACATTTACAGTGTATTTAGACACATTTAGACGCATTCATAATCATTACTTTTACCGGTTCTTTGTGGCAAGCTTTATGCGTGCGGTCGTGCGCTTGAGTGCGGCTATATTATAGTAAATGCTCATTACTTAAAACAAAGCATAAGCCTCTTCCTGGCATGCAATGGAATCTACAATGTCAGTTGGTTATTTCAACATATGTCAAATTAAGTTACGCGATATCAACAAATTAAGCTATAAACATTAATTAGAAATAACTTAAAGCGTATGTATAGTAGATTTGCTTAAATAGCATTTAAACAAAGGAACTGCAAGGGATTAAAACCCCAACCACACGCTGGTGAAAACTGGAAAAAACGGTTTTCTTTTGATTCCCTGAGAGGAGATCGATTAGCTTTGGGGGTTGAATCGGCAGACCTGGGGGGTGGGTGGTTGTAATTTCTTGACTCTGTGCAATTGGTAGCAGCTAAAACAAAGACTGTGCAATTAATTACATTTTGGAAATAACTTTCTTAATGTCGTTTTATTTAGCCTATACACTGCAAAAAAATTATTATTATTTTTTTTTTTTTTTTTTGAATTTGTAAGTATTAAATATGTTTTACAAACAATTGGTTTACAAACTCTTGGAGGTTTGTGGTTACCATCATTCAGAAGAGTGGTGCTTGTGTTTAGACTTATGTTTTACGTGATTAAATCAGGAAGATTATATTGGTTTCTGTCCACGAAGACGCATTTAAGACGATTTAATCAGGAAATGGAGGCACCGGCGCGATATAACTTGCATTGCTCGTGAACTGAGCTCGTCTCATAAATGAACCGAAACTCAGAAATGTATCTAGAAAGCTTGAAATGTCCACTTTTAAACAAAACAATTCAAAACGAAAAGAAACAGACAACTCTCTTATGTAAGTGTGCATTTCTCTCTATAGGCACGTTCACAATATCTGCGAAGATGACGAGTCAGCATTGTCAACATCTTTGACTGACACATAAAACACTAGATTATTAGTAAACAATTAAAATGTCTCCTTGCTATATTTGACACATGATTACTTTTGCCAGTTCTTTGTGGCAAGCTTTATGCATCCGTTAACTATCGAATATCGTGACTCATATTTTGTACCAGACCATTTATGGTTGTTCATATTGTTCAACAAAGTTCTTGATAAAAAAAGAAAAGAAAAAAAGAAGCCTAATATTATTGTTGTATAGCGCGCAAGGTTTATGCGCATGCTTTAAGTCTTCTCCGTTTTTAGTATACTGTGGCAGAATTACAGTGCCTGGTCTGGTATGTATACTAGGCTACATCGTTTTAAAATCGGTTTCAGTGGTTTCGTGTGTACGCAGATATTTCTTGAGACGACGCCATGTTTTTATGGTTTTATGCACTTTTACTCTTTTAGTTTTGTTGCAATTTCACCAAAAGCTTATAATTAGGAAATGCACACAACACGCTAAACTTATATTCTCTATTATGTTAAAAATGTTGTAAAAAATACGTATTATTCTTATATAATAAGAATAACAGTAATGTACATTTATATTGCACTCGAAATTATTTAGATATGGAAAGAGGAATTCTTTTCAACTACCACCAATAAAGTTTTAAAATTCTTCTTTAGAAAATAGGCTATTATATTTTGATGATTCTGCAAGTTCAGCAGACAGTGAGGTTCGGGTTTGTTCCGATCAGAGCTCGTGAGTGGCGAGCGCATTTCTGAATATTCCGCTCCGCTATTCATTCCGGTCGCTCGCTCAACACAGATGTCCTGTTGCCTGGTTCGAAAATATGTGGAATAAGGGCTGCTTTCGACTAAAAGTTTTTTTTTTTTCTAGTCGACTAGTATACTAGGCTAGTTGTTCATTTAAGTAATTCATGGACAAATCGCCCCTTTATATTAATTTAATTAGCCTACTTATATGGATCATGAGTGTTTACGTAATATAGCCGCACTGCGCACGACCGCACGCATAAAGCTTGCCACAAAGAACCGGTAAAAGTAATGATTATGAATGCGTCTAAATGTGTCTAAATACACTGTAAATGTGAATGTTCATTACACGCTGAGTTTCGGTTCATTTATGAGATATCGCCGGGGCCTCCAATGTCGTGATTGTCTGCTATAGGCCTATTTACTTCTTAAATCCAGGCAAATGGTTCACGAAACACTGATTAAAATTAAGATATAATTAATACAAAACGAAATTCAATTTAAAGAAAGGCAGCTGTTCTGTTTGAGGTCTCTGTGAAAGTTTTAAAGCAGTCTTTTAGAGCCGCTTTTAGAGCGCTCACGTCCATAACCGTAAACTGACACGTTGTTTTTTCCCTCATAAATGCGAACACGAAAATTAAAATAAAATGAATATTATAATTTTTTTTTGTTGTTGTGTCAGACAATGATTATAAAAATGTTTCTCTCATATTGCTCCTCATAACCAAAAGGGTCAACGGAAGTTAAAAGTAGTGGGTACAAAATGACTCATGACGAAATCTGGTGGCGTACACTGTCTTTGTATCTCTTTAGAATATTGCTTTTAGAAAATCTTTTAGTTTTTTTACTTTTAGAAAAAAATGACATAATTATGAATCAAATTATTATGAACATATAATGAAACTGTGTCAAAAATCGACAACACAAAGAATGATCAAAAGGCGATATAACGCACATCTCAGGTTAAATTAATTAAGCTCCTCATAACCACTGAAAACGGTCAATAGAACCCAAAGTCAAATTATTATGGACTGAAGTTAAAAGTGGTGGGTACAAAATGACTCATGACGAAATCTGGTGGGTGCGTACTGTACCCACCGTCCCCACCGAAATCGACGCCTATAAGGGAAACATGATAATATAAAAAGTACTGTACAGTAATGCAGAAAAGCGCATTACAACCATGTTAAAACTATTTAAAACGTTAAGATGCATAAATGAACTAAATGTAAAATTAGATAATGATAATGCGCAAATGATCTCGGTCTCTTCAAAGGTCTTCGCAAATTAATTGTGTTATAAGACTCAGTTATCATAGCCTACATCACGTCTCTTCTACTGTAAGTACACAGAAAAAAAAATAAGACAAATGATGCGCGTTTGAGTCAGATTTTTATGAAGAATATGTGACTGTTTATGTAATTGGCAAAAGAAAACATTGTATTCGTCATACTTCGTCAACTCAGTATGGCCACATGAAACTCGACTGCCATCTACAGCGTTTATTATTTCCTGCGTCCAACATCTAATCCCCCTTCTGCACGATCCCGCAGAATTTCGGAAGTGCTCTCAGCATTCTTCTCTCTGAGACGCGCATTTTTAAAGGCCACATCTGTATATGTGCGGGGCATGGTGTTTGGATCCCGACACGTCTGTCTAGTTAGGTTTCGGTTCTGTGTCGGGATTCGGACATCAATGCTCCGCGTGTTTGTTTTCTTTTGTGAGCGCACGGAATGAGCTTTTGCTCGTTCTCGTGCGCTCTGTCTTGTCACGTGAGCGCGCGCGGTTTCGAGTTCGCTCGAGCCGCGTGCTCTTCTGTCTGCGTGTGTTTTTTCTTGTCTTGTGCGGTGTAGCACACAGCTAGTTTTTCACTGGCTGTGTGCTTTCATGTTATGTTTTGTGTGAACACGTGGCTTATGAGTTTTCACTAGCTGCGTGTTCATGTCTCGTTTTGTGTTCTAGTCCTGTTTGTTGTGAGCACATTGCTTGTCATGTGTTTCCTTGTGCCATGTGCTCTCCTGTCAATTGTCTAGCCCCTCCCATCTTGTTACCGGATTATTAGTTCATTTTCCCCACCTGTCCTCCCTCGTTACCTGCTTTGTTTGCTCTCCCTATTTATTCTCCTTGTGTCTTCAGTCCTGTGCTGGTTCGTCGTCGTACACTGTGTGTTTCCCTGCTGTGTGCTTCAGTCAAGTCAAGTCAAGTCCAAGTCGAAGTTCTAGTCCAAGTCTAAGTCTGTCTTGTTTTCCCCCTTGGGGTAGTTTTTGTTTGTATTTTGTTTTATTTTGTGATATATTGAATAAAAGACCTTTTTCTCGCAATTGAGCCCTCGCTCCCTTACTCTACCTGACAGAACGAACCAGCCATAAGAGGACTCAGCAGAAAGATGGTCATCTCCCTGTTTCCATCTCCCAGTGCTTGCCCCTCCACTTGTCAGACGATGAAGCACTATGGCAAGCTCTTCTCTCTTCGCCAAGGGGTGTCTACAGTGAAAGAGTTTGCCCATCAGTTTGTCATCACTGCAGAGGGGCTTGACATTAACAACACTGCGCTCAAGGACATTTTCAACAACGGCCTTAATGAGCCTGTCCGTGCCTGGGAGATGGGAATGCTGGGGATTCTTTCATTCTGGCAGTTTGTGGGGTACGTATACAACCGTGGTGAGGAGGGAGGCCTTCCACCTCTTGGCCCACCTCCTATTCATCTCACAAGCTGCCAGGTCCCCAGTCCTCCGATGACCCCTTCGGGGAGAGGGAGGAGAAAGAACAGTTCCGCCTCATCTGCCTCCTATCCACTGGCGGCGGAAGAGGCTGCAGCGCCACCACTGGCGGCTGAAGAGGCTGCAGCGCCCCCACTGGCGGCTGAAGAGACTTCAGCGCCCCCTGTGGCGTTTCTAGAGACTGCAGCAGCACCACCTTGCTCACGGAAACGGAGGAAGAGAAGGAGGGCTCCTGTTGCTCACTCAAGTCCGGTGGTCCCAGTTCCGGCGGTTCCTGTACCGGTGGCCCCAGTGTCGGTGGTCCCGAGTCTGGTGGTTCCAGTTCCAGTGGTCCCAGTTCCCGTTCCGGTGGTCCCTGTGTCGTTGGTCCCTGTGTCGGTGGTCCCTGTGTCGGTGGTCCCTGTGTCGGTGGTCCCTGTGGTCCGGAGACGAAAGAGGAAAAGAAAGGCCTCCTCAACGACTTGTCCGGTGGCTCCGGGGACCGTCCCAGAGGTGACTGCTATCCCTGACTCGCTGTCCAGGCGTCCTGCCCTGCCGGCCCCGCTCAAGCTGCTCGCCCTGCCGGCCCCGCTCAAGCTGCTCGCCCTGCCGGCCCCGCTCAAGCTGCTCGCCCTGCCGGCCCTGCTCAAGCTCCTGGCCCTGCCGGCGCCACCCAAGCTCCTTGCCCTGCCGGCGCCACCCAAGCTCCTGGCTCTGCCGGCGCCACCCAAGCTCCTTGCCCTGCCGGCGGCACCCATGCTCCCAGTCATGCCGGGTTCGGCCAAGCTCCCGGAAGTGGTCCCAGAGCCCGTTGCCAGCCCGGAAGCCATCGCCAAGCAGCCTGCTCCTCCTTATATGGCCTTCCTCACTATAGTCCCTGTCTTTCCCAAGCCTGGCCAGCCTGCTCCGCCTGCCCTGATGGCTCTGCCCTTGCAACCTGTCCTGTCGACGCCACCCAAGGCCCCTGTACTGTCCTGGCTCTCAGCTGGGACTCCTGTCCCGCCGGATTCTCCCTGGTCAGTCCCTCCGGCACCACCCTGGCCCTCAGCCAGGATTCCAGACCCGCCGGAGTCTCCCTGGTCAGTTCCTCCGGCACCGCCCTGGCCCTCAGCCAGGTTTCCTGACCCGCCGGAGTCTCCCTGGTCAGTTCCCCCAGCACCGCCCTGGTCCTCAGCCAGGATTCCAGACCCGCCGGAGTCTCCCTTGTCAGTTCCTCCAGCACCGCCCTGGCCCTCAGCCAGGTTTCCTGACCCGCCGGAGTCTCCCTGGTCAGTTCCCCCAGCACCGCCCTGGTCCTCAGCCAGGATTCCAGACCCGCCGGAGTCTCCCTGGTCAGTTCCTCCAGCACCGCCCTGGCCCTCAGCCAGGATTCCAGACCCGCCGGAGTCTCCCTGGTCAGTTCCCCCAGCACCGCCCTGGTCCTCAGCCAGGATTCCAGACCCGCCGGAATCTCCCTGGTCTGTCCCTCCGGTTCCACCCTGGTCTTCTGCCATGACCCCAGATCTGCCTGAGCCTCCCTGGCTCAACCCGCCCGTCCCTCCCTGGTCCCTCTTTTTGACTTTGTGGATGTTCCTGCTGGCTCTGACTTGGCTCCCCTCCCTCCCTCCCCACTTTGTCTCTGTGTCTTGATCTTCCTGTCTTGTATTGTCTGTTGGTGAGTTGTCTTGTCATGTTCCTGTCTTGTTTTTGATGTCCCGCTTTGGGACGCCAGGTGGCGTCCCTTGGAGGAGGGGTAGTGTCAGGGTTCTGTCACTTCGGTCTAGTTAATTTCTTGGTTTTGTGACAGAGCTCTGACACTCCCTGTTTTGTCTCGTCTCTGTGTGAGTGTGCGGTTCCGAGCGCGCTCGGGCCGTGCACTCACTTGTCTACGTGCCTTGTTATATGTGCGGGGCATGGTGTTTGGATCCCGACACGTCTGTCTAGTTAGGTTTCGGTTCTGTGTCGGGATTCGGACATCAATGCTCCGCGTGTTTGTTTTCTTTTGTGAGCGCACGGAATGAGCTTTTGCTCGTTCTCGTGCGCTCTGTCTTGTCACGTGAGCGCGCGCGGTTTCGAGTTCGCTCGAGCCGCGCGCTCTTCTGTCTGCGTGTGTTTTTTCTTGTCTTGTGCGGTGTAGCACACAGCTAGTTTTTCACTGGCTGTGTGCTTTCATGTTATGTTTTGTGTGAACACGTGGCTTATGAGTTTTCACTAGCTGCGTGTTCATGTCTCGTTTTGTGTTCTAGTCCTGTTTGTTGTGAGCACATGGCTTGTCATGTGTTTCCTAGTGCCATGTGCTCTCCTGTCAATTGTCTAGCCCCTCCCATCTTGTTACCGGATTATTAGTTCATTTTCCCCACCTGTCCTCCCTCGTTACCTGCTTTGTTTGCTCTCCCTATTTATTCTCCTTGTGTCTTCAGTCCTGTGCTGGTTCGTCGTCGCACACTGTGTGTTTCCCTGCTGTGTGCTTCAGTCAAGTCAAGTCAAGTCCAAGTCGAAGTTCTAGTCCAAGTCTAAGTCTGTCTTGTTTTCCCCCTTGGGGTAGTTTTTGTTTGTATTTTGTTTTATTTTGTGATATATTGAATAAAATACCTTTTTCTCGCAATTGAGCCCTCGCTCCCTTACTCTACCTGACATTGGGTGCAAAAGAGCTGGCTTTGGCTTTGGGTGCAGAGGAGCTGGCTTTGGGTGCAGAAAAGCTGGCTTTGAATGCAGAAGAGCTGACTTTGGGTGCAGAAGAGCTGGCTTTGGGTGCAGAAGAGCTGACTTTGGGTGCAGAAGAGCTGACTTTGGGTGCAGAAGAGCTGACTTTGAGTGCAGAAGAGCTGGCTTTGGGTGCAGAAGAGCTGACTTTGGGTGCAGAAGAGCTGGCTTTGAGTGCAGAAGAGCTGGCTTTGGGTGCAGAAGAGCTGACTTTGGGTGCAGAAGAGCTGGCTTTGGGTGCAGAAGAGCTGACTTTGGGTGCAGAAGAGCTGGCTTTGAGTGCAGAGGGGCTGACTTTGGGTGCAGAAGAGCTGGCTTTGGCTGCAGAAGAGCTGGCTTTGGGTGCAGAAGAGCTGACTTTGGGTGCAGAAGAGCTGGCTTTGAGTGCAGAGGAGCTGGCTTTGGCTGCAGAAGAGCTGGCTTTGGGTGCAGAAGAGCTGGCTTTGGCTGCAGAAGAGCTGGCTTTGGGTGCAGAAGAGCTGGCTTTGAGTGCAGAAGAACTGGCTTTGGCTGCAGAAGAGCTGGCTTTGAGTGCAGAAGAGCTGGCTTTGAGTGCAGAGGAGCTGGCTTTGGGTGCAGAAGAACTGGCTTTGAGTGCAGAAGAGCTGGCTTTGAGTGCAGAAGAGCTGGCTTTGAGTGCAGAAGAGCTGGCTTTGGGTGCAGAGGAGCTGGCTTTGAGTGCAGAGGAGCTGGCTTTGAGTGCAGAAGAACTGGCTTTGGCTGCAGAAGAGCTGGCTTTGAGTGCAGAAGAGCTGGCTTTGAGTGCAGAGGAGCTGGCTTTGGGTGCAGAAGAACTGGCTTTGAGTGCAGAAGAACTGGCTTTGAGTGCAGAGGAGCTGGCTTTGGGTGCAGAAGAACTGGCTTTGGGTGCAGAAGAGCTGGCTTTGAGTGCAGAAGAACTGGCTTTGAGTGCAGAGGAGCTGGCTTTGGGTGCAGAAGAACTGGCTTTGGGTGCAGAAGAGCTGGCTTTGAGTGCAGAGGAGCTGGCTTTGGGTGCAGAAGAACTGGCTTTGAGTGCAGAAGAACGGGCTTTGAGTGCAGAGGAGCTGGCTTTGGGTGCAGAAGAACTGGCTTTGGGTGCAGAAGAACTGGCTTTGAGTGCAGAAGAACTGGCTTTGAGTGCAGAGGAGCTGGCTTTGGGTGCAGAAGAACTGGCTTTGGGTGCAGAAGAGCTGGCTTTGAGTGCAGAGGAGCTGGCTTTGGGTGCAGAAGAGCTGGCTTTGAGTGCAGAGGAGCTGGCTTTGAGTGCAGAGGAGCTGGCTTTGGCTGCAGAAGAGCTGGCTTTGAGTGCAGAAGAGCTGACTTTGGGTGCAGAAAAGCTGGCTTTGAGTGCAGAAGAACTGACTTTGGGTGCAGAAGAGCTGACTTTGGCTGCAGAAGAGCTGACTTTGGGTGCAGAGGAGCTGGCTTTGAGTGCAGAAGAGCTGACTTTGGGTGCAGAAAAGCTGACTTTGGGTGCAGAGGAGCTGGCTTTGGCTGCAGAAGAGCTGGCTTTGGGTGCAGAAGAGCTGACTTTGGGTGCAGAAAAGCTGGCTTTGAGTGCAGAAGAACTGACTTTGGGTGCAGAAGAGCTGGCTTTGAGTGCAGAGGAGCTGGCTTTGAGTGCAGAGGAGCTGGCTTTGGCTGCAGAAGAGCTGGCTTTGAGTGCAGAAGAGCTGACTTTGGGTGCAGAAAAGCTGGCTTTGAGTGCAGAAGAACTGACTTTGGGTGCAGAAGAGCTGACTTTGGCTGCAGAAGAGCTGACTTTGGGTGCAGAAAAGCTGGCTTTGAGTGCAGAGGAGCTGGCTTTGGGTGCAGAAGAACTGGCTTTGGGTGCAGAAGAGCTGGCTTTGAGTGCAGAGGAGCTGGCTTTGGGTGCAGAAGAACTGGCTTTGAGTGCAGAAGAACTGGCTTTGAGTGCAGAGGAGCTGGCTTTGGGTGCAGAAGAACTGGCTTTGGGTGCAGAAGAACTGGCTTTGAGTGCAGAAGAACTGGCTTTGAGTGCAGAGGAGCTCGCTTTGGGTGCAGAAGAACTGGCTTTGGGTGCAGAAGAGCTGGCTTTGAGTGCAGAGGAGCTGGCTTTGGGTGCAGAAGAGCTGGCTTTGAGTGCAGAGGAGCTGGCTTTGAGTGCAGAGGAGCTGGCTTTGGCTGCAGAAGAGCTGGCTTTGAGTGCAGAAGAGCTGACTTTGGGTGCAGAAAAGCTGGCTTTGAGTGCAGAAGAACTGACTTTGGGTGCAGAAGAGCTGACTTTGGCTGCAGAAGAGCTGACTTTGGGTGCAGAAAAGCTGGCTTTGAGTGCAGAAGAGCTGACTTTGGGTGCAGAAAAGCTGACTTTGGGTGCAGAGGAGCTGGCTTTGGCTGCAGAAGAGCTGGCTTTGGGTGCAGAAGAGCTGACTTTGGGTGCAGAAAAGCTGGCTTTGAGTGCAGAAGAACTGACTTTGGGTGCAGAAGAGCTGGCTTTGAGTGCAGAGGAGCTGGCTTTGAGTGCAGAGGAGCTGGCTTTGGCTGCAGAAGAGCTGGCTTTGAGTGCAGAAGAGCTGACTTTGGGTGCAGAAGAGCTGACTTTGGGTGCAGAAGAACTGGCTTTGAGTGCAGAAGAGCTGACTTTGGGTGCAGAAGAGCTGGCTTTGGGTGCAGAAAAGCTGACTTTGAGTGCAGAAGAGCTGACTTTGGGTGCAGAAAAGCTGGCTTTGAGTGCAGAAAAGCTGACTTTGAGTGCAGAAAAGCTTGCTTTGAGTGCAGAAGAACTGGCTTTGAGTGCAGAAGAGCTGACTTTGGGTGCAGAAGAGCTGACTTTGGGTGCAGAGGAGCTGGCTTTGGGTGCAGAAGAGCTGGATTTGGGTGCAGAGGAGCTTTGGGTACAGAAGAGCTGGCTTTGGGTGCAGAAGAGCTGGCTTTGGGTGCAGAAAAGCTGGCTTTGAGTGCAGAAGAACTGGCTTTGGGTGCAGAGGAGCTGGCTTTGAGTGCAGAAGAACTGGCTTTGGGTGCAGAAGAACTGGCTTTGGGTGCAGAAGAACTGGCTTTGGGTGCAGAAAATCTGACTTTGGGTGCAGAAGAGCTGGCTTTGGGTGCAGAAGAGCTGGCTTTGGGTGCAGAAGAGCTGACTTTGAGTGCAGAAGAGCTGACTTTGGGTGCAGAAAAGCTGGCTTTGGATGCAGAAGAACTGGCTTTGGGTGCAGAAGAGCTGGCTTTGGGTGCAGAAGAGCTGACTTTGAGTGCAGAGGAGCTGGCTTTGGGTGCAGAAGAGCTGGCTTTGGGTGCAGAAAAGCTGGCTTTGAGTGCAGAAGAACTGGCTTTGGGTGCAGAGGAGCTGGCTTTGAGTGCAGAAGAACTGGCTTTGGGTGCAGAAGAACTGGCTTTGGGTGCAGAAGAACTGGCTTTGGGTGCAGAAAAGCTGACTTTGGGTGCAGAAGAGCTGGCTTTGGGTGCAGAAGAGCTGGCTTTGGGTGCAGAAGAGCTGACTTTGAGTGCAGAAGAGCTGACTTTGGGTGCAGAAAAGCTGGCTTTGGGTGCAGAAGAACTGGCTTTGGGTGCAGAAGAGCTGGCTTTGGGTGCAGAAAAGCTGGCTTTGAGTGCAGAAGAGCTGACTTTGAGTGCAGAAGAGCTGGCTTTGGGTGCAGAGGAGCTGGCTTTGGGTGCAGAAGAACTGGCTTTGGGTGCAGAAAAGCTGGCTTTGAGTGCAGAAGAGCTGGCTTTGAGTGCAGAAGAGCTGGCTTTGGGTGCAGAAGAGCTGGCTTTGGGTGCAGAAAAACTGGCTTTGGGTGCAGAAAAGCTGGCTTTGAGTGCAGAAGAGCTGACTTTGGGTGCAGAAGAACTGGCTTTGAGTGCAGAAGAGCTGACTTTGGGTGCAGAAGAACTGGCTTTGAGTGCAGAAGAGCTGACTTTGAGTGCAGAAGAGTTGGCTTTGGGTGCAGAAAAGCTGACTTTGAGTGCAGAAGAACTGGCTTTGAGTGCAGAAGAGCTGGCTTTGGGTGCAGAGGAGCTGGCTTTGGGTGCAGAAGAGCTGGCTTTGGGTGCAGAGGAGCTGACTTTGAGTGCAGAAGAGCTGGATTTGGGTGCAGAGGAGCTTTGGGTACAGATGAGCTGGCTTTGGGTGCAGAAGAGCTGGCTTTGGGTGCAGAAAAGCTGGCTTTGAGTGCAGAAGAACTGGCTTTGGGTGCAGAGGAGCTGGCTTTGAGTGCAGAAGAACTGGCTTTGGGTGCAGAAGAGCTGGCTTTGGGTGCAGAAGAGCTGACTTTGAGTGCAGAAGATCTGGCTTTGGGTGCAGAAGAACTGGCTTTGGGTGCAGAAAAGCTGACTTTGGGTGCAGAAGAGCTGGCTTTGGGTGCAGAAAAGCTGACTTTGGGTGCAGAAGAGCTGGCTTTGGGTGCAGAGGAGCTGGCTTTGGGTGCAGAAAAGCTGGCTTTGAGTGCAGAAGAGCTGACTTTTGGTGCAGAAAAGCTGACTTTGAGTGCAGAAGAGCTGGCTTTGGGTGCAGAGGAGGTGGCTTTGGGTGCAGAGGAGCTGGCTTTGGGTGCAGAAGAGCTGGCTTTGGGTGCAGAAGAGCTGGCTTTGGGTGCAGAAGAGCTGACTTTGGGTGCAGAGGAGCTGACTTTGGGTGCAGAAGAGCTGGCTTTGGGTGCAGAAGAGCTGGCTTTGGGTGCAGAAGAGCTGGCTTTGGGTGCAGAAAAGCTGGCTTTGAGTGCAGAAGAGCTGACTTTGGGTGCAGAAGAGCTGACTTTGAGTGCAGAAGAGCTGGCTTTGGGTGCAGAAGAGCTGACTTTGAGTGCAGAAGAGCTGACTTTGGGTGCAGAAAAGCTGGCTTTGGGTGCAGAAGAGCTGACTTTGGGTGCAGAAGAGCTGACTTTGAGTGCAGAAGAGCTGACTTTGGGTGCAGAAAAGCTGACTTTGGGTGCAGAAGAACTGGCTTTGAGTGCAGAAAAGCTGGCTTTGAGTGCAGAAAAGCTGGCTTTGAGTGCAGAAAAGCTGGCTTTGAGTGCAGAAAAGCTGGCTTTGAGTGCAGAAGAGCTGACTTTGGGTGCAGAAGAACTGGCTTTGAGTGCAGAAGAGCTGACTTTGGGTGCAGAAGAGCTGGCTTTGAGTGCAGAAGAGCTGGCTTTGAGTGCAGAAGAGCTGGCTTTGAGTGCAGAAGAGCTGGCTTTGAGTGCAGAAGAGCTGACTTTGAGTGCAGAAAAGCTGGCTTTGAGTGCAGAAGAGCTGACTTTGGGTGCAGAAGAACTGGCTTTGAGTGCAGAAGAGCTGACTTTGAGTGCAGAAGAGCTGACTTTGGGTGCAGAAGAACTGGTTTTGAGTGCAGAAGAGCTGACTTTGGGTGCAGAAGAACTGGCTTTGAGTGCAGAAGAGCTGGCTTTGATTGCAGAAGAGCTGGCTTTGAGTGCAGAAAAGCTGGCTTTGAGTGCAGAAAAGCTGGCTTTGAGTGCAGAAAAGCTGGCTTTGGGTGCAGAAGAGCTGACTTTGGGTGCAGAAGAACTGGCTTTGAGTGCAGAAGAGCTGACTTTGGGTGCAGAAGAACTGGCTTTGAGTGCAGAAAAGCTGACTTTGGGTGCAGAATAGCTGGCTTTGAGTGCAGAAGAGCTGGCTTTGAGTGCAGAAGAGCTGGCTTTGAGTGCAGAAGAGCTGGCTTTGAGTGCAGAAAAGCTGGCTTTGAGTGCAGAAAAGCTGGCTTTGAGTGCAGAAGAGCTGACTTTGGGTGCAGAAGAACTGGCTTTGAGTGCAGAAGAGCTGACTTTGGGTGCAGAAGAGCTGGCTTTGGGTGCAGAAAAGCTGACTTTGAGTGCAGAAGAGCTGACTTTGGGTGCAGAAAAGCTGGCTTTGAGTGCAGAAAAGCTGACTTTGAGTGCAGAAAAGCTTGCTTTGAGTGCAGAAGAACTGGCTTTGAGTGCAGAAGAGCTGACTTTGGGTGCAGAAGAGCTGACTTTGGGTGCAGAGGAGCTGGCTTTGGGTGCAGAAGAGCTGGATTTGGGTGCAGAGGAGCTTGCTTTGAGTGCAGAAGAACTGGCTTTGAGTGCAGAAGAGCTGACTTTGGGTGCAGAAGAGCTGACTTTGGGTGCAGAGGAGCTGGCTTTGGGTGCAGAAGAGCTGGATTTGGGTGCAGAGGAGCTTTGGGTACAGAAGAGCTGGCTTTGGGTGCAGAAGAGCTGGCTTTGGGTGCAGAAAAGCTGGCTTTGAGTGCAGAAGAACTGGCTTTGGGTGCAGAGGAGCTGGCTTTGAGTGCAGAAGAACTGGCTTTGGGTGCAGAAGAACTGGCTTTGGGTGCAGAAGAACTGGCTTTGGGTGCAGAAAAGCTGACTTTGGGTGCAGAAGAGCTGGCTTTGGGTGCAGAAGAGCTGGCTTTGGGTGCAGAAGAGCTGGCTTTGGGTGCAGAAGAGCTGACTTTAAATGCAGAAGAGCTGACTTTGGGTGCAGAAAAGCTGGCTTTGGATGCAGAAGAACTGGCTTTGGGTGCAGAAGAGCTGGCTTTGGGTGCAGAAGAGCTGACTTTGAGTGCAGAGGAGCTGGCTTTGGGTGCAGAAGAGCTGGCTTTGGGTGCAGAAAAGCTGGCTTTGAGTGCAGAAGAACTGGCTTTGGGTGCAGAGGAGCTGGCTTTGAGTGCAGAAGAACTGACTTTGAGTGCAGAAAAGCTTGCTTTGAGTGCAGAAGAACTGGCTTTGAGTGCAGAAGAGCTGACTTTGGGTGCAGAAGAGCTGACTTTGGGTGCAGAGGAGCTGGCTTTGGGTGCAGAAGAGCTGGATTTGGGTGCAGAGGAGCTTGCTTTGAGTGCAGAAGAACTGGCTTTGAGTGCAGAAGAGCTGACTTTGGGTGCAGAAGAGCTGACTTTGGGTGCAGAGGAGCTGGCTTTGGGTGCAGAAGAGCTGGATTTGGGTGCAGAGGAGCTTTGGGTACAGAAGAGCTGGCTTTGGGTGCAGAAGAGCTGGCTTTGGGTGCAGAAGAGCTGACTTTAAATGCAGAAGAGCTGACTTTGGGTGCAGAAAAGCTGGCTTTGAGTGCAGAAGAGCTGGATTTGGGTGCAGAGGAGCTTTGGGTACAGAAGAGCTGGCTTTGGGTGCAGAAGAGCTGGCTTTGGGTGCAGAAGAGCTGACTTTAAATGCAGAAGAGCTGACTTTGGGTGCAGAAGAGCTGGCTTTGGGTGCAGAAAAGCTGGCTTTGAGTGCAGAAGAACTGGCTTTGGGTGCAGAGGAGCTGGCTTTGAGTGCAGAAGAACTGGCTTTGGGTGCAGAAGAACTGGCTTTGGGTGCAGAAGAACTGGCTTTGGGTGCAGAAAAGCTGACTTTGGGTGCAGAAGAGCTGGCTTTGGGTGCAGAAGAGCTGGCTTTGGGTGCAGAAGAGCTGACTTTAAATGCAGAAGAGCTGACTTTGGGTGCAGAAAAGCTGGCTTTGGATGCAGAAGAACTGGCTTTGGGTGCAGAAGAGCTGGCTTTGGGTGCAGAAGAGCTGACTTTGAGTGCAGAGGAGCTGGCTTTGGGTGCAGAAGAGCTGGCTTTGGGTGCAGAAAAGCTGGCTTTGAGTGCAGAAGAACTGGCTTTGGGTGCAGAGGAGCTGGCTTTGAGTGCAGAAGAACTGGCTTTGGGTGCAGAAGAACTGGCTTTGGGTGCAGAAGAACTGGCTTTGGGTGCAGAAAAGCTGACTTTGGGTGCAGAAGAGCTGGCTTTGGGTGCAGAAGAGCTGGCTTTGGGTGCAGAAGAGCTGACTTTGAGTGCAGAAGAGCTGACTTTGGGTGCAGAAAAGCTGGCTTTGGGTGCAGAAGAACTGGCTTTGGGTGCAGAAGAGCTGGCTTTGGGTGCAGAAAAGCTGGCTTTGAGTGCAGAAGAGCTGACTTTGAGTGCAGAAGAGCTGGCTTTGGGTGCAGAGGAGCTGGCTTTGGGTGCAGAAGAACTGGCTTTGGGTGCAGAAAAGCTGGCTTTGAGTGCAGAAGAGCTGGCTTTGAGTGCAGAAGAGCTGGCTTTGGGTGCAGAAGAGCTGGCTTTGGGTGCAGAAAAACTGGCTTTGGGTGCAGAAAAGCTGGCTTTGAGTGCAGAAGAGCTGACTTTGGGTGCAGAAGAACTGGCTTTGAGTGCAGAAGAGCTGACTTTGGGTGCAGAAGAACTGGCTTTGAGTGCAGAAGAGCTGACTTTGAGTGCAGAAGAGCTGGCTTTGGGTGCAGAAAAGCTGACTTTGAGTGCAGAAGAGCTGACTTTGGGTGCAGAAAAGCTGGCTTTGAGTGCAGAAAAGCTGACTTTGAGTGCAGAAAAGCTTGCTTTGAGTGCAGAAGAACTGGCTTTGAGTGCAGAAGAGCTGACTTTGGGTGCAGAAGAGCTGACTTTGGGTGCAGAGGAGCTGGCTTTGGGTGCAGAAGAGCTGGATTTGGGTGCAGAGGAGCTTTGGGTACAGAAGAGCTGGCTTTGGGTGCAGAAGAGCTGGCTTTGGGTGCAGAAAAGCTGGCTTTGAGTGCAGAAGAACTGGCTTTGGGTGCAGAGGAGCTGGCTTTGAGTGCAGAAGAACTGGCTTTGGGTGCAGAAGAACTGGCTTTGGGTGCAGAAGAACTGGCTTTGGGTGCAGAAAAGCTGACTTTGGGTGCAGAAGAGCTGGCTTTGGGTGCAGAAGAGCTGGCTTTGGGTGCAGAAGAGCTGGCTTTGGGTGCAGAAGAACTGGCTTTGGGTGCAGAAGAACTGGCTTTGGGTGCAGAAAAGCTGGCTTTGAGTGCAGAAGAGCGGACTTTGGGTGCAGAAAAGCTGACTTTGGGTGCAGAAGAGCTGGCTTTGGGTGCAGAAAAGCTGACTTTGAGTGCAGAAGAGCTTTGGGTACAGAAGAGCTGGCTTTGGGTGCAGAAGAGCTGGCTTTGAGTGCAGAAGAGCTGGCTTTGAGTGTAGAAGAGCTGGCTTTGGGTGCAGAAAAGCTGGCTTTGAGTGCAGAAGAGCTGACTTTGAGTGCAGAAGAGCTGGCTTTGGGTGCAGAGGAGCTGGCTTTGGGTGCAGAGGAGCTGGCTTTGGGTGCAGAAAAGCTGGCTTTGAGTGCAGAAGAGCTGACTTTGGGTGCAGAAAAGCTGACTTTGAGTGCAGAAGAGCTGGCTTTGGGTGCAGAGGAGGTGGCTTTGGGTGCAGAGGAGCTGGCTTTGGGTGCAGAAGAGCTGGCTTT
Organism: Leucaspius delineatus; assembly: GCA_023718395.1. Taxonomy (NCBI): domain Eukaryota; kingdom Metazoa; phylum Chordata; class Actinopteri; order Cypriniformes; family Leuciscidae; genus Leucaspius; species Leucaspius delineatus. The sequence goes on from CM043362.1 coordinate 50,627,059, forward strand.
GGGTGCAGAAGAGCTGGCTTTGGGTGCAGAAGAGCTGACTTTGGGTGCAGAGGAGCTGACTTTGGGTGCAGAAGAGCTGGCTTTGGGTGCAGAAGAGCTGGCTTTGGGTGCAGAAGAGCTGGCTTTGGGTGCAGAAAAGCTGGCTTTGGGTGCAGAAGAGCTGACTTTGGGTGCAGAAGAGCTGGCTTTGGGTGCAGAAAAGCTGGCTTTGAGTGCAGAAGAGCTGACTTTGGGTGCAGAAGAGCTGACTTTGAGTGCAGAAGAGCTGGCTTTGGGTGCAGAAGAGCTGACTTTGAGTGCAGAAGAGCTGACTTTGGGTGCAGAAAAGCTGGCTTTGGGTGCAGAAGAGCTGACTTTGGGTGCAGAAGAGCTGACTTTGAGTGCAGAAGAGCTGACTTTGGGTGCAGAAAAGCTGACTTTGGGTGCAGAAGAACTGGCTTTGAGTGCAGAAAAGCTGGCTTTGGGTGCAGAAGAACTGACGTTGAGTGCAGAAGAGCTGGCTTTGAGTGCAGAAGAGCTGGCTATGGGTGCAGAAGAGCTGGCTTTGGGTGCAGAAAAACTGGCTTTGGGTGCAGAAAAGCTGGCTTTGAGTGCAGAAGAGCTGACTTTGGGTGCAGAAGAGCTGGCTTTGGGTGCAGAAGAGCTGACTTTGAGTGCAGAAGAGCTGAATTTGAGTGCAGAAGAGCTGGCTTTGGGTGCAGAGGAGCTGGCTTTGGGTGCAGAAGAACTGGCTTTGAGTGCAGAAGAGCTGACTTTGAGTGCAGAAGAGCTGGCTTTGGGTGCAGAGGAGCTGGCTTTGGGTGCAGAGGAGCTGGCTTTGAGTGCAGAAGAGCTGGATTTGAGTGCAGAAGAGCTGGCTTTGGGTGCAGAGGAGCTGGCTTTGGGTGCAGAAGAACTGGCTTTGAGTGCAGAAGAGCTGGCTTTGAGTGCAGAAGAGCTGGCTTTGAGTGCAGAAAAGCTGGCTTTGAGTGCAGAAGAGCTGACTTTGGGTGCAGAAGAACTGGCTTTGGGTGCAGAAGAGCTGGCTTTGAGTGCAGAAGAGCTGACTTTGGGTGCAGAAGAACTGGCTTTGAGTGCAGAAGAGCTGCCTTTGAGTGCAGAAGAGCTGGCTTTGAGTGCAGAAAAGCTGGCTTTGAGTGCAGAAGAGCTGACTTTGGGTGCAGAAGAACTGGCTTTGAGTGCAGAAGAGCTGACTTTGGGTGCAGAAGAACTGGCTTTGAGTGCAGAAGAGCTGGCTTTGATTGCAGAAGAGCTGGCTTTGAGTGCAGAAAAGCTGGCTTTGAGTGCAGAAGAGCTGACTTTGGGTGCAGAAGAGCTGGCTTTGGGTGCAGAAAAGCTGACTTTGAGTGCAGAAGAGCTGACTTTGGGTGCAGAAAAGCTGGCTTTGAGTGCAGAAAAGCTGACTTTGAGTGCAGAAAAGCTTGCTTTGAGTGCAGAAGAACTGGCTTTGAGTGCAGAAGAGCTGACTTTGGGTGCAGAAGAGCTGACTTTGGGTGCAGAGGAGCTGGCTTTGGGTGCAGAAGAGCTGGATTTGGGTGCAGAGGAGCTTGCTTTGAGTGCAGAAGAACTGGCTTTGAGTGCAGAAGAGCTGACTTTGGGTGCAGAAGAGCTGACTTTGGGTGCAGAGGAGCTGGCTTTGGGTGCAGAAGAGCTGGATTTGGGTGCAGAGGAGCTTTGGGTACAGAAGAGCTGGCTTTGGGTGCAGAAGAGCTGGCTTTGGGTGCAGAAAAGCTGGCTTTGAGTGCAGAAGAACTGGCTTTGGGTGCAGAGGAGCTGGCTTTGAGTGCAGAAGAACTGGCTTTGGGTGCAGAAGAACTGGCTTTGGGTGCAGAAGAACTGGCTTTGGGTGCAGAAAAGCTGACTTTGGGTGCAGAAGAGCTGGCTTTGGGTGCAGAAGAGCTGGCTTTGGGTGCAGAAGAGCTGGCTTTGGGTGCAGAAGAGCTGACTTTAAATGCAGAAGAGCTGACTTTGGGTGCAGAAAAGCTGGCTTTGGATGCAGAAGAACTGGCTTTGGGTGCAGAAGAGCTGGCTTTGGGTGCAGAAGAGCTGACTTTGAGTGCAGAGGAGCTGGCTTTGGGTGCAGAAGAGCTGGCTTTGGGTGCAGAAAAGCTGGCTTTGAGTGCAGAAGAACTGGCTTTGGGTGCAGAGGAGCTGGCTTTGAGTGCAGAAGAACTGACTTTGAGTGCAGAAAAGCTTGCTTTGAGTGCAGAAGAACTGGCTTTGAGTGCAGAAGAGCTGACTTTGGGTGCAGAAGAGCTGACTTTGGGTGCAGAGGAGCTGGCTTTGGGTGCAGAAGAGCTGGATTTGGGTGCAGAGGAGCTTGCTTTGAGTGCAGAAGAACTGGCTTTGAGTGCAGAAGAGCTGACTTTGGGTGCAGAAGAGCTGACTTTGGGTGCAGAGGAGCTGGCTTTGGGTGCAGAAGAGCTGGATTTGGGTGCAGAGGAGCTTTGGGTACAGAAGAGCTGGCTTTGGGTGCAGAAGAGCTGGCTTTGGGTGCAGAAAAGCTGGCTTTGAGTGCAGAAGAACTGGCTTTGGGTGCAGAGGAGCTGGCTTTGAGTGCAGAAGAACTGGCTTTGGGTGCAGAAGAACTGGCTTTGGGTGCAGAAGAACTGGCTTTGGGTGCAGAAAAGCTGACTTTGGGTGCAGAAGAGCTGGCTTTGGGTGCAGAAGAGCTGGCTTTGGGTGCAGAAGAGCTGACTTTAAATGCAGAAGAGCTGACTTTGGGTGCAGAAAAGCTGGCTTTGGATGCAGAAGAACTGGCTTTGGGTGCAGAAGAGCTGGCTTTGGGTGCAGAAGAGCTGACTTTGAGTGCAGAGGAGCTGGCTTTGGGTGCAGAAGAGCTGGCTTTGGGTGCAGAAAAGCTGGCTTTGAGTGCAGAAGAACTGGCTTTGGGTGCAGAGGAGCTGGCTTTGAGTGCAGAAGAACTGGCTTTGGGTGCAGAAGAACTGGCTTTGGGTGCAGAAGAACTGGCTTTGGGTGCAGAAAAGCTGACTTTGGGTGCAGAAGAGCTGGCTTTGGGTGCAGAAGAGCTGGCTTTGGGTGCAGAAGAGCTGACTTTGAGTGCAGAAGAGCTGACTTTGGGTGCAGAAAAGCTGGCTTTGGGTGCAGAAGAACTGGCTTTGGGTGCAGAAGAGCTGGCTTTGGGTGCAGAAAAGCTGGCTTTGAGTGCAGAAGAGCTGACTTTGAGTGCAGAAGAGCTGGCTTTGGGTGCAGAGGAGCTGGCTTTGGGTGCAGAAGAACTGGCTTTGGGTGCAGAAAAGCTGGCTTTGAGTGCAGAAGAGCTGGCTTTGAGTGCAGAAGAGCTGGCTTTGGGTGCAGAAGAGCTGGCTTTGGGTGCAGAAAAACTGGCTTTGGGTGCAGAAAAGCTGGCTTTGAGTGCAGAAGAGCTGACTTTGGGTGCAGAAGAACTGGCTTTGAGTGCAGAAGAGCTGACTTTGGGTGCAGAAGAACTGGCTTTGAGTGCAGAAGAGCTGACTTTGAGTGCAGAAGAGCTGGCTTTGGGTGCAGAAAAGCTGACTTTGAGTGCAGAAGAGCTGACTTTGGGTGCAGAAAAGCTGGCTTTGAGTGCAGAAAAGCTGACTTTGAGTGCAGAAAAGCTTGCTTTGAGTGCAGAAGAACTGGCTTTGAGTGCAGAAGAGCTGACTTTGGGTGCAGAAGAGCTGACTTTGGGTGCAGAGGAGCTGGCTTTGGGTGCAGAAGAGCTGGATTTGGGTGCAGAGGAGCTTTGGGTACAGAAGAGCTGGCTTTGGGTGCAGAAGAGCTGGCTTTGGGTGCAGAAAAGCTGGCTTTGAGTGCAGAAGAACTGGCTTTGGGTGCAGAGGAGCTGGCTTTGAGTGCAGAAGAACTGGCTTTGGGTGCAGAAGAACTGGCTTTGGGTGCAGAAGAACTGGCTTTGGGTGCAGAAAAGCTGACTTTGGGTGCAGAAGAGCTGGCTTTGGGTGCAGAAGAGCTGGCTTTGGGTGCAGAAGAGCTGGCTTTGGGTGCAGAAGAACTGGCTTTGGGTGCAGAAGAACTGGCTTTGGGTGCAGAAAAGCTGGCTTTGAGTGCAGAAGAGCTGACTTTGGGTGCAGAAAAGCTGACTTTGGGTGCAGAAGAGCTGGCTTTGGGTGCAGAAAAGCTGACTTTGAGTGCAGAAGAGCTTTGGGTACAGAAGAGCTGGCTTTGGGTGCAGAAGAGCTGGCTTTGAGTGCAGAAGAGCTGGCTTTGAGTGTAGAAGAGCTGGCTTTGGGTGCAGAAAAGCTGGCTTTGAGTGCAGAAGAGCTGACTTTGAGTGCAGAAGAGCTGGCTTTGGGTGCAGAGGAGCTGGCTTTGGGTGCAGAGGAGCTGGCTTTGGGTGCAGAAAAGCTGGCTTTGAGTGCAGAAGAGCTGACTTTGGGTGCAGAAAAGCTGACTTTGAGTGCAGAAGAGCTGGCTTTGGGTGCAGAGGAGGTGGCTTTGGGTGCAGAGGAGCTGGCTTTGGGTGCAGAAGAGCTGGCTTTGGGTGCAGAAGAGCTGGCTTTGGGTGCAGAAGAGCTGACTTTGGGTGCAGAGGAGCTGACTTTGGGTGCAGAAGAGCTGGCTTTGGGTGCAGAAGAGCTGGCTTTGGGTGCAGAAGAGCTGGCTTTGGGTGCAGAAAAGCTGGCTTTGGGTGCAGAAGAGCTGACTTTGGGTGCAGAAGAGCTGGCTTTGGGTGCAGAAAAGCTGGCTTTGAGTGCAGAAGAGCTGACTTTGGGTGCAGAAGAGCTGACTTTGAGTGCAGAAGAGCTGGCTTTGGGTGCAGAAGAGCTGACTTTGAGTGCAGAAGAGCTGACTTTGGGTGCAGAAAAGCTGGCTTTGGGTGCAGAAGAGCTGACTTTGGGTGCAGAAGAGCTGACTTTGAGTGCAGAAGAGCTGACTTTGGGTGCAGAAAAGCTGACTTTGGGTGCAGAAGAACTGGCTTTGAGTGCAGAAAAGCTGGCTTTGGGTGCAGAAGAACTGACGTTGAGTGCAGAAGAGCTGGCTTTGAGTGCAGAAGAGCTGGCTTTGGGTGCAGAAAAACTGGCTTTGGGTGCAGAAAAGCTGGCTTTGAGTGCAGAAGAGCTGACTTTGGGTGCAGAAGAGCTGGCTTTGGGTGCAGAAGAGCTGACTTTGAGTGCAGAAGAGCTGAATTTGAGTGCAGAAGAGCTGGCTTTGGGTGCAGAGGAGCTGGCTTTGGGTGCAGAAGAACTGGCTTTGAGTGCAGAAGAGCTGACTTTGAGTGCAGAAGAGCTGGCTTTGGGTGCAGAGGAGCTGGCTTTGGGTGCAGAGGAGCTGGCTTTGAGTGCAGAAGAGCTGGATTTGAGTGCAGAAGAGCTGGCTTTGGGTGCAGAGGAGCTGGCTTTGGGTGCAGAAGAACTGGCTTTGAGTGCAGAAGAGCTGGCTTTGAGTGCAGAAGAGCTGGCTTTGAGTGCAGAAAAGCTGGCTTTGAGTGCAGAAGAGCTGACTTTGGGTGCAGAAGAACTGGCTTTGGGTGCAGAAGAGCTGGCTTTGAGTGCAGAAGAGCTGACTTTGGGTGCAGAAGAACTGGCTTTGAGTGCAGAAGAGCTGCCTTTGAGTGCAGAAGAGCTGGCTTTGAGTGCAGAAAAGCTGGCTTTGAGTGCAGAAGAGCTGACTTTGGGTGCAGAAGAACTGGCTTTGAGTGCAGAAGAGCTGACTTTGGGTGCAGAAGAACTGGCTTTGAGTGCAGAAGAGCTGGCTTTGATTGCAGAAGAGCTGGCTTTGAGTGCAGAAAAGCTGGCTTTGAGTGCAGAAAAGCTGGCTTTGAGTGCAGAAAAGCTGGCTTTGAGTGCAGAAGAGCTGACTTTGGGTGCAGAAGAACTGGCTTTGAGTGCAGAAGAGCTGACTTTGGGTGCAGAAGAACTGGCTTTGAGTGCAGAAAAGCTGGCTTTGAGTGCAGAAAAGCTGACTTTGAGTGCAGAAGAGCTGACTTTGGGTGCAGAAGAACTGGCTTTGAGTGCAGAAAAGCTGACTTTGGGTGCAGAAGAGCTGGCTTTGAGTGCAGAAGAGCTGGCTTTGAGTGCAGAAGAGCTGGCTTTGAGTGCAGAAGAGCTGACTTTGGGTGCAGAAGAACTGGCTTTGAGTGCAGAAGAGCTGACTTTGGGTGCAGAAGAACTGGCTTTGAGTGCAGAAGAGCTGACTTTGGGTGCAGAAGAGCTGGCTTTGGGTGCAGAAAAGCTGACTTTGAGTGCAGAAGAGCTGACTTTGGGTGCAGAAAAGCTGGCTTTGAGTGCAGAAAAGCTGACTTTGAGTGCAGAAAAGCTTGCTTTGAGTGCAGAAGAACTGGCTTTGAGTGCAGAAGAGCTGACTTTGGGTGCAGAAGAGCTGACTTTGGGTGCAGAGGAGCTGGCTTTGGGTGCAGAAGAGCTGGCTTTGAGTGCAGAAAAGCTGGCTTTGAGTGCAGAAGAGCTGACTTTGGGTGCAGAAGAACTGGCTTTGAGTGCAGAAGAGCTGACTTTGGGTGCAGAAGAACTGGCTTTGAGTGCAGAAGAGCTGACTTTGGGTGCAGAAGACCTGGCTTTGGGTGCAGAAAAGCTGACTTTGAGTGCAGAAGAGCTGACTTTGGGTGCAGAAGAACTGGCTTTGAGTGCAGAAGAGCTGACTTTGGGTGCAGAAGAGCTGGCTTTGAGTGCAGAAGAGCTGGCTTTGAGTGCAGAAGAGCTGGCTTTGAGTGCAGAAGAGCTGGCTTTGAGTGCAGAAGAGCTGACTTTGGGTGCAGAAAAGCTGGCTTTGAGTGCAGAAGAGCTGACTTTGGGTGCAGAAGAACTGGCTTTGAGTGCAGAAGAGCTGACTTTGAGTGCAGAAGAGCTGACTTTGGGTGCAGAAGAACTGGTTTTGAGTGCAGAAGAGCTGACTTTGGGTGCAGAAGAACTGGCTTTGAGTGCAGAAGAGCTGGCTTTGATTGCAGAAGAGCTGGCTTTGAGTGCAGAAAAGCTGGCTTTGAGTGCAGAAAAGCTGGCTTTGAGTGCAGAAGAGCTGACTTTGGGTGCAGAAGAGCTGACTTTGAGTGCAGAAGAGCTGGCTTTGGGTGCAGAAGAGCTGACTTTGAGTGCAGAAGAGCTGACTTTGGGTGCAGAAAAGCTGGCTTTGGGTGCAGAAGAGCTGACTTTGGGTGCAGAAGAGCTGACTTTGAGTGCAGAAGAGCTGACTTTGGGTGCAGAAAAGCTGACTTTGGGTGCAGAAGAACTGGCTTTGAGTGCAGAAAAGCTGGCTTTGGGTGCAGAAGAACTGACGTTGAGTGCAGAAGAGCTGGCTTTGAGTGCAGAAGAGCTGGCTTTGGGTGCAGAAAAACTGGCTTTGGGTGCAGAAAAGCTGGCTTTGAGTGCAGAAGAGCTGACTTTGGGTGCAGAAGAGCTGGCTTTGGGTGCAGAAGAGCTGACTTTGAGTGCAGAAGAGCTGAATTTGAGTGCAGAAGAGCTGGCTTTGGGTGCAGAGGAGCTGGCTTTGGGTGCAGAAGAACTGGCTTTGAGTGCAGAAGAGCTGACTTTGAGTGCAGAAGAGCTGGCTTTGGGTGCAGAGGAGCTGGCTTTGGGTGCAGAGGAGCTGGCTTTGAGTGCAGAAGAGCTGGATTTGAGTGCAGAAGAGCTGGCTTTGGGTGCAGAGGAGCTGGCTTTGGGTGCAGAAGAACTGGCTTTGAGTGCAGAAGAGCTGGCTTTGAGTGCAGAAGAGCTGGCTTTGAGTGCAGAAAAGCTGGCTTTGAGTGCAGAAGAGCTGACTTTGGGTGCAGAAGAACTGGCTTTGGGTGCAGAAGAGCTGGCTTTGAGTGCAGAAGAGCTGACTTTGGGTGCAGAAGAACTGGCTTTGAGTGCAGAAGAGCTGCCTTTGAGTGCAGAAGAGCTGGCTTTGAGTGCAGAAAAGCTGGCTTTGAGTGCAGAAGAGCTGACTTTGGGTGCAGAAGAACTGGCTTTGAGTGCAGAAGAGCTGACTTTGGGTGCAGAAGAACTGGCTTTGAGTGCAGAAGAGCTGGCTTTGATTGCAGAAGAGCTGGCTTTGAGTGCAGAAAAGCTGGCTTTGAGTGCAGAAAAGCTGGCTTTGAGTGCAGAAAAGCTGGCTTTGAGTGCAGAAGAGCTGACTTTGGGTGCAGAAGAACTGGCTTTGAGTGCAGAAGAGCTGACTTTGGGTGCAGAAGAACTGGCTTTGAGTGCAGAAAAGCTGGCTTTGAGTGCAGAAAAGCTGACTTTGAGTGCAGAAGAGCTGACTTTGGGTGCAGAAGAACTGGCTTTGAGTGCAGAAAAGCTGACTTTGGGTGCAGAAGAGCTGGCTTTGAGTGCAGAAGAGCTGGCTTTGAGTGCAGAAGAGCTGGCTTTGAGTGCAGAAGAGCTGACTTTGGGTGCAGAAGAACTGGCTTTGAGTGCAGAAGAGCTGACTTTGGGTGCAGAAGAACTGGCTTTGAGTGCAGAAGAGCTGACTTTGGGTGCAGAAGAGCTGGCTTTGGGTGCAGAAAAGCTGACTTTGAGTGCAGAAGAGCTGACTTTGGGTGCAGAAAAGCTGGCTTTGAGTGCAGAAAAGCTGACTTTGAGTGCAGAAAAGCTTGCTTTGAGTGCAGAAGAACTGGCTTTGAGTGCAGAAGAGCTGACTTTGGGTGCAGAAGAGCTGACTTTGGGTGCAGAGGAGCTGGCTTTGGGTGCAGAAGAGCTGGCTTTGAGTGCAGAAAAGCTGGCTTTGAGTGCAGAAGAGCTGACTTTGGGTGCAGAAGAACTGGCTTTGAGTGCAGAAGAGCTGACTTTGGGTGCAGAAGAACTGGCTTTGAGTGCAGAAGAGCTGACTTTGGGTGCAGAAGACCTGGCTTTGGGTGCAGAAAAGCTGACTTTGAGTGCAGAAGAGCTGACTTTGGGTGCAGAAGAACTGGCTTTGAGTGCAGAAGAGCTGACTTTGGGTGCAGAAGAGCTGGCTTTGAGTGCAGAAGAGCTGGCTTTGAGTGCAGAAGAGCTGGCTTTGAGTGCAGAAGAGCTGGCTTTGAGTGCAGAAGAGCTGACTTTGGGTGCAGAAAAGCTGGCTTTGAGTGCAGAAGAGCTGACTTTGGGTGCAGAAGAACTGGCTTTGAGTGCAGAAGAGCTGACTTTGAGTGCAGAAGAGCTGACTTTGGGTGCAGAAGAACTGGTTTTGAGTGCAGAAGAGCTGACTTTGGGTGCAGAAGAACTGGCTTTGAGTGCAGAAGAGCTGGCTTTGATTGCAGAAGAGCTGGCTTTGAGTGCAGAAAAGCTGGCTTTGAGTGCAGAAAAGCTGGCTTTGAGTGCAGAAAAGCTGGCTTTGGGTGCAGAAGAGCTGACTTTGGGTGCAGAAGAACTGGCTTTGAGTGCAGAAGAGCTGACTTTGGGTGCAGAAGAACTGGCTTTGAGTGCAGAAAAGCTGACTTTGGGTGCAGAAGAGCTGGCTTTGAGTGCAGAAGAGCTGGCTTTGAGTGCAGAAGAGCTGGCTTTGAGTGCAGAAGAGCTGGCTTTGAGTGCAGAAGAGCTGACTTTGGGTGCAGAAGAACTGGCTTTGAGTGCAGAAGAGCTGACTTTGGGTGCAGAAGAGCTGGCTTTGGGTGCAGAAAAGCTGACTTTGAGTGCAGAAGAGCTGACTTTGGGTGCAGAAAAGCTGGCTTTGAGTGCAGAAAAGCTGACTTTGAGTGCAGAAAAGCTTGCTTTGAGTGCAGAAGAACTGGCTTTGAGTGCAGAAGAGCTGACTTTGGGTGCAGAAGAGCTGACTTTGGGTGCAGAGGAGCTGGCTTTGGGTGCAGAAGAGCTGGATTTGGGTGCAGAGGAGCTTGCTTTGAGTGCAGAAGAACTGGCTTTGAGTGCAGAAGAGCTGACTTTGGGTGCAGAAGAGCTGACTTTGGGTGCAGAGGAGCTGGCTTTGGGTGCAGAAGAGCTGGATTTGGGTGCAGAGGAGCTTTGGGTACAGAAGAGCTGGCTTTGGGTGCAGAAGAGCTGGCTTTGGGTGCAGAAAAGCTGGCTTTGAGTGCAGAAGAACTGGCTTTGGGTGCAGAGGAGCTGGCTTTGAGTGCAGAAGAACTGGCTTTGGGTGCAGAAGAACTGGCTTTGGGTGCAGAAGAACTGGCTTTGGGTGCAGAAAAGCTGACTTTGGGTGCAGAAGAGCTGGCTTTGGGTGCAGAAGAGCTGGCTTTGGGTGCAGAAGAGCTGACTTTAAATGCAGAAGAGCTGACTTTGGGTGCAGAAAAGCTGGCTTTGGATGCAGAAGAACTGGCTTTGGGTGCAGAAGAGCTGGCTTTGGGTGCAGAAGAGCTGACTTTGAGTGCAGAGGAGCTGGCTTTGGGTGCAGAAGAGCTGGCTTTGGGTGCAGAAAAGCTGGCTTTGAGTGCAGAAGAACTGGCTTTGGGTGCAGAGGAGCTGGCTTTGAGTGCAGAAGAACTGACTTTGAGTGCAGAAAAGCTTGCTTTGAGTGCAGAAGAACTGGCTTTGAGTGCAGAAGAGCTGACTTTGGGTGCAGAAGAGCTGACTTTGGGTGCAGAGGAGCTGGCTTTGGGTGCAGAAGAGCTGGATTTGGGTGCAGAGGAGCTTGCTTTGAGTGCAGAAGAACTGGCTTTGAGTGCAGAAGAGCTGACTTTGGGTGCAGAAGAGCTGACTTTGGGTGCAGAGGAGCTGGCTTTGGGTGCAGAAGAGCTGGATTTGGGTGCAGAGGAGCTTTGGGTACAGAAGAGCTGGCTTTGGGTGCAGAAGAGCTGGCTTTGGGTGCAGAAAAGCTGGCTTTGAGTGCAGAAGAACTGGCTTTGGGTGCAGAGGAGCTGGCTTTGAGTGCAGAAGAACTGGCTTTGGGTGCAGAAGAACTGGCTTTGGGTGCAGAAGAACTGGCTTTGGGTGCAGAAAAGCTGACTTTGGGTGCAGAAGAGCTGGCTTTGGGTGCAGAAGAGCTGGCTTTGGGTGCAGAAGAGCTGGCTTTGGGTGCAGAAGAGCTGACTTTAAATGCAGAAGAGCTGACTTTGGGTGCAGAAAAGCTGGCTTTGGATGCAGAAGAACTGGCTTTGGGTGCAGAAGAGCTGGCTTTGGGTGCAGAAGAGCTGACTTTGAGTGCAGAGGAGCTGGCTTTGGGTGCAGAAGAGCTGGCTTTGGGTGCAGAAAAGCTGGCTTTGAGTGCAGAAGAACTGGCTTTGGGTGCAGAGGAGCTGGCTTTGAGTGCAGAAGAACTGGCTTTGGGTGCAGAAGAACTGGCTTTGGGTGCAGAAGAACTGGCTTTGGGTGCAGAAAAGCTGACTTTGGGTGCAGAAGAGCTGGCTTTGGGTGCAGAAGAGCTGGCTTTGGGTGCAGAAGAGCTGACTTTGAGTGCAGAAGAGCTGACTTTGGGTGCAGAAAAGCTGGCTTTGGGTGCAGAAGAACTGGCTTTGGGTGCAGAAGAGCTGGCTTTGGGTGCAGAAAAGCTGGCTTTGAGTGCAGAAGAGCTGACTTTGAGTGCAGAAGAGCTGGCTTTGGGTGCAGAGGAGCTGGCTTTGGGTGCAGAAGAACTGGCTTTGGGTGCAGAAAAGCTGGCTTTGAGTGCAGAAGAGCTGGCTTTGAGTGCAGAAGAGCTGGCTTTGGGTGCAGAAGAGCTGGCTTTGGGTGCAGAAAAACTGGCTTTGGGTGCAGAAAAGCTGGCTTTGAGTGCAGAAGAGCTGACTTTGGGTGCAGAAGAACTGGCTTTGAGTGCAGAAGAGCTGACTTTGGGTGCAGAAGAACTGGCTTTGAGTGCAGAAGAGCTGACTTTGAGTGCAGAAGAGCTGGCTTTGGGTGCAGAAAAGCTGACTTTGAGTGCAGAAGAGCTGACTTTGGGTGCAGAAAAGCTGGCTTTGAGTGCAGAAAAGCTGACTTTGAGTGCAGAAAAGCTTGCTTTGAGTGCAGAAGAACTGGCTTTGAGTGCAGAAGAGCTGACTTTGGGTGCAGAAGAGCTGACTTTGGGTGCAGAGGAGCTGGCTTTGGGTGCAGAAGAGCTGGATTTGGGTGCAGAGGAGCTTTGGGTACAGAAGAGCTGGCTTTGGGTGCAGAAGAGCTGGCTTTGGGTGCAGAAAAGCTGGCTTTGAGTGCAGAAGAACTGGCTTTGGGTGCAGAGGAGCTGGCTTTGAGTGCAGAAGAACTGGCTTTGGGTGCAGAAGAACTGGCTTTGGGTGCAGAAGAACTGGCTTTGGGTGCAGAAAAGCTGACTTTGGGTGCAGAAGAGCTGGCTTTGGGTGCAGAAGAGCTGGCTTTGGGTGCAGAAGAGCTGGCTTTGGGTGCAGAAGAACTGGCTTTGGGTGCAGAAGAACTGGCTTTGGGTGCAGAAAAGCTGGCTTTGAGTGCAGAAGAGCTGACTTTGGGTGCAGAAAAGCTGACTTTGGGTGCAGAAGAGCTGGCTTTGGGTGCAGAAAAGCTGACTTTGAGTGCAGAAGAGCTTTGGGTACAGAAGAGCTGGCTTTGGGTGCAGAAGAGCTGGCTTTGAGTGCAGAAGAGCTGGCTTTGAGTGTAGAAGAGCTGGCTTTGGGTGCAGAAAAGCTGGCTTTGAGTGCAGAAGAGCTGACTTTGAGTGCAGAAGAGCTGGCTTTGGGTGCAGAGGAGCTGGCTTTGGGTGCAGAGGAGCTGGCTTTGGGTGCAGAAAAGCTGGCTTTGAGTGCAGAAGAGCTGACTTTGGGTGCAGAAAAGCTGACTTTGAGTGCAGAAGAGCTGGCTTTGGGTGCAGAGGAGGTGGCTTTGGGTGCAGAGGAGCTGGCTTTGGGTGCAGAAGAGCTGGCTTTGGGTGCAGAAGAGCTGGCTTTGGGTGCAGAAGAGCTGACTTTGGGTGCAGAGGAGCTGACTTTGGGTGCAGAAGAGCTGGCTTTGGGTGCAGAAGAGCTGGCTTTGGGTGCAGAAGAGCTGGCTTTGGGTGCAGAAAAGCTGGCTTTGGGTGCAGAAGAGCTGACTTTGGGTGCAGAAGAGCTGGCTTTGGGTGCAGAAAAGCTGGCTTTGAGTGCAGAAGAGCTGACTTTGGGTGCAGAAGAGCTGACTTTGAGTGCAGAAGAGCTGGCTTTGGGTGCAGAAGAGCTGACTTTGAGTGCAGAAGAGCTGACTTTGGGTGCAGAAAAGCTGGCTTTGGGTGCAGAAGAGCTGACTTTGGGTGCAGAAGAGCTGACTTTGAGTGCAGAAGAGCTGACTTTGGGTGCAGAAAAGCTGACTTTGGGTGCAGAAGAACTGGCTTTGAGTGCAGAAAAGCTGGCTTTGGGTGCAGAAGAACTGACGTTGAGTGCAGAAGAGCTGGCTTTGAGTGCAGAAGAGCTGGCTATGGGTGCAGAAGAGCTGGCTTTGGGTGCAGAAAAACTGGCTTTGGGTGCAGAAAAGCTGGCTTTGAGTGCAGAAGAGCTGACTTTGGGTGCAGAAGAGCTGGCTTTGGGTGCAGAAGAGCTGACTTTGAGTGCAGAAGAGCTGAATTTGAGTGCAGAAGAGCTGGCTTTGGGTGCAGAGGAGCTGGCTTTGGGTGCAGAAGAACTGGCTTTGAGTGCAGAAGAGCTGACTTTGAGTGCAGAAGAGCTGGCTTTGGGTGCAGAGGAGCTGGCTTTGGGTGCAGAGGAGCTGGCTTTGAGTGCAGAAGAGCTGGATTTGAGTGCAGAAGAGCTGGCTTTGGGTGCAGAGGAGCTGGCTTTGGGTGCAGAAGAACTGGCTTTGAGTGCAGAAGAGCTGGCTTTGAGTGCAGAAGAGCTGGCTTTGAGTGCAGAAAAGCTGGCTTTGAGTGCAGAAGAGCTGACTTTGGGTGCAGAAGAACTGGCTTTGGGTGCAGAAGAGCTGGCTTTGAGTGCAGAAGAGCTGACTTTGGGTGCAGAAGAACTGGCTTTGAGTGCAGAAGAGCTGCCTTTGAGTGCAGAAGAGCTGGCTTTGAGTGCAGAAAAGCTGGCTTTGAGTGCAGAAGAGCTGACTTTGGGTGCAGAAGAACTGGCTTTGAGTGCAGAAGAGCTGACTTTGGGTGCAGAAGAACTGGCTTTGAGTGCAGAAGAGCTGGCTTTGATTGCAGAAGAGCTGGCTTTGAGTGCAGAAAAGCTGGCTTTGAGTGCAGAAAAGCTGGCTTTGAGTGCAGAAAAGCTGGCTTTGAGTGCAGAAGAGCTGACTTTGGGTGCAGAAGAACTGGCTTTGAGTGCAGAAGAGCTGACTTTGGGTGCAGAAGAACTGGCTTTGAGTGCAGAAAAGCTGGCTTTGAGTGCAGAAAAGCTGACTTTGAGTGCAGAAGAGCTGACTTTGGGTGCAGAAGAACTGGCTTTGAGTGCAGAAAAGCTGACTTTGGGTGCAGAAGAGCTGGCTTTGAGTGCAGAAGAGCTGGCTTTGAGTGCAGAAGAGCTGGCTTTGAGTGCAGAAGAGCTGACTTTGGGTGCAGAAGAACTGGCTTTGAGTGCAGAAGAGCTGACTTTGGGTGCAGAAGAACTGGCTTTGAGTGCAGAAGAGCTGACTTTGGGTGCAGAAGAGCTGGCTTTGGGTGCAGAAAAGCTGACTTTGAGTGCAGAAGAGCTGACTTTGGGTGCAGAAAAGCTGGCTTTGAGTGCAGAAAAGCTGACTTTGAGTGCAGAAAAGCTTGCTTTGAGTGCAGAAGAACTGGCTTTGAGTGCAGAAGAGCTGACTTTGGGTGCAGAAGAGCTGACTTTGGGTGCAGAGGAGCTGGCTTTGGGTGCAGAAGAGCTGGCTTTGAGTGCAGAAAAGCTGGCTTTGAGTGCAGAAGAGCTGACTTTGGGTGCAGAAGAACTGGCTTTGAGTGCAGAAGAGCTGACTTTGGGTGCAGAAGAACTGGCTTTGAGTGCAGAAGAGCTGACTTTGGGTGCAGAAGACCTGGCTTTGGGTGCAGAAAAGCTGACTTTGAGTGCAGAAGAGCTGACTTTGGGTGCAGAAAAGCTGGCTTTGAGTGCAGAAAAGCTTGCTTTGAGTGCAGAAGAACTGGCTTTGAGTGCAGAAGAGCTGACTTTGGGTGCAGAAGAGCTGACTTTGGGTGCAGAAGAGCTGGCTTTGGGTGCAGAAGAGCTGGATTTGGGTGCAGAGGAGCTTTGGGTACAGAAGAGCTGGCTTTGGGTGCAGAAGAGCTGGCTTTGGGTGCAGAAAAGCTGGCTTTGAGTGCAGAAGAACTGGCTTTGGGTGCAGAGGAGCTGGCTTTGAGTGCAGAAGAACTGGCTTTGGGTGCAGAAGAACTGGCTTTGGGTGCAGAAGAACTGGCTTTGGGTGCAGAAAAGCTGACTTTGGGTGCAGAAGAGCTGGCTTTGGGTGCAGAAGAGCTGGCTTTGGGTGCAGAAGAGCTGGCTTTGGGTGCAGAAGAGCTGACTTTGAGTGCAGAAGAGCTGACTTTGGGTGCAGAAAAGCTGGCTTTGGATGCAGAAGAACTGGCTTTGGGTGCAGAAGAGCTGGCTTTGGGTGCAGAAGAGCTGACTTTGAGTGCAGAGGAGCTGGCTTTGGGTGCAGAAGAGCTGGCTTTGGGTGCAGAAAAGCTGGCTTTGAGTGCAGAAGAACTGGCTTTGGGTGCAGAGGAGCTGGCTTTGAGTGCAGAAGAACTGGCTTTGGGTGCAGAGGAGGTGGCTTTGAGTGCAGAAGAACTGGCTTTGGGTGCAGAAGAACTGGCTTTGGGTGCAGAAAAGCTGACTTTGGGTGCAGAAGAGCTGGCTTTGGGTGCAGAAGAGCTGGCTTTGGGTGCAGAAGAGCTGGCTTTGGGTGCAGAAGAGCTGACTTTGAGTGCAGAAGAGCTGACTTTGGGTGCAGAAAAGCTGGCTTTGGGTGCAGAAGAACTGGCTTTGGGTGCAGAAGAGCTGACTTTGAGTGCAGAAGAGCTGACTTTGGGTGCAGAGGAGCTGACTTTGAGTGCAGAAGAGCTGACTTTGGGTGCAGAGGAGCTGGCTTTGAGTGCAGAAGAACTGGCTTTGGGTGCAGAAGAGCTGGCTTTGGGTGCAGAAGAGCTGACTTTGAGTGCAGAAGAGCTGACTTTGGGTGCAGAGGAGCTGGCTTTGAGTGCAGAAGAACTGGCTTTGGGTGCAGAAGAACTGGCTTTGGGTGCAGAAAAGCTGACTTTGGGTGCAGAAGAGCTGGCTTTGGGTGCAGAAGAGCTGGCTTTGGGTGCAGAAGAGCTGACTTTGAGTGCAGAAGAGCTGACTTTGGGTGCAGAAAAGCTGGCTTTGGGTGCAGAAGAACTGGCTTTGAGTGCAGAAGAGCTGACTTTGGGTGCAGAAGAGCTGGCTTTGGCTGCAGAAGAGCTGACTTTGGGTGCAGAGGAGCTGACTTTGGGTGCAGAGGAGCTGGCTTTGGGTGCAGAAGAGCTGGCTTTGGGTGCAGAAAAGCTGACTTTGAGTGCAGAAGAGCTGACTTTGGGTGCAGAAGAACTGGCTTTGAGTGCAGAAGAGCTGGCTTTGGGTGCAGAGGAGCTGGCTTTGGGTGCAGAAGAGCTGGCTTTGGGTGCAGAGGAGCTGGATTTGGGTGCAGAGGAGCTTTGGGTACAGATGAGCTGGCTTTGGGTGCAGAAGAGCTGGCTTTGGGTGCAGAAAAGCTGGCTTTGAGTGCAGAAGAACTGGCTTTGGGTGCAGAGGAGCTGGCTTTGAGTGCAGAAGAACTGGCTTTGGGTGCAGAAGAACTGGCTTTGGGTGCAGAAGAACTGGCTTTGGGTGCAGAAAAGCTGACTTTGGGTGCAGAAGAGCTGGCTTTGGGTGCAGAAAAGCTGACTTTGGGTGCAGAAGAGCTGGCTTTGGGTGCAGAGGAGCTGGCTTTGGGTGCAGAAAAGCTGGCTTTGAGTGCAGAAGAGCTGACTTTGGGTGCAGAAAAGCTGACTTTGAGTGCAGAAGAGCTGGCTTTGGGTGCAGAGGAGCTGGCTTTGGGTGCAGAAGAACTGGCTTTGGGTGCAGAAAAGCTGACTTTGGGTGCAGAAGAGCTGGCTTTGGGTGCAGAAAAGCTGACTTTGGGTGCAGAAAAGCTGGCTTTGAGTGCAGAAGAGCTGACTTTGGGTGCAGAAAAGCTGACTTTGAGTGCAGAAGAGCTGGCTTTGGGTGCAGAGGAGCTGGCTTTGGGTGCAGAAGAACTGGCTTTGGGTGCAGAAGAACTGGCTTTGGGTGCAGAAAAGCTGACTTTGGGTGCAGAAGAGCTGGCTTTGGGTGCAGAAAAGCTGACTTTGGGTGCAGAAAAGCTGGCTTTGAGTGCAGAAGAGCTGACATTGGGTGCAGAAAAGCTGACTTTGAGTGCAGAAGAGCTGGCTTTGGGTGCAGAGGAGGTGGCTTTGAGTGCAGAAGAACTGGCTTTGGGTGCAGAAGAACTGGCTTTGGGTGCAGAAGAACTGGCTTTGGGTGCAGAAAAGCTGACTTTGGGTGCAGAAGAGCTGGCTTTGGGTGCAGAAAAGCTGACTTTGGGTGCAGAAGAGCTGGCTTTGGGTGCAGAGGAGCTGGCTTTGGGTGCAGAGGAGCTGGCTTTGGGTGCAGAAAAGCTGGCTTTGAGTGCAGAAGAGCTGACTTTGGGTGCAGAAAAGCTGACTTTGAGTGCAGAAGAGCTGGCTTTGGGTGCAGAGGAGGTGGCTTTGGGTGCAGAGGAGCTGGCTTTGGGTGCAGAAGAGCTGGCTTTGGGTGCAGAAGAGCTGACTTTGGGTGCAGAGGAGCTGACTTTGGGTGCAGAAGAGCTGGCTTTGGGTGCAGAAGAGCTGGCTTTGGGTGCAGAAGAGCTGGCTTTGGGTGCAGAAAAGCTGGCTTTGAGTGCAGAAGAGCTGACTTTGGGTGCAGAAGAGCTGACTTTGAGTGCAGAAGAGCTGGCTTTGGGTGCAGAAGAGCTGACTTTGAGTGCAGAAGAGCTGACTTTGGGTGCAGAAAAGCTGGCTTTGGGTGCAGAAGAGCTGACTTTGGGTGCAGAAAAGCTGGCTTTGAGTGCAGAAAAGCTGGCTTTGAGTGCAGAAGAGCTGACTTTGGGTGCAGAAGAACTGGCTTTGAGTGCAGAAAAGCTGGCTTTGAGTGCAGAAAAGCTGACTGAGTGCAGAAGAGCTGACTTTGGGTGCAGAAGAGCTGACTGAGTGCAGAAGAGCTGGCTTTGGGTGCAGAAGAGCTGACTTTGAGTGCAGAAGAGCTGACTTTGGGTGCAGAAAAGCTGTCTTTGGCTGCAGAAGAGCTGACTTTGGGTGCAGAGGAGCTGGCTTTGGGTGCAGAAGAGCTGGCTTTGGGTGCAGAAAAGCTGACTTTGAGTGCAGAAGAGCTGACTTTGGGTGCAGAAGAACTGGCTTTGAGTGCAGAAGAGCTGGCTTTGGGTGCAGAGGAGCTGACTTTGGGTGCAGAAGAGCTGGCTTTGGGTGCAGAGGAGCTGACTTTGAGTGCAGAAGAGCTGGATTTGGGTGCAGAGGAGCTTTGGGTACAGATGAGCTGGCTTTGGGTGCAGAAGAGCTGGCTTTGGGTGCAGAAAAGCTGGCTTTGAGTGCAGAAGAACTGGCTTTGGGTGCAGAGGAGCTGGCTTTGAGTGCAGAAGAACTGGCTTTGGGTGCAGAAGAACTGGCTTTGGGTGCAGAAGAACTGGCTTTGGGTGCAGAAAAGCTGACTTTGGGTGCAGAAGAGCTGGCTTTGGGTGCAGAAAAGCTGACTTTGGGTGCAGAAGAGCTGGCTTTGGGTGCAGAGGAGCTGGCTTTGGGTGCAGAAAAGCTGGCTTTGAGTGCAGAAGAGCTGACTTTGGGTGCAGAAAAGCTGACTTTGAGTGCAGAAGAGCTGGCTTTGGGTGCAGAGGAGGTGGCTTTGGGTGCAGAGGAGCTGGCTTTGGGTGCAGAAGAACTGGCTTTGGGTGCAGAAAAGCTGACTTTGGGTGCAGAAGAGCTGGCTTTGGGTGCAGAAAAGCTGACTTTGGGTGCAGAAAAGCTGGCTTTGAGTGCAGAAGAGCTGACTTTGGGTGCAGAAAAGCTGACTTTGAGTGCAGAAGAGCTGGCTTTGGGTGCAGAGGAGCTGGCTTTGGGTGCAGAAGAACTGGCTTTGGGTGCAGAAGAACTGGCTTTGGGTGCAGAAAAGCTGACTTTGGGTGCAGAAGAGCTGGCTTTGGGTGCAGAAAAGCTGACTTTGGGTGCAGAAAAGCTGGCTTTGAGTGCAGAAGAGCTGACATTGGGTGCAGAAAAGCTGACTTTGAGTGCAGAAGAGCTGGCTTTGGGTGCAGAGGAGGTGGCTTTGAGTGCAGAAGAACTGGCTTTGGGTGCAGAAGAACTGGCTTTGGGTGCAGAAGAACTGGCTTTGGGTGCAGAAAAGCTGACTTTGGGTGCAGAAGAGCTGGCTTTGGGTGCAGAAAAGCTGACTTTGGGTGCAGAAGAGCTGGCTTTGGGTGCAGAGGAGCTGGCTTTGGGTGCAGAGGAGCTGGCTTTGGGTGCAGAAGAGCTGGCTTTGGGTGCAGAAGAGCTGGCTTTGGGTGCAGAAGAGCTGACTTTGGGTGCAGAGGAGCTGACTTTGGGTGCAGAAGAGCTGGCTTTGGGTGCAGAAGAGCTGGCTTTGGGTGCAGAAGAGCTGGCTTTGGGTGCAGAAGAGCTGGCTTTGGGTGCAGAAGAGCTGACTGGGTGCAGAAAAGCTGGCTTTGAGTGCAGAAAAGCTGGCTTTGAGTGCAGAAGAGCTGACTTTGGGTGCAGAAGAACTGGCTTTGAGTGCAGAAAAGCTGGCTTTGAGTGCAGATAAGCTGACTTTGAGTGCAGAAGAGCTGACTTTGAGTGCAGAAAAGCTGGCTTTGAGTGCAGAAAAGCTGACTTTGAGTGCAGAAAAGCTTGCTTTGAGTGCAGAAGAACTGGCTTTGAGTGCAGAAGAGCTGACTTTGGGTGCAGAAGAGCTGACTTTGGGTGCAGAAGAGCTGGCTTTGGGTGCAGAAGAGCTGGATTTGGGTGCAGAGGAGCTTTGGGTACAGAAGAGCTGGCTTTGGGTGCAGAAGAGCTGGCTTTGGGTGCAGAAAAGCTGGCTTTGAGTGCAGAAGAACTGGCTTTGGGTGCAGAGGAGCTGGCTTTGAGTGCAGAAGAACTGGCTTTGGGTGCAGAAGAACTGGCTTTGGGTGCAGAAGAACTGGCTTTGGGTGCAGAAAAGCTGACTTTGGGTGCAGAAGAGCTGGCTTTGGGTGCAGAAGAGCTGGCTTTGGGTGCAGAAGAGCTGGCTTTGGGTGCAGAAGAGCTGACTTTGAGTGCAGAAGAGCTGACTTTGGGTGCAGAAAAGCTGGCTTTGGATGCAGAAGAACTGGCTTTGGGTGCAGA
The DNA here is from genome assembly GCA_023718395.1 of Leucaspius delineatus. Classification (NCBI taxonomy): domain Eukaryota; kingdom Metazoa; phylum Chordata; class Actinopteri; order Cypriniformes; family Leuciscidae; genus Leucaspius; species Leucaspius delineatus. The sequence goes on from CM043362.1 coordinate 50,647,153, forward strand.
AGAGCTGGCTTTGGGTGCAGAAGAGCTGACTTTGAGTGCAGAGGAGCTGGCTTTGGGTGCAGAAGAGCTGGCTTTGGGTGCAGAAAAGCTGGCTTTGAGTGCAGAAGAACTGGCTTTGGGTGCAGAGGAGCTGGCTTTGAGTGCAGAAGAACTGGCTTTGGGTGCAGAAGAACTGGCTTTGGGTGCAGAAGAACTGGCTTTGGGTGCAGAAAAGCTGACTTTGGGTGCAGAAGAGCTGGCTTTGGGTGCAGAAGAGCTGGCTTTGGGTGCAGAAGAGCTGACTTTGAGTGCAGAAGAGCTGACTTTGGGTGCAGAAAAGCTGGCTTTGGGTGCAGAAGAACTGGCTTTGGGTGCAGAAGAGCTGGCTTTGGGTGCAGAAAAGCTGGCTTTGAGTGCAGAAGAGCTGGCTTTGAGTGCAGAAAAGCTGGCTTTGAGTGCAGAAGAGCTGACTTTGGGTGCAGAAGAACTGGCTTTGAGTGCAGAAGAGCTGACTTTGGGTGCAGAAGAACTGGCTTTGAGTGCAGAAGAGCTGGCTTTGATTGCAGAAGAGCTGGCTTTGAGTGCAGAAAAGCTGACTTTGGGTGCAGAAAAGCTGACTTTGAGTGCAGAAGAGCTGGCTTTGGGTGCAGAGGAGGTGGCTTTGGGTGCAGAGGAGCTGGCTTTGGGTGCAGAAGAACTGGCTTTGGGTGCAGAAAAGCTGACTTTGGGTGCAGAAGAGCTGGCTTTGGGTGCAGAAAAGCTGACTTTGGGTGCAGAAAAGCTGGCTTTGAGTGCAGAAGAGCTGACTTTGGGTGCAGAAAAGCTGACTTTGAGTGCAGAAGAGCTGGCTTTGGGTGCAGAGGAGCTGGCTTTGGGTGCAGAAGAACTGGCTTTGGGTGCAGAAGAACTGGCTTTGGGTGCAGAAAAGCTGACTTTGGGTGCAGAAGAGCTGGCTTTGGGTGCAGAAAAGCTGACTTTGGGTGCAGAAAAGCTGGCTTTGAGTGCAGAAGAGCTGACATTGGGTGCAGAAAAGCTGACTTTGAGTGCAGAAGAGCTGGCTTTGGGTGCAGAGGAGGTGGCTTTGAGTGCAGAAGAACTGGCTTTGGGTGCAGAAGAACTGGCTTTGGGTGCAGAAGAACTGGCTTTGGGTGCAGAAAAGCTGACTTTGGGTGCAGAAGAGCTGGCTTTGGGTGCAGAAAAGCTGACTTTGGGTGCAGAAGAGCTGGCTTTGGGTGCAGAGGAGCTGGCTTTGGGTGCAGAGGAGCTGGCTTTGGGTGCAGAAAAGCTGGCTTTGAGTGCAGAAGAGCTGACTTTGGGTGCAGAAAAGCTGACTTTGAGTGCAGAAGAGCTGGCTTTGGGTGCAGAGGAGGTGGCTTTGGGTGCAGAGGAGCTGGCTTTGGGTGCAGAAGAGCTGGCTTTGGGTGCAGAAGAGCTGACTTTGGGTGCAGAGGAGCTGACTTTGGGTGCAGAAGAGCTGGCTTTGGGTGCAGAAGAGCTGGCTTTGGGTGCAGAAGAGCTGGCTTTGGGTGCAGAAAAGCTGGCTTTGAGTGCAGAAGAGCTGACTTTGGGTGCAGAAGAGCTGACTTTGAGTGCAGAAGAGCTGGCTTTGGGTGCAGAAGAGCTGACTTTGAGTGCAGAAGAGCTGACTTTGGGTGCAGAAAAGCTGGCTTTGGGTGCAGAAGAGCTGACTTTGGGTGCAGAAAAGCTGGCTTTGAGTGCAGAAAAGCTGGCTTTGAGTGCAGAAGAGCTGACTTTGGGTGCAGAAGAACTGGCTTTGAGTGCAGAAAAGCTGGCTTTGAGTGCAGAAAAGCTGACTGAGTGCAGAAGAGCTGACTTTGGGTGCAGAAGAGCTGACTTTGAGTGCAGAAGAGCTGGCTTTGGGTGCAGAAGAGCTGACTTTGAGTGCAGAAGAGCTGACTTTGGGTGCAGAAAAGCTGTCTTTGGCTGCAGAAGAGCTGACTTTGGGTGCAGAGGAGCTGGCTTTGGGTGCAGAAGAGCTGGCTTTGGGTGCAGAAAAGCTGACTTTGAGTGCAGAAGAGCTGACTTTGGGTGCAGAAGAACTGGCTTTGAGTGCAGAAGAGCTGGCTTTGGGTGCAGAGGAGCTGACTTTGGGTGCAGAAGAGCTGGCTTTGGGTGCAGAGGAGCTGACTTTGAGTGCAGAAGAGCTGGATTTGGGTGCAGAGGAGCTTTGGGTACAGATGAGCTGGCTTTGGGTGCAGAAGAGCTGGCTTTGGGTGCAGAAAAGCTGGCTTTGAGTGCAGAAGAACTGGCTTTGGGTGCAGAGGAGCTGGCTTTGAGTGCAGAAGAACTGGCTTTGGGTGCAGAAGAACTGGCTTTGGGTGCAGAAGAACTGGCTTTGGGTGCAGAAAAGCTGACTTTGGGTGCAGAAGAGCTGGCTTTGGGTGCAGAAAAGCTGACTTTGGGTGCAGAAGAGCTGGCTTTGGGTGCAGAGGAGCTGGCTTTGGGTGCAGAAAAGCTGGCTTTGAGTGCAGAAGAGCTGACTTTGGGTGCTGAAAAGCTGACTTTGAGTGCAGAAGAGCTGGCTTTGGGTGCAGAGGAGGTGGCTTTGGGTGCAGAGGAGCTGGCTTTGGGTGCAGAAGAACTGGCTTTGGGTGCAGAAAAGCTGACTTTGGGTGCAGAAGAGCTGGCTTTGGGTGCAGAAAAGCTGACTTTGGGTGCAGAAAAGCTGGCTTTGAGTGCAGAAGAGCTGACTTTGGGTGCAGAAAAGCTGACTTTGAGTGCAGAAGAGCTGGCTTTGGGTGCAGAGGAGCTGGCTTTGGGTGCAGAAGAACTGGCTTTGGGTGCAGAAGAACTGGCTTTGGGTGCAGAAAAGCTGACTTTGGGTGCAGAAGAGCTGGCTTTGGGTGCAGAAAAGCTGACTTTGGGTGCAGAAAAGCTGGCTTTGAGTGCAGAAGAGCTGACATTGGGTGCAGAAAAGCTGACTTTGAGTGCAGAAGAGCTGGCTTTGGGTGCAGAGGAGGTGGCTTTGAGTGCAGAAGAACTGGCTTTGGGTGCAGAAGAACTGGCTTTGGGTGCAGAAGAACTGGCTTTGGGTGCAGAAAAGCTGACTTTGGGTGCAGAAGAGCTGGCTTTGGGTGCAGAAAAGCTGACTTTGGGTGCAGAAGAGCTGGCTTTGGGTGCAGAGGAGCTGGCTTTGGGTGCAGAGGAGCTGGCTTTGGGTGCAGAAGAGCTGGCTTTGGGTGCAGAAGAGCTGGCTTTGGGTGCAGAAGAGCTGACTTTGGGTGCAGAGGAGCTGACTTTGGGTGCAGAAGAGCTGGCTTTGGGTGCAGAAGAGCTGGCTTTGGGTGCAGAAGAGCTGGCTTTGGGTGCAGAAGAGCTGGCTTTGGGTGCAGAAGAGCTGACTGGGTGCAGAAAAGCTGGCTTTGAGTGCAGAAAAGCTGGCTTTGAGTGCAGAAGAGCTGACTTTGGGTGCAGAAGAACTGGCTTTGAGTGCAGAAAAGCTGGCTTTGAGTGCAGATAAGCTGACTTTGAGTGCAGAAGAGCTGACTTTGAGTGCAGAAAAGCTGGCTTTGAGTGCAGAAAAGCTGACTTTGAGTGCAGAAAAGCTTGCTTTGAGTGCAGAAGAACTGGCTTTGAGTGCAGAAGAGCTGACTTTGGGTGCAGAAGAGCTGACTTTGGGTGCAGAAGAGCTGGCTTTGGGTGCAGAAGAGCTGGATTTGGGTGCAGAGGAGCTTTGGGTACAGAAGAGCTGGCTTTGGGTGCAGAAGAGCTGGCTTTGGGTGCAGAAAAGCTGGCTTTGAGTGCAGAAGAACTGGCTTTGGGTGCAGAGGAGCTGGCTTTGAGTGCAGAAGAACTGGCTTTGGGTGCAGAAGAACTGGCTTTGGGTGCAGAAGAACTGGCTTTGGGTGCAGAAAAGCTGACTTTGGGTGCAGAAGAGCTGGCTTTGGGTGCAGAAGAGCTGGCTTTGGGTGCAGAAGAGCTGGCTTTGGGTGCAGAAGAGCTGACTTTGAGTGCAGAAGAGCTGACTTTGGGTGCAGAAAAGCTGGCTTTGGATGCAGAAGAACTGGCTTTGGGTGCAGAAGAGCTGGCTTTGGGTGCAGAAGAGCTGACTTTGAGTGCAGAGGAGCTGGCTTTGGGTGCAGAAGAGCTGGCTTTGGGTGCAGAAAAGCTGGCTTTGAGTGCAGAAGAACTGGCTTTGGGTGCAGAGGAGCTGGCTTTGAGTGCAGAAGAACTGGCTTTGGGTGCAGAAGAACTGGCTTTGGGTGCAGAAGAACTGGCTTTGGGTGCAGAAAAGCTGACTTTGGGTGCAGAAGAGCTGGCTTTGGGTGCAGAAGAGCTGGCTTTGGGTGCAGAAGAGCTGACTTTGAGTGCAGAAGAGCTGACTTTGGGTGCAGAAAAGCTGGCTTTGGGTGCAGAAGAACTGGCTTTGGGTGCAGAAGAGCTGGCTTTGGGTGCAGAAAAGCTGGCTTTGAGTGCAGAAGAGCTGGCTTTGAGTGCAGAAAAGCTGGCTTTGAGTGCAGAAGAGCTGACTTTGGGTGCAGAAGAACTGGCTTTGAGTGCAGAAGAGCTGACTTTGGGTGCAGAAGAACTGGCTTTGAGTGCAGAAGAGCTGGCTTTGATTGCAGAAGAGCTGGCTTTGAGTGCAGAAAAGCTGGCTTTGAGTGCAGAAAAGCTGGCTTTGAGTGCAGAAAAGCTGGCTTTGAGTGCAGAAGAGCTGACTTTGGGTGCAGAAGAACTGGCTTTGAGTGCAGAAGAGCTGACTTTGGGTGCAGAAGAACTGGCTTTGAGTGCAGAAAAGCTGGCTTTGAGTGCAGAAAAGCTGACTTTGAGTGCAGAAGAGCTGACTTTGGGTGCAGAAGAACTGGCTTTGAGTGCAGAAAAGCTGACTTTGGGTGCAGAAGAGCTGGCTTTGAGTGCAGAAGAGCTGGCTTTGAGTGCAGAAGAGCTGGCTTTGAGTGCAGAAGAGCTGACTTTGGGTGCAGAAGAACTGGCTTTGAGTGCAGAAGAGCTGACTTTGGGTGCAGAAGAGCTGGCTTTGGGTGCAGAAGAGCTGACTTTGGGTGCAGAAAAGCTGGCTTTGAGTGCAGAAAAGCTGACTTTGAGTGCAGAAAAGCTTGCTTTGAGTGCAGAAGAACTGGCTTTGAGTGCAGAAGAGCTGACTTTGGGTGCAGAAGAGCTGACTTTGGGTGCAGAGGAGCTGGCTTTGGGTGCAGAAGAGCTGGCTTTGAGTGCAGAAAAGCTGGCTTTGAGTGCAGAAGAGCTGACTTTGGGTGCAGAAGAACTGGCTTTGAGTGCAGAAGAGCTGACTTTGGGTGCAGAAGAACTGGCTTTGAGTGCAGAAGAGCTGACTTTGGGTGCAGAAGACCTGGCTTTGGGTGCAGAAAAGCTGACTTTGAGTGCAGAAGAGCTGACTTTGGGTGCAGAAAAGCTGGCTTTGAGTGCAGAAAAGCTGACTTTGAGTGCAGAAAAGCTTGCTTTGAGTGCAGAAGAACTGGCTTTGAGTGCAGAAGAGCTGACTTTGGGTGCAGAAGAGCTGACTTTGGGTGCAGAAGAGCTGGCTTTGGGTGCAGAAGAGCTGGATTTGGGTGCAGAGGAGCTTTGGGTACAGAAGAGCTGGCTTTGGGTGCAGAAGAGCTGGCTTTGGGTGCAGAAAAGCTGGCTTTGAGTGCAGAAGAACTGGCTTTGGGTGCAGAGGAGCTGGCTTTGAGTGCAGAAGAACTGGCTTTGGGTGCAGAAGAACTGGCTTTGGGTGCAGAAGAACTGGCTTTGGGTGCAGAAAAGCTGACTTTGGGTGCAGAAGAGCTGGCTTTGGGTGCAGAAGAGCTGGCTTTGGGTGCAGAAGAGCTGGCTTTGGGTGCAGAAGAGCTGACTTTGAGTGCAGAAGAGCTGACTTTGGGTGCAGAAAAGCTGGCTTTGGATGCAGAAGAACTGGCTTTGGGTGCAGAAGAGCTGGCTTTGGGTGCAGAAGAGCTGACTTTGAGTGCAGAGGAGCTGGCTTTGGGTGCAGAAGAGCTGGCTTTGGGTGCAGAAAAGCTGGCTTTGAGTGCAGAAGAACTGGCTTTGGGTGCAGAGGAGCTGGCTTTGAGTGCAGAAGAACTGGCTTTGGGTGCAGAAGAACTGGCTTTGGGTGCAGAAGAACTGGCTTTGGGTGCAGAAAAGCTGACTTTGGGTGCAGAAGAGCTGGCTTTGGGTGCAGAAGAGCTGGCTTTGGGTGCAGAAGAGCTGACTTTGAGTGCAGAAGAGCTGACTTTGGGTGCAGAAAAGCTGGCTTTGGGTGCAGAAGAACTGGCTTTGGGTGCAGAAGAGCTGGCTTTGGGTGCAGAAAAGCTGGCTTTGAGTGCAGAAGAGCTGACTTTGAGTGCAGAAGAGCTGGCTTTGGGTGCAGAGGAGCTGGCTTTGGGTGCAGAAGAACTGGCTTTGGGTGCAGAAAAGCTGGCTTTGAGTGCAGAAGAGCTGGCTTTGAGTGCAGAAGAGCTGGCTTTGGGTGCAGAAGAGCTGGCTTTGGGTGCAGAAAAACTGGCTTTGGGTGCAGAAAAGCTGGCTTTGAGTGCAGAAGAGCTGACTTTGGGTGCAGAAGAACTGGCTTTGAGTGCAGAAGAGCTGACTTTGGGTGCAGAAGAACTGGCTTTGAGTGCAGAAGAGCTGACTTTGGGTGCAGAAGAGCTGGCTTTGGCTGCAGAAGAGCTGACTTTGGGTGCAGAGGAGCTGGCTTTGGGTGCAGAAGAGCTGGCTTTGGGTGCAGAAAAGCTGACTTTGAGTGCAGAAGAGCTGACTTTGGGTGCAGAAGAACTGGCTTTGAGTGCAGAAGAGCTGGCTTTGGGTGCAGAGGAGCTGGCTTTGGGTGCAGAAGAGCTGGCTTTGGGTGCAGAGGAGCTGGATTTGGGTGCAGAGGAGCTTTGGGTACAGATGAGCTGGCTTTGGGTGCAGAAGAGCTGGCTTTGGGTGCAGAAAAGCTGGCTTTGAGTGCAGAAGAACTGGCTTTGGGTGCAGAGGAGCTGGCTTTGAGTGCAGAAGAACTGGCTTTGGGTGCAGAAGAACTGGCTTTGGGTGCAGAAGAACTGGCTTTGGGTGCAGAAAAGCTGACTTTGGGTGCAGAAGAGCTGGCTTTGGGTGCAGAAAAGCTGACTTTGGGTGCAGAAGAGCTGGCTTTGGGTGCAGAGGAGCTGGCTTTGGGTGCAGAAAAGCTGGCTTTGAGTGCAGAAGAGCTGACTTTGGGTGCAGAAAAGCTGACTTTGAGTGCAGAAGAGCTGGCTTTGGGTGCAGAGGAGGTGGCTTTGGGTGCAGAGGAGCTGGCTTTGGGTGCAGAAGAACTGGCTTTGGGTGCAGAAAAGCTGACTTTGGGTGCAGAAGAGCTGGCTTTGGGTGCAGAAAAGCTGACTTTGGGTGCAGAAAAGCTGGCTTTGAGTGCAGAAGAGCTGACTTTGGGTGCAGAAAAGCTGACTTTGAGTGCAGAAGAGCTGGCTTTGGGTGCAGATGAGCTGGCTTTGGGTGCAGAAGAACTGGCTTTGGGTGCAGAAGAACTGGCTTTGGGTGCAGAAAAGCTGACTTTGGGTGCAGAAGAGCTGGCTTTGGGTGCAGAAAAGCTGACTTTGGGTGCAGAAAAGCTGGCTTTGAGTGCAGAAGAGCTGACATTGGGTGCAGAAAAGCTGACTTTGAGTGCAGAAGAGCTGGCTTTGGGTGCAGAGGAGGTGGCTTTGAGTGCAGAAGAACTGGCTTTGGGTGCAGAAGAACTGGCTTTGGGTGCAGAAGAACTGGCTTTGGGTGCAGAAAAGCTGACTTTGGGTGCAGAAGAGCTGGCTTTGGGTGCAGAAAAGCTGACTTTGGGTGCAGAAGAGCTGGCTTTGGGTGCAGAGGAGCTGGCTTTGGGTGCAGAGGAGCTGGCTTTGGGTGCAGAAAAGCTGGCTTTGAGTGCAGAAGAGCTGACTTTGGGTGCAGAAAAGCTGACTTTGAGTGCAGAAGAGCTGGCTTTGGGTGCAGAGGAGGTGGCTTTGGGTGCAGAGGAGCTGGCTTTGGGTGCAGAAGAGCTGGCTTTGGGTGCAGAAGAGCTGGCTTTGGGTGCAGAAGAGCTGACTTTGGGTGCAGAGGAGCTGACTTTGGGTGCAGAGGAGCTGACTTTGGGTGCAGAAGAGCTGGCTTTGGGTGCAGAAGAGCTGACTTTGGGTGCAGAGGAGCTGACTTTGGGTGCAGAAGAGCTGGCTTTGGGTGCAGAAGAGCTGGCTTTGGGTGCAGAAGAGCTGGCTTTGGGTGCAGAAAAGCTGGCTTTGAGTGCAGAAGAGCTGACTTTGGGTGCAGAAGAGCTGACTTTGAGTGCAGAAGAGCTGGCTTTGGGTGCAGAAGAGCTGACTTTGAGTGCAGAAGAGCTGACTTTGGGTGCAGAAAAGCTGGCTTTGGGTGCAGAAGAGCTGACTTTGGGTGCAGAAAAGCTGGCTTTGAGTGCAGAAGAGCTGACTTTGGGTGCAGAAGAACTGGCTTTGAGTGCAGAAAAGCTGGCTTTGAGTGCAGAAAAGCTGACTGAGTGCAGAAGAGCTGACTTTGGGTGCAGAAGAGCTGACTTTGAGTGCAGAAGAGCTGGCTTTGGGTGCAGAAGAGCTGACTTTGAGTGCAGAAGAGCTGACTTTGGGTGCAGAAAAGCTGGCTTTGGCTGCAGAAGAGCTGACTTTGGGTGCAGAGGAGCTGGCTTTGGGTGCAGAAGAGCTGGCTTTGGGTGCAGAAAAGCTGACTTTGAGTGCAGAAGAGCTGACTTTGGGTGCAGAAGAACTGGCTTTGAGTGCAGAAGAGCTGGCTTTGGGTGCAGAGGAGCTGACTTTGGGTGCAGAAGAGCTGGCTTTGGGTGCAGAGGAGCTGACTTTGAGTGCAGAAGAGCTGGATTTGGGTGCAGAGGAGCTTTGGGTACAGATGAGCTGGCTTTGGGTGCAGAAGAGCTGGCTTTGGGTGCAGAAAAGCTGGCTTTGAGTGCAGAAGAACTGGCTTTGGGTGCAGAGGAGCTGGCTTTGAGTGCAGAAGAACTGGCTTTGGGTGCAGAAGAACTGGCTTTGGGTGCAGAAGAACTGGCTTTGGGTGCAGAAAAGCTGACTTTGGGTGCAGAAGAGCTGGCTTTGGGTGCAGAAAAGCTGACTTTGGGTGCAGAAGAGCTGGCTTTGGGTGCAGAGGAGCTGGCTTTGGGTGCAGAAAAGCTGGCTTTGAGTGCAGAAGAGCTGACTTTGGGTGCAGAAAAGCTGACTTTGAGTGCAGAAGAGCTGGCTTTGGGTGCAGAGGAGGTGGCTTTGGGTGCAGAGGAGCTGGCTTTGGGTGCAGAAGAACTGGCTTTGGGTGCAGAAAAGCTGACTTTGGGTGCAGAAGAGCTGGCTTTGGGTGCAGAAAAGCTGACTTTGGGTGCAGAAAAGCTGGCTTTGAGTGCAGAAGAGCTGACTTTGGGTGCAGAAAAGCTGACTTTGAGTGCAGAAGAGCTGGCTTTGGGTGCAGAGGAGCTGGCTTTGGGTGCAGAAGAACTGGCTTTGGGTGCAGAAGAACTGGCTTTGGGTGCAGAAAAGCTGACTTTGGGTGCAGAAGAGCTGGCTTTGGGTGCAGAAAAGCTGACTTTGGGTGCAGAAAAGCTGGCTTTGAGTGCAGAAGAGCTGACATTGGGTGCAGAAAAGCTGACTTTGAGTGCAGAAGAGCTGGCTTTGGGTGCAGAGGAGGTGGCTTTGAGTGCAGAAGAACTGGCTTTGGGTGCAGAAGAACTGGCTTTGGGTGCAGAAGAACTGGCTTTGGGTGCAGAAAAGCTGACTTTGGGTGCAGAAGAGCTGGCTTTGGGTGCAGAAAAGCTGACTTTGGGTGCAGAAGAGCTGGCTTTGGGTGCAGAGGAGCTGGCTTTGGGTGCAGAGGAGCTGGCTTTGGGTGCAGAAGAGCTGGCTTTGGGTGCAGAAGAGCTGGCTTTGGGTGCAGAAGAGCTGACTTTGGGTGCAGAGGAGCTGACTTTGGGTGCAGAAGAGCTGGCTTTGGGTGCAGAAGAGCTGGCTTTGGGTGCAGAAGAGCTGGCTTTGGGTGCAGAAGAGCTGGCTTTGGGTGCAGAAGAGCTGACTTTGGGTGCAGAAAAGCTGGCTTTGAGTGCAGAAAAGCTGGCTTTGAGTGCAGAAGAGCTGACTTTGGGTGCAGAAGAACTGGCTTTGAGTGCAGAAAAGCTGGCTTTGAGTGCAGAAAAGCTGACTTTGAGTGCAGAAGAGCTGACTTTGAGTGCAGAAAAGCTGGCTTTGAGTGCAGAAAAGCTGACTTTGAGTGCAGAAAAGCTTGCTTTGAGTGCAGAAGAACTGGCTTTGAGTGCAGAAGAGCTGACTTTGGGTGCAGAAGAGCTGACTTTGGGTGCAGAAGAGCTGGCTTTGGGTGCAGAAGAGCTGGATTTGGGTGCAGAGGAGCTTTGGGTACAGAAGAGCTGGCTTTGGGTGCAGAAGAGCTGGCTTTGGGTGCAGAAAAGCTGGCTTTGAGTGCAGAAGAACTGGCTTTGGGTGCAGAGGAGCTGGCTTTGAGTGCAGAAGAACTGGCTTTGGGTGCAGAAGAACTGGCTTTGGGTGCAGAAGAACTGGCTTTGGCTGCAGAAGAGCTGGCTTTGGGTGCAGAAGAACTGGCTTTGGCTGCAGAAGAGCTGGCTTTGGGTGCAGAAGAACTGGCTTTGGGTGCAGAAAAGCTGACTTTGGGTGCAGAAGAGCTGGCTTTGGGTGCAGAAGAGCTGGCTTTGGGTGCAGAAGAGCTGGCTTTGGGTGCAGAAGAGCTGACTTTGAGTGCAGAAGAGCTGACTTTGGGTGCAGAAAAGCTGGCTTTGGATGCAGAAGAACTGGCTTTGGGTGCAGAAGAGCTGGCTTTGGGTGCAGAAGAGCTGACTTTGAGTGCAGAGGAGCTGGCTTTGGGTGCAGAAGAGCTGGCTTTGGGTGCAGAAAAGCTGGCTTTGAGTGCAGAAGAACTGGCTTTGGGTGCAGAGGAGCTGGCTTTGAGTGCAGAAGAACTGGCTTTGGGTGCAGAAGAACTGGCTTTGGGTGCAGAAGAACTGGCTTTGGGTGCAGAAAAGCTGACTTTGGGTGCAGAAGAGCTGGCTTTGGGTGCAGAAGAGCTGGCTTTGGGTGCAGAAGAGCTGACTTTGAGTGCAGAAGAGCTGACTTTGGGTGCAGAAAAGCTGGCTTTGGGTGCAGAAGAACTGGCTTTGGGTGCAGAAGAGCTGGCTTTGGGTGCAGAAAAGCTGGCTTTGAGTGCAGAAGAGCTGGCTTTGAGTGCAGAAAAGCTGGCTTTGAGTGCAGAAGAGCTGACTTTGGGTGCAGAAGAACTGGCTTTGAGTGCAGAAGAGCTGACTTTGGGTGCAGAAGAACTGGCTTTGAGTGCAGAAGAGCTGGCTTTGATTGCAGAAGAGCTGGCTTTGAGTGCAGAAAAGCTGGCTTTGAGTGCAGAAAAGCTGGCTTTGAGTGCAGAAAAGCTGGCTTTGAGTGCAGAAGAGCTGACTTTGGGTGCAGAAGAACTGGCTTTGAGTGCAGAAGAGCTGACTTTGGGTGCAGAAGAACTGGCTTTGAGTGCAGAAAAGCTGGCTTTGAGTGCAGAAAAGCTGACTTTGAGTGCAGAAGAGCTGACTTTGGGTGCAGAAGAACTGGCTTTGAGTGCAGAAAAGCTGACTTTGGGTGCAGAAGAGCTGGCTTTGAGTGCAGAAGAGCTGGCTTTGAGTGCAGAAGAGCTGGCTTTGAGTGCAGAAGAGCTGACTTTGGGTGCAGAAGAACTGGCTTTGAGTGCAGAAGAGCTGACTTTGGGTGCAGAAGAACTGGCTTTGAGTGCAGAAGAGCTGACTTTGGGTGCAGAAGAGCTGGCTTTGGGTGCAGAAAAGCTGACTTTGAGTGCAGAAGAGCTGACTTTGGGTGCAGAAAAGCTGGCTTTGAGTGCAGAAAAGCTGACTTTGAGTGCAGAAAAGCTTGCTTTGAGTGCAGAAGAACTGGCTTTGAGTGCAGAAGAGCTGACTTTGGGTGCAGAAGAGCTGACTTTGGGTGCAGAGGAGCTGGCTTTGGGTGCAGAAGAGCTGGCTTTGAGTGCAGAAAAGCTGGCTTTGAGTGCAGAAGAGCTGACTTTGGGTGCAGAAGAACTGGCTTTGAGTGCAGAAGAGCTGACTTTGGGTGCAGAAGAACTGGCTTTGAGTGCAGAAGAGCTGACTTTGGGTGCAGAAGACCTGGCTTTGGGTGCAGAAAAGCTGACTTTGAGTGCAGAAGAGCTGACTTTGGGTGCAGAAAAGCTGGCTTTGAGTGCAGAAAAGCTGACTTTGAGTGCAGAAAAGCTTGCTTTGAGTGCAGAAGAACTGGCTTTGAGTGCAGAAGAGCTGACTTTGGGTGCAGAAGAGCTGACTTTGGGTGCAGAAGAGCTGGCTTTGGGTGCAGAAGAGCTGGATTTGGGTGCAGAGGAGCTTTGGGTACAGAAGAGCTGGCTTTGGGTGCAGAAGAGCTGGCTTTGGGTGCAGAAAAGCTGGCTTTGAGTGCAGAAGAACTGGCTTTGGGTGCAGAGGAGCTGGCTTTGAGTGCAGAAGAACTGGCTTTGGGTGCAGAAGAACTGGCTTTGGGTGCAGAAGAACTGGCTTTGGGTGCAGAAGAACTGGCTTTGGGTGCAGAAAAGCTGACTTTGGGTGCAGAAGAGCTGGCTTTGGGTGCAGAAGAGCTGGCTTTGGGTGCAGAAGAGCTGGCTTTGGGTGCAGAAGAGCTGACTTTGAGTGCAGAAGAGCTGACTTTGGGTGCAGAAAAGCTGGCTTTGGATGCAGAAGAACTGGCTTTGGGTGCAGAAGAGCTGGCTTTGGGTGCAGAAGAGCTGACTTTGAGTGCAGAGGAGCTGGCTTTGGGTGCAGAAGAGCTGGCTTTGGGTGCAGAAAAGCTGGCTTTGAGTGCAGAAGAACTGGCTTTGGGTGCAGAGGAGCTGGCTTTGAGTGCAGAAGAACTGGCTTTGGGTGCAGAAGAACTGGCTTTGGGTGCAGAAGAACTGGCTTTGGGTGCAGAAAAGCTGACTTTGGGTGCAGAAGAGCTGGCTTTGGGTGCAGAAGAGCTGGCTTTGGGTGCAGAAGAGCTGACTTTGAGTGCAGAAGAGCTGACTTTGGGTGCAGAAAAGCTGGCTTTGGGTGCAGAAGAACTGGCTTTGGGTGCAGAAGAGCTGGCTTTGGGTGCAGAAAAGCTGGCTTTGAGTGCAGAAGAGCTGACTTTGAGTGCAGAAGAGCTGGCTTTGGGTGCAGAGGAGCTGGCTTTGGGTGCAGAAGAACTGGCTTTGGGTGCAGAAAAGCTGGCTTTGAGTGCAGAAGAGCTGGCTTTGAGTGCAGAAGAGCTGGCTTTGGGTGCAGAAGAGCTGGCTTTGGGTGCAGAAAAACTGGCTTTGGGTGCAGAAAAGCTGGCTTTGAGTGCAGAAGAGCTGACTTTGGGTGCAGAAGAACTGGCTTTGAGTGCAGAAGAGCTGACTTTGGGTGCAGAAGAACTGGCTTTGAGTGCAGAAGAGCTGACTTTGGGTGCAGAAGAGCTGGCTTTGGCTGCAGAAGAGCTGACTTTGGGTGCAGAGGAGCTGGCTTTGGGTGCAGAAGAGCTGGCTTTGGGTGCAGAAAAGCTGACTTTGAGTGCAGAAGAGCTGACTTTGGGTGCAGAAGAACTGGCTTTGAGTGCAGAAGAGCTGACTTTGGGTGCAGAGGAGCTGGCTTTGGGTGCAGAAGAGCTGGCTTTGGGTGCAGAAAAGCTGACTTTGAGTGCAGAAGAGCTGACTTTGGGTGCAGAAGAACTGGCTTTGAGTGCAGAAGAGCTGACTTTGAGTGCAGAAGAGCTGACTTTGGGTGCAGAAGAACTGGCTTTGAGTGCAGAAGAGCTGGCTTTGGGTGCAGAGGAGCTGGCTTTGGGTGCAGAAGAGCTGGCTTTGGGTGCAGAGGAGCTGGATTTGGGTGCAGAGGAGCTTTGGGTACAGATGAGCTGGCTTTGGGTGCAGAAGAGCTGGCTTTGGGTGCAGAAAAGCTGGCTTTGAGTGCAGAAGAACTGGCTTTGGGTGCAGAGGAGCTGGCTTTGAGTGCAGAAGAACTGGCTTTGGGTGCAGAAGAACTGGCTTTGGGTGCAGAAGAACTGGCTTTGGGTGCAGAAAAGCTGACTTTGGGTGCAGAAGAGCTGGCTTTGGGTGCAGAAAAGCTGACTTTGGGTGCAGAAGAGCTGGCTTTGGGTGCAGAGGAGCTGGCTTTGGGTGCAGAAAAGCTGGCTTTGAGTGCAGAAGAGCTGACTTTGGGTGCAGAAAAGCTGACTTTGAGTGCAGAAGAGCTGGCTTTGGGTGCAGAGGAGGTGGCTTTGGGTGCAGAGGAGCTGGCTTTGGGTGCAGAAGAACTGGCTTTGGGTGCAGAAAAGCTGACTTTGGGTGCAGAAGAGCTGGCTTTGGGTGCAGAAAAGCTGACTTTGGGTGCAGAAAAGCTGGCTTTGAGTGCAGAAGAGCTGACTTTGGGTGCAGAAAAGCTGACTTTGAGTGCAGAAGAGCTGGCTTTGGGTGCAGAGGAGCTGGCTTTGGGTGCAGAAGAACTGGCTTTGGGTGCAGAAGAACTGGCTTTGGGTGCAGAAAAGCTGACTTTGGGTGCAGAAGAGCTGGCTTTGGGTGCAGAAAAGCTGACTTTGGGTGCAGAAAAGCTGGCTTTGAGTGCAGAAGAGCTGACATTGGGTGCAGAAAAGCTGACTTTGAGTGCAGAAGAGCTGGCTTTGGGTGCAGAGGAGGTGGCTTTGAGTGCAGAAGAACTGGCTTTGGGTGCAGAAGAACTGGCTTTGGGTGCAGAAGAACTGGCTTTGGGTGCAGAAAAGCTGACTTTGGGTGCAGAAGAGCTGGCTTTGGGTGCAGAAAAGCTGACTTTGGGTGCAGAAGAGCTGGCTCTGGGTGCAGAGGAGCTGGCTTTGGGTGCAGAGGAGCTGGCTTTGGGTGCAGAAAAGCTGGCTTTGAGTGCAGAAGAGCTGACTTTGGGTGCAGAAAAGCTGACTTTGAGTGCAGAAGAGCTGGCTTTGGGTGCAGAGGAGGTGGCTTTGGGTGCAGAGGAGCTGGCTTTGGGTGCAGAAGAGCTGGCTTTGGGTGCAGAAGAGCTGGCTTTGGGTGCAGAAGAGCTGACTTTGGGTGCAGAGGAGCTGACTTTGGGTGCAGAAGAGCTGGCTTTGGGTGCAGAAGAGCTGGCTTTGGGTGCAGAAGAGCTGGCTTTGGGTGCAGAAAAGCTGGCTTTGAGTGCAGAAGAGCTGACTTTGGGTGCAGAAGAGCTGACTTTGAGTGCAGAAGAGCTGGCTTTGGGTGCAGAAGAGCTGACTTTGAGTGCAGAAGAGCTGACTTTGGGTGCAGAAAAGCTGGCTTTGGGTGCAGAAGAGCTGACTTTGGGTGCAGAAAAGCTGGCTTTGAGTGCAGAAAAGCTGGCTTTGAGTGCAGAAGAGCTGACTTTGGGTGCAGAAGAACTGGCTTTGAGTGCAGAAAAGCTGGCTTTGAGTGCAGAAAAGCTGACTGAGTGCAGAAGAGCTGACTTTGGGTGCAGAAGAGCTGACTTTGAGTGCAGAAGAGCTGGCTTTGGGTGCAGAAGAGCTGACTTTGAGTGCAGAAGAGCTGACTTTGGGTGCAGAAAAGCTGGCTTTGGCTGCAGAAGAGCTGACTTTGGGTGCAGAGGAGCTGGCTTTGGGTGCAGAAGAGCTGGCTTTGGGTGCAGAAAAGCTGACTTTGAGTGCAGAAGAGCTGACTTTGGGTGCAGAAGAACTGGCTTTGAGTGCAGAAGAGCTGGCTTTGGGTGCAGAGGAGCTGACTTTGGGTGCAGAAGAGCTGGCTTTGGGTGCAGAGGAGCTGACTTTGAGTGCAGAAGAGCTGGATTTGGGTGCAGAGGAGCTTTGGGTACAGATGAGCTGGCTTTGGGTGCAGAAGAGCTGGCTTTGGGTGCAGAAAAGCTGGCTTTGAGTGCAGAAGAACTGGCTTTGGGTGCAGAGGAGCTGGCTTTGAGTGCAGAAGAACTGGCTTTGGGTGCAGAAGAACTGGCTTTGGGTGCAGAAGAACTGGCTTTGGGTGCAGAAAAGCTGACTTTGAGTGCAGAAAAGCTGGCTTTGAGTGCAGAAGAGCTGACTTTGGGTGCAGAAGAACTGGCTTTGAGTGCAGAAAAGCTGGCTTTGAGTGCAGAAAAGCTGACTTTGAGTGCAGAAGAGCTGACTTTGAGTGCAGAAAAGCTGGCTTTGAGTGCAGAAGAGCTGACTTTGGGTGCAGAAGAACTGGCTTTGAGTGCAGAAAAGCTGGCTTTGAGTGCAGAAAAGCTGACTTTGAGTGCAGAAGAGCTGAATTTGAGTGCAGAAGAGCTGGCTTTGGGTGCAGAAAAGCTGGCTTTGGGTGCAGAAGAACTGGCTTTGAGTGCAGAAGAGCTGACTTTGAGTGCAGAAGAGCTGGCTTTGGGTGCAGAGGAGCTGGCTTTGGGTGCAGAGGAGCTGGCTTTGAGTGCAGAAGAGCTGGATTTGAGTGCAGAAGAGCTGGCTTTGGGTGCAGAGGAGCTGGCTTTGGGTGCAGAAGAACTGGCTTTGAGTGCAGAAGAGCTGGCTTTGAGTGCAGAAGAGCTGGCTTTGAGTGCAGAAAAGCTGGCTTTGAGTGCAGAAGAGCTGACTTTGGGTGCAGAAGAACTGGCTTTGGGTGCAGAAGAGCTGGCTTTGAGTGCAGAAGAGCTGACTTTGGGTGCAGAAGAACTGGCTTTGAGTGCAGAAGAGCTGCCTTTGAGTGCAGAAGAGCTGGCTTTGAGTGCAGAAGAGCTGACTTTGGGTGCAGAAGAACTGGCTTTGAGTGCAGAAGAGCTGACTTTGGGTGCAGAAGAACTGGCTTTGAGTGCAGAAGAGCTGGCTTTGATTGCAGAAGAGCTGGCTTTGAGTGCAGAAAAGCTGGCTTTGAGTGCAGAAAAGCTGGCTTTGAGTGCAGAAAAGCTGGCTTTGAGTGCAGAAGAGCTGACTTTGGGTGCAGAAGAACTGGCTTTGAGTGCAGAAGAGCTGACTTTGGGTGCAGAAGAACTGGCTTTGAGTGCAGAAAAGCTGGCTTTGAGTGCAGAAAAGCTGACTTTGAGTGCAGAAGAGCTGACTTTGGGTGCAGAAGAACTGGCTTTGAGTGCAGAAAAGCTGACTTTGGGTGCAGAAGAGCTGGCTTTGAGTGCAGAAGAGCTGGCTTTGAGTGCAGAAGAGCTGGCTTTGAGTGCAGAAAAGCTGGCTTTGAGTGCAGAAGAGCTGACTTTGGGTGCAGAAGAACTGGCTTTGAGTGCAGAAGAGCTGACTTTGGGTGCAGAAGAACTGGCTTTGAGTGCAGAAGAGCTGACTTTGGGTGCAGAAGAGCTGGCTTTGGGTGCAGAAAAGCTGACTTTGAGTGCAGAAGAGCTGACTTTGGGTGCAGAAAAGCTGGCTTTGAGTGCAGAAAAGCTGACTTTGAGTGCAGAAAAGCTTGCTTTGAGTGCAGAAGAACTGGCTTTGAGTGCAGAAGAGCTGACTTTGGGTGCAGAAGAGCTGACTTTGGGTGCAGAGGAGCTGGCTTTGGGTGCAGAAGAGCTGGCTTTGAGTGCAGAAAAGCTGGCTTTGAGTGCAGAAGAGCTGACTTTGGGTGCAGAAGAACTGGCTTTGAGTGCAGAAGAGCTGACTTTGGGTGCAGAAGAACTGGCTTTGAGTGCAGAAGAGCTGACTTTGGGTGCAGAAGAGCTGGCTTTGGGTGCAGAAAAGCTGACTTTGAGTGCAGAAGAGCTGACTTTGGGTGCAGAAAAGCTGGCTTTGAGTGCAGAAGAACTGGCTTTGGGTGCAGAAGAACTGGCTTTGGGTGCAGAGGAGCTTTGGGTACAGAAGAGCTGGCTTTGGGTGCAGAAGAGCTGGCTTTGGGTGCAGAAAAGCTGGCTTTGAGTGCAGAAGAACTGGCTTTGGGTGCAGAGGAGCTGGCTTTGAGTGCAGAAGAACTGGCTTTGGGTGCAGAAGAACTGGCTTTGGGTGCAGAAGAACTGGCTTTGGGTGCAGAAAAGCTGACTTTGGGTGCAGAAGAGCTGGCTTTGGGTGCAGAAGAGCTGGCTTTGGGTGCAGAAGAGCTGGCTTTGGGTGCAGAAGAGCTGACTTTGAGTGCAGAAGAGCTGACTTTGGGTGCAGAAAAGCTGGCTTTGGATGCAGAAGAACTGGCTTTGGGTGCAGAAGAGCTGGCTTTGGGTGCAGAAGAGCTGACTTTGAGTGCAGAGGAGCTGGCTTTGGGTGCAGAAGAGCTGGCTTTGGGTGCAGAAAAGCTGGCTTTGAGTGCAGAAGAACTGGCTTTGGGTGCAGAGGAGCTGGCTTTGAGTGCAGAAGAACTGGCTTTGGGTGCAGAAGAACTGGCTTTGGGTGCAGAAGAACTGGCTTTGGGTGCAGAAAAGCTGACTTTGGGTGCAGAAGAGCTGGCTTTGGGTGCAGAAGAGCTGGCTTTGGGTGCAGAAGAGCTGACTTTGAGTGCAGAAGAGCTGACTTTGGGTGCAGAAAAGCTGGCTTTGGGTGCAGAAGAACTGGCTTTGGGTGCAGAAGAGCTGGCTTTGGGTGCAGAAAAGCTGGCTTTGAGTGCAGAAGAGCTGACTTTGAGTGCAGAAGAGCTGGCTTTGGGTGCAGAGGAGCTGGCTTTGGGTGCAGAAGAACTGGCTTTGGGTGCAGAAAAGCTGGCTTTGAGTGCAGAAGAGCTGGCTTTGAGTGCAGAAGAGCTGGCTTTGGGTGCAGAAGAGCTGGCTTTGGGTGCAGAAAAACTGGCTTTGGGTGCAGAAAAGCTGGCTTTGAGTGCAGAAGAGCTGACTTTGGGTGCAGAAGAACTGGCTTTGAGTGCAGAAGAGCTGACTTTGGGTGCAGAAGAACTGGCTTTGAGTGCAGAAGAGCTGACTTTGGGTGCAGAAGAGCTGGCTTTGGCTGCAGAAGAGCTGGCTTTGGGTGCAGAAAAGCTGACTTTGAGTGCAGAAGAGCTGACTTTGGGTGCAGAAGAACTGGCTTTGAGTGCAGAAGAGCTGGCTTTGGGTGCAGAAAAACTGGCTTTGAGTGCAGAAGAGCTGGCTTTGATTGCAGAAGAGCTGGCTTTGAGTGCAGAAAAGCTGGCTTTGAGTGCAGAAAAGCTGGCTTTGAGTGCAGAAAAGCTGGCTTTGAGTGCAGAAGAGCTGACTTTGGGTGCAGAAGAACTGGCTTTGAGTGCAGAAGAGCTGACTTTGGGTGCAGAAGAACTGGCTTTGAGTGCAGAAAAGCTGGCTTTGAGTGCAGAAAAGCTGACTTTGAGTGCAGAAGAGCTGACTGGGTGCAGAAGAACTGGCTTTGAGTGCAGAAAAGCTGACTTTGGGTGCAGAAGAGCTGGCTTTGAGTGCAGAAGAGCTGGCTTTGAGTGCAGAAGAGCTGGCTTTGAGTGCAGAAAAGCTGGCTTTGAGTGCAGAAGAGCTGACTTTGGGTGCAGAAGAACTGGCTTTGAGTGCAGAAGAGCTGACTTTGGGTGCAGAAGAACTGGCTTTGAGTGCAGAAGAGCTGACTTTGGGTGCAGAAGAGCTGGCTTTGGGTGCAGAAAAGCTGACTTTGAGTGCAGAAGAGCTGACTTTGGGTGCAGAAAAGCTGGCTTTGAGTGCAGAAAAGCTGACTTTGAGTGCAGAAAAGCTTGCTTTGAGTGCAGAAGAACTGGCTTTGAGTGCAGAAGAGCTGACTTTGGGTGCAGAAGAGCTGACTTTGGGTGCAGAGGAGCTGGCTTTGGGTGCAGAAGAGCTGGCTTTGAGTGCAGAAAAGCTGGCTTTGAGTGCAGAAGAGCTGACTTTGGGTGCAGAAGAACTGGCTTTGAGTGCAGAAGAGCTGACTTTGGGTGCAGAAGAACTGGCTTTGAGTGCAGAAGAGCTGACTTTGGGTGCAGAAGAGCTGGCTTTGGGTGCAGAAAAGCTGACTTTGAGTGCAGAAGAGCTGACTTTGGGTGCAGAAAAGCTGGCTTTGAGTGCAGAAAAGCTGACTTTGAGTGCAGAAAAGCTTGCTTTGAGTGCAGAAGAACTGGCTTTGAGTGCAGAAGAGCTGACTTTGGGTGCAGAAGAGCTGACTTTGGGTGCAGAAGAGCTGGCTTTGGGTGCAGAAGAGCTGGATTTGGGTGCAGAGGAGCTTTGGGTACAGAAGAGCTGGCTTTGGGTGCAGAAGAGCTGGCTTTGGGTGCAGAAAAGCTGGCTTTGAGTGCAGAAGAACTGGCTTTGGGTGCAGAGGAGCTGGCTTTGAGTGCAGAAGAACTGGCTTTGGGTGCAGAAGAACTGGCTTTGGGTGCAGAAGAACTGGCTTTGGGTGCAGAAAAGCTGACTTTGGGTGCAGAAGAGCTGGCTTTGGGTGCAGAAGAGCTGGCTTTGGGTGCAGAAGAGCTGGCTTTGGGTGCAGAAGAGCTGACTTTGAGTGCAGAAGAGCTGACTTTGGGTGCAGAAAAGCTGGCTTTGGATGCAGAAGAACTGGCTTTGGGTGCAGAAGAGCTGGCTTTGGGTGCAGAAGAGCTGACTTTGAGTGCAGAGGAGCTGGCTTTGGGTGCAGAAGAGCTGGCTTTGGGTGCAGAAAAGCTGGCTTTGAGTGCAGAAGAACTGGCTTTGGGTGCAGAGGAGCTGGCTTTGAGTGCAGAAGAACTGGCTTTGGGTGCAGAAGAACTGGCTTTGGGTGCAGAAGAACTGGCTTTGGGTGCAGAAAAGCTGACTTTGGGTGCAGAAGAGCTGGCTTTGGGTGCAGAAGAGCTGGCTTTGGGTGCAGAAGAGCTGACTTTGAGTGCAGAAGAGCTGACTTTGGGTGCAGAAAAGCTGGCTTTGGGTGCAGAAGAACTGGCTTTGGGTGCAGAAGAGCTGGCTTTGGGTGCAGAAAAGCTGGCTTTGAGTGCAGAAGAGCTGACTTTGAGTGCAGAAGAGCTGGCTTTGGGTGCAGAGGAGCTGGCTTTGGGTGCAGAAGAACTGGCTTTGGGTGCAGAAAAGCTGGCTTTGAGTGCAGAAGAGCTGGCTTTGAGTGCAGAAGAGCTGGCTTTGGGTGCAGAAGAGCTGGCTTTGGGTGCAGAAAAACTGGCTTTGGGTGCAGAAAAGCTGGCTTTGAGTGCAGAAGAGCTGACTTTGGGTGCAGAAGAACTGGCTTTGAGTGCAGAAGAGCTGACTTTGGGTGCAGAAGAACTGGCTTTGAGTGCAGAAGAGCTGACTTTGGGTGCAGAAGAGCTGGCTTTGGCTGCAGAAGAGCTGACTTTGGGTGCAGAGGAGCTGGCTTTGGGTGCAGAAGAGCTGGCTTTGGGTGCAGAAAAGCTGACTTTGAGTGCAGAAGAGCTGACTTTGGGTGCAGAAGAACTGGCTTTGAGTGCAGAAGAGCTGGCTTTGGGTGCAGAGGAGCTGGCTTTGGGTGCAGAAGAGCTGGCTTTGGGTGCAGAGGAGCTGGATTTGGGTGCAGAGGAGCTTTGGGTACAGATGAGCTGGCTTTGGGTGCAGAAGAGCTGGCTTTGGGTGCAGAAAAGCTGGCTTTGAGTGCAGAAGAACTGGCTTTGGGTGCAGAGGAGCTGGCTTTGAGTGCAGAAGAACTGGCTTTGGGTGCAGAAGAACTGGCTTTGGGTGCAGAAGAACTGGCTTTGGGTGCAGAAAAGCTGACTTTGGGTGCAGAAGAGCTGGCTTTGGGTGCAGAAGAGCTGGCTTTGGGTGCAGAAGAGCTGGCTTTGGGTGCAGAAGAACTGGCTTTGGGTGCAGAAGAACTGGCTTTGGGTGCAGAAAAGCTGGCTTTGAGTGCAGAAGAGCTGACTTTGGGTGCAGAAAAGCTGACTTTGGGTGCAGAAGAGCTGGCTTTGGGTGCAGAAAAGCTGACTTTGAGTGCAGAAGAGCTTTGGGTACAGAAGAGCTGGCTTTGGGTGCAGAAGAGCTGGCTTTGAGTGCAGAAGAGCTGGCTTTGGGTGCAGAAGAGCTGGCTTTGAGTGTAGAAGAGCTGGCTTTGGGTGCAGAAGAGCTGGCTTTGGGTGCAGAAGAGCTGGCTTTGGGTGCAGAAGAACTGGCTTTGGGTGCAGAAGAGCTGGCTTTGAGTGCAGAGGAGCTGGCTTTGGGTGCAGAAGAACTGGCTTTGAGTGCAGAAGAACTGGCTTTGAGTGCAGAGGAGCTGGCTTTGGGTGCAGAAGAACTGGCTTTGGGTGCAGAAGAGCTGGCTTTGAGTGCAGAAGAACTGGCTTTGGGTGCAGAAGAGCTGGCTTTTGGTGCAGAAGAGCTGGCTTTGAGTGCAGAAAAGCTTGCTTTGAGTGCAGAAGAACTGGCTTTGAGTGCAGAAGAACTGACTTTGAGTGCAGAAGAGCTGACTTTGGGTGCAGAGGAGCTGGCTTTGGGTGCAGAAGAGCTGACTTTGGGTGCAGAAAAGCTGGCTTTGGGTGCAGAAGAACTGACGTTGAGTGCAGAAGAGCTGGCTTTGAGTGCAGAAGAGCTGGCTATGGGTGCAGAAGAGCTGGCTTTGGGTGCAGAGAACTGGCTTTGGGTGCAGAAAAGCTGGCTTTGAGTGCAGAAGAGCTGACTTTGGGTGCAGAAGAGCTGGCTTTGGGTGCAGAAGAGCTGACTTTGAGTGCAGAAGAGCTGAATTTGAGTGCAGAAGAGCTGGCTTTGGGTGCAGAGGAGCTGGCTTTGGGTGCAGAAGAACTGGCTTTGAGTGCAGAAGAGCTGACTTTGAGTGCAGAAGAGCTGGCTTTGGGTGCAGAGGAGCTGGCTTTGGGTGCAGAGGAGCTGGCTTTGAGTGCAGAAGAGCTGGATTTGAGTGCAGAAGAGCTGGCTTTGGGTGCAGAGGAGCTGGCTTTGGGTGCAGAAGAACTGGCTTTGAGTGCAGAAGAGCTGGCTTTGAGTGCAGAAGAGCTGGCTTTGAGTGCAGAAAAGCTGGCTTTGAGTGCAGAAGAGCTGACTTTGGGTGCAGAAGAACTGGCTTTGGGTGCAGAAGAGCTGGCTTTGAGTGCAGAAGAGCTGACTTTGGGTGCAGAAGAACTGGCTTTGAGTGCAGAAGAGCTGCCTTTGAGTGCAGAAGAGCTGGCTTTGAGTGCAGAAAAGCTGGCTTTGAGTGCAGAAGAGCTGACTTTGGGTGCAGAAGAACTGGCTTTGAGTGCAGAAGAGCTGACTTTGGGTGCAGAAGAACTGGCTTTGAGTGCAGAAGAGCTGGCTTTGATTGCAGAAGAGCTGGCTTTGAGTGCAGAAAAGCTGGCTTTGAGTGCAGAAAAGCTGGCTTTGAGTGCAGAAAAGCTGGCTTTGAGTGCAGAAGAGCTGACTTTGGGTGCAGAAGAACTGGCTTTGAGTGCAGAAGAGCTGACTTTGGGTGCAGAAGAACTGGCTTTGGGTGCAGAAAAGCTGGCTTTGAGTGCAGAAAAGCTGACTTTGAGTGCAGAAGAGCTGACTTTGGGTGCAGAAGAACTGGCTTTGAGTGCAGAAAAGCTGACTTTGGGTGCAGAAGAGCTGGCTTTGAGTGCAGAAGAGCTGGCTTTGAGTGCAGAAGAGCTGGCTTTGAGTGCAGAAGAGCTGACTTTGGGTGCAGAAGAACTGGCTTTGAGTGCAGAAGAGCTGACTTTGGGTGCAGAACAGCTGGCTTTGGGTGCAGAAAAGCTGACTTTGAGTGCAGAAGAGCTGACTTTGGGTGCAGAAAAGCTGGCTTTGAGTGCAGAAAAGCTGACTTTGAGTGCAGAAAAGCTTGCTTTGAGTGCAGAAGAACTGGCTTTGAGTGCAGAAGAGCTGACTTTGGGTGCAGAAGAGCTGACTTTGGGTGCAGAGGAGCTGGCTTTGGGTGCAGAAGAGCTGGCTTTGAGTGCAGAAAAGCTGGCTTTGAGTGCAGAAGAGCTGACTTTGGGTGCAGAAGAACTGGCTTTGAGTGCAGAAGAGCTGACTTTGGGTGCAGAAGAACTGGCTTTGAGTGCAGAAGAGCTGACTTTGGGTGCAGAAGAGCTGGCTTTGGGTGCAGAAAAGCTGACTTTGAGTGCAGAAGAGCTGACTTTGGGTGCAGAAAAGCTGGCTTTGAGTGCAGAAAAGCTGACTTTGAGTGCAGAAAAGCTTGCTTTGAGTGCAGAAGAACTGGCTTTGAGTGCAGAAGAGCTGACTTTGGGTGCAGAAGAGCTGACTTTGGGTGCAGAAGAGCTGGCTTTGGGTGCAGAAGAGCTGGATTTGGGTGCAGAGGAGCTTTGGGTACAGAAGAGCTGGCTTTGGGTGCAGAAGAGCTGGCTTTGGGTGCAGAAAAGCTGGCTTTGAGTGCAGAAGAACTGGCTTTGGGTGCAGAGGAGCTGGCTTTGAGTGCAGAAGAACTGGCTTTGGGTGCAGAAGAACTGGCTTTGGGTGCAGAAGAACTGGCTTTGGGTGCAGAAAAGCTGACTTTGGGTGCAGAAGAGCTGGCTTTGGGTGCAGAAGAGCTGGCTTTGGGTGCAGAAGAGCTGGCTTTGGGTGCAGAAGAGCTGACTTTGAGTGCAGAAGAGCTGACTTTGGGTGCAGAAAAGCTGGCTTTGGATGCAGAAGAACTGGCTTTGGGTGCAGAAGAGCTGGCTTTGGGTGCAGAGGAGCTGGCTTTGGGTGCAGAGGAGCTGGCTTTGAGTGCAGAAGAGCTGGATTTGAGTGCAGAAGAGCTGGCTTTGGGTGCAGAGGAGCTGGCTTTGGGTGCAGAAGAACTGGCTTTGAGTGCAGAAGAGCTGGCTTTGAGTGCAGAAGAGCTGGCTTTGAGTGCAGAAAAGCTGGCTTTGAGTGCAGAAGAGCTGACTTTGGGTGCAGAAGAACTGGCTTTGGGTGCAGAAGAGCTGGCTTTGAGTGCAGAAGAGCTGACTTTGGGTGCAGAAGAACTGGCTTTGAGTGCAGAAGAGCTGCCTTTGAGTGCAGAAGAGCTGGCTTTGAGTGCAGAAAAGCTGGCTTTGAGTGCAGAAGAGCTGACTTTGGGTGCAGAAGAACTGGCTTTGAGTGCAGAAGAGCTGACTTTGGGTGCAGAAGAACTGGCTTTGAGTGCAGAAGAGCTGGCTTTGATTGCAGAAGAGCTGGCTTTGAGTGCAGAAAAGCTGGCTTTGAGTGCAGAAAAGCTGGCTTTGAGTGCAGAAAAGCTGGCTTTGAGTGCAGAAGAGCTGACTTTGGGTGCAGAAGAGCTGGCTTTGGGTGCAGAAAAGCTGACTTTGAGTGCAGAAGAGCTGACTTTGGGTGCAGAAAAGCTGGCTTTGAGTGCAGAAAAGCTGACTTTGAGTGCAGAAAAGCTTGCTTTGAGTGCAGAAGAACTGGCTTTGAGTGCAGAAGAGCTGACTTTGGGTGCAGAAGAGCTGACTTTGGGTGCAGAGGAGCTGGCTTTGGGTGCAGAAGAGCTGGCTTTGAGTGCAGAAAAGCTGGCTTTGAGTGCAGAAGAGCTGACTTTGGGTGCAGAAGAACTGGCTTTGAGTGCAGAAGAGCTGACTTTGGGTGCAGAAGAACTGGCTTTGAGTGCAGAAAAGCTGACTTTGGGTGCAGAAGAGCTGGCTTTGAGTGCAGAAGAGCTGGCTTTGAGTGCAGAAAAGCTGGCTTTGAGTGCAGAAGAGCTGGCTTTGAGTGCAGAAGAGCTGACTTTGGGTGCAGAAGAACTGGCTTTGAGTGCAGAAGAGCTGACTTTGGGTGCAGAAGAACTGGCTTTGAGTGCAGAAGAGCTGACTTTGGGTGCAGAAGAGCTGGCTTTGGGTGCAGAAAAGCTGACTTTGAGTGCAGAAGAGCTGACTTTGGGTGCAGAAAAGCTGGCTTTGAGTGCAGAAAAGCTGACTTTGAGTGCAGAAAAGCTTGCTTTGAGTGCAGAAGAACTGGCTTTGAGTGCAGAAGAGCTGACTTTGGGTGCAGAAGAGCTGACTTTGGGTGCAGAGGAGCTGGCTTTGGGTGCAGAAGAGCTGGCTTTGAGTGCAGAAAAGCTGGCTTTGAGTGCAGAAGAGCTGACTTTGGGTGCAGAAGAACTGGCTTTGAGTGCAGAAGAGCTGACTTTGGGTGCAGAAGAACTGGCTTTGAGTGCAGAAGAGCTGACTTTGGGTGCAGAAGAGCTGGCTTTGGGTGCAGAAAAGCTGACTTTGAGTGCAGAAGAGCTGACTTTGGGTGCAGAAAAGCTGGCTTTGAGTGCAGAAAAGCTGACTTTGAGTGCAGAAAAGCTTGCTTTGAGTGCAGAAGAACTGGCTTTGAGTGCAGAAGAGCTGACTTTGGGTGCAGAAGAGCTGACTTTGGGTGCAGAAGAGCTGGCTTTGGGTGCAGAAGAGCTGGATTTGGGTGCAGAGGAGCTTTGGGTACAGAAGAGCTGGCTTTGGGTGCAGAAGAGCTGGCTTTGGGTGCAGAAAAGCTGGCTTTGAGTGCAGAAGAACTGGCTTTGGGTGCAGAGGAGCTGGCTTTGAGTGCAGAAGAACTGGCTTTGGGTGCAGAAGAACTGGCTTTGGGTGCAGAAGAACTGGCTTTGGGTGCAGAAAAGCTGACTTTGGGTGCAGAAGAGCTGGCTTTGGGTGCAGAAGAGCTGGCTTTGGGTGCAGAAGAGCTGGCTTTGGGTGCAGAAGAGCTGACTTTGAGTGCAGAAGAGCTGACTTTGGGTGCAGAAAAGCTGGCTTTGGATGCAGAAGAACTGGCTTTGGGTGCAGAAGAGCTGGCTTTGGGTGCAGAAGAGCTGACTTTGAGTGCAGAGGAGCTGGCTTTGGGTGCAGAAGAGCTGGCTTTGGGTGCAGAAAAGCTGGCTTTGAGTGCAGAAGAACTGGCTTTGGGTGCAGAGGAGCTGGCTTTGAGTGCAGAAGAACTGGCTTTGGGTGCAGAAGAACTGGCTTTGGGTGCAGAAGAACTGGCTTTGGGTGCAGAAAAGCTGACTTTGGGTGCAGAAGAGCTGGCTTTGGGTGCAGAAGAGCTGGCTTTGGGTGCAGAAGAGCTGACTTTGAGTGCAGAAGAGCTGACTTTGGGTGCAGAAAAGCTGGCTTTGGGTGCAGAAGAACTGGCTTTGGGTGCAGAAGAGCTGGCTTTGGGTGCAGAAAAGCTGGCTTTGAGTGCAGAAGAACTGGCTTTGGGTGCAGAAAAGCTGGCTTTGAGTGCAGAAGAGCTGGCTTTGAGTGCAGAAGAGCTGGCTTTGGGTGCAGAAGAGCTGGCTTTGGGTGCAGAAAAACTGGCTTTGGGTGCAGAAAAGCTGGCTTTGAGTGCAGAAGAGCTGACTTTGGGTGCAGAAGAACTGGCTTTGAGTGCAGAAGAGCTGACTTTGGGTGCAGAAGAACTGGCTTTGAGTGCAGAAGAGCTGACTTTGGGTGCAGAAGAGCTGGCTTTGGCTGCAGAAGAGCTGACTTTGGGTGCAGAGGAGCTGGCTTTGGGTGCAGAAGAGCTGGCTTTGGGTGCAGAAAAGCTGACTTTGAGTGCAGAAGAGCTGACTTTGGGTGCAGAAGAACTGGCTTTGAGTGCAGAAGAGCTGGCTTTGGGTGCAGAGGAGCTGGCTTTGGGTGCAGAAGAGCTGGCTTTGGGTGCAGAGGAGCTGGATTTGGGTGCAGAGGAGCTTTGGGTACAGATGAGCTGGCTTTGGGTGCAGAAGAGCTGGCTTTGGGTGCAGAAAAGCTGGCTTTGAGTGCAGAAGAACTGGCTTTGGGTGCAGAGGAGCTGGCTTTGAGTGCAGAAGAACTGGCTTTGGGTGCAGAAGAACTGGCTTTGGGTGCAGAAGAACTGGCTTTGGGTGCAGAAAAGCTGACTTTGGGTGCAGAAGAGCTGGCTTTGGGTGCAGAAGAGCTGGCTTTGGGTGCAGAAGAGCTGACTTTGAGTGCAGAAGAGCTGACTTTGGGTGCAGAAAAGCTGGCTTTGGGTGCAGAAGAACTGGCTTTGGGTGCAGAAGAGCTGGCTTTGGGTGCAGAAAAGCTGGCTTTGAGTGCAGAAGAGCTGACTTTGAGTGCAGAAGAGCTGGCTTTGGGTGCAGAGGAGCTGGCTTTGGGTGCAGAAGAACTGGCTTTGGGTGCAGAAAAGCTGGCTTTGAGTGCAGAAGAGCTGGCTTTGAGTGCAGAAGAGCTGGCTTTGGGTGCAGAAGAGCTGGCTTTGGGTGCAGAAAAACTGGCTTTGGGTGCAGAAAAGCTGGCTTTGAGTGCAGAAGAGCTGACTTTGGGTGCAGAAGAACTGGCTTTGAGTGCAGAAGAGCTGACTTTGGGTGCAGAAGAACTGGCTTTGAGTGCAGAAGAGCTGGCTTTGAGTGCAGAAGAGCTGACTTTGGGTGCAGAAGAGCTGGCTTTGGGTGCAGAAAAACTGGCTTTGAGTGCAGAAAAGCTGACTTTGAGTGCAGAAAAGCTTGCTTTGAGTGCAGAAGAACTGGCTTTGAGTGCAGAAGAGCTGACTTTGGGTGCAGAAGAGCTGACTTTGGGTGCAGAGGAGCTGGCTTTGGGTGCAGAAGAGCTGGATTTGGGTGCAGAGGAGCTTTGGGTACAGAAGAGCTGGCTTTGGGTGCAGAAGAGCTGGCTTTGGGTGCAGAAAAGCTGGCTTTGAGTGCAGAAGAACTGGCTTTGGGTGCAGAGGAGCTGGCTTTGAGTGCAGAAGAACTGGCTTTGGGTGCAGAAGAACTGGCTTTGGGTGCAGAAGAACTGGCTTTGGGTGCAGAAAAGCTGACTTTGGGTGCAGAAGAGCTGGCTTTGGGTGCAGAAGAGCTGGCTTTGGGTGCAGAAGAGCTGGCTTTGGGTGCAGAAGAACTGGCTTTGGGTGCAGAAGAACTGGCTTTGGGTGCAGAAAAGCTGGCTTTGAGTGCAGAAGAGCTGACTTTGGGTGCAGAAAAGCTGACTTTGGGTGCAGAAGAGCTGGCTTTGGGTGCAGAAAAGCTGACTTTGAGTGCAGAAGAGCTTTGGGTACAGAAGAGCTGGCTTTGGGTGCAGAAGAGCTGGCTTTGGGTGCAGAAAAGCTGGCTTTGAGTGCAGAAGAACTGGCTTTGGGTGCAGAGGAGCTGGCTTTGAGTGCAGAAGAACTGGCTTTGGGTGCAGAAGAACTGGCTTTGGGTGCAGAAGAACTGGCTTTGGGTGCAGAAAAGCTGGCTTTGAGTGCAGAAGAGCTGACTTTGGGTGCAGAAAAGCTGACTTTGGGTGCAGAAGAGCTGGCTTTGGGTGCAGAAAAGCTGACTTTGAGTGCAGAAGAGCTGGCTTTGGGTGCAGAAGAGCTGGCTTTGGGTGCAGAAGAGCTGGCTTTGGGTGCAGAAAAGCTGGCTTTGAGTGCAGAAGAGCTGACTTTGGGTGCAGAAAAGCTGGCTTTGAGTGCAAAAAAGCTGGCTTTGAGTGCAGAAGAGCTGACTTTGGGTGCAGAAGAACTGGCTTTGAGTGCAGAAGAGCTGACTTTGGGTGCAGAAGAACTGGCTTTGAGTGCAGAAGAGCTGACTTTGAGTGCAGAAGAGCTGGCTTTGGGTGCAGAAGAGCTGACTTTGGGTGCAGAAGAACTGGCTTTGAGTGCAGAAGAGCTGGCTTTGATTGCAGAAGAGCTGGCTTTGAGTGCAGAAAAGCTGGCTTTGAGTGCAGAAAAGCTGGCTTTGAGTGCAGAAGAGCTGACTTTGGGTGCAGAAGAACTGCCTTTGAGTGCAGAAGAACTGGTTTTGAGTGCAGAAGAGCTGGCTTTGGGTGCAGAAGAGCTGACTTTGAGTGCAGAAGAGCTGACTTTGGGTGCAGAAAAGCTGGCTGTGGGTGCAGAAGAACTGGCTTTGGGTGCAGAAGAGCTGGCTTTGGGTGCAGAAAAGCTGGCTTTGAGTGCAGAAGAGCTGGCTTTGAGTGCAGAAGAGCTGGCTTTGGGTGCAGAGGAGCTGGCTTTGGGTGCAGAAGAACTGGCTTTGGGTGCAGAAAAGCTGGCTTTGAGTGCAGAAGAGCTGGCTTTGAGTGCAGAAGAGCTGGCTTTGGGTGCAGAAGAGCTGGCTTTGGGTGCAGAAAAACTGGCTTTGGGTGCAGAAAAGCTGGCTTTGAGTGCAGAAGAGCTGACTTTGGGTGCAGAAGAACTTGCTTTGAGTGCAGAAGAGCTGACTTTGGGTGCAGAAGAACTGGCTTTGAGTGCAGAAGAGCTGACTTTGAGTGCAGAAGAGCTGGCTTTGGGTGCAGAAAAGCTGACTTTGAGTGCAGAAGAGCTGACTTTGGGTGCAGAAAAGCTGGCTTTGAGTGCAGAAAAGCTGACTTTGAGTGCAGAAAAGCTTGCTTTGAGTGCAGAAGAACTGGCTTTGAGTGCAGAAGAGCTGACTTTGGGTGCAGAAGAGCTGACTTTGGGTGCAGAGGAGCTGGCTTTGGGTGCAGAAGAGCTGGATTTGGGTGCAGAGGAGCTTTGGGTACAGAAGAGCTGGCTTTGGGTGCAGAAGAGCTGGCTTTGGGTGCAGAAAAGCTGGCTTTGAGTGCAGAAGAACTGGCTTTGGGTGCAGAAGAACTGGCTTTGGGTGCAGAAGAACTGGCTTTGGGTGCAGAAAAGCTGACTTTGGGTGCAGAAGAGCTGGCTTTGGGTGCAGAAGAGCTGGCTTTGGGTGCAGAAGAGCTGGCTTTGGGTGCAGAAGAACTGGCTTTGGGTGCAGAAGAACTGGCTTTGGGTGCAGAAAAGCTGGCTTTGAGTGCAGAAGAGCTGACTTTGGGTGCAGAAAAGCTGACTTTGGGTGCAGAAGAGCTGGCTTTGGGTGCAGAAAAGCTGACTTTGAGTGCAGAAGAGCTTTGGGTACAGAAGAGCTGGCTTTGGGTGCAGAAGAGCTGGCTTTGGGTGCAGAAAAGCTGGCTTTGAGTGCAGAAGAACTGGCTTTGGGTGCAGAGGAGCTGGCTTTGAGTGCAGAAGAACTGGCTTTGGGTGCAGAAGAACTGGCTTTGGGTGCAGAAGAACTGGCTTTGGGTGCAGAAAAGCTGGCTTTGAGTGCAGAAGAGCTGACTTTGGGTGCAGAAAAGCTGACTTTGGGTGCAGAAGAGCTGGCTTTGGGTGCAGAAAAGCTGACTTTGAGTGCAGAAGAGCTGGCTTTGGGTGCAGAAGAGCTGGCTTTGGGTGCAGAAGAGCTGGCTTTGGGTGCAGAAAAGCTGGCTTTGAGTGCAGAAGAGCTGACTTTGGGTGCAGAAAAGATGGCTTTGAGTGCAAAAAAGCTGGCTTTGAGTGCAGAAGAGCTGACTTTGGGTGCAGAAGAACTGGCTTTGAGTGCAGAAGAGCTGACTTTGGGTGCAGAAGAACTGGCTTTGAGTGCAGAAGAGCTGGCTTTGGGTGCAGAAGAGCTGACTTTGGGTGCAGAAGAACTGGCTTTGAGTGCAGAAGAGCTGGCTTTGATTGCAGAAGAGCTGGCTTTGAGTGCAGAAAAGCTGGCTTTGAGTGCAGAAAAGCTGGCTTTGAGTGCAGAAGAGCTGACTTTGGGTGCAGAAGAACTGGCTTTGAGTGCAGAAGAACTGGTTTTGAGTGCAGAAGAGCTGGCTTTGGGTGCAGAAGAGCTGACTTTGAGTGCAGAAGAGCTGACTTTGGGTGCAGAAAAGCTGGCTTTGGGTGCAGAAGAACTGGCTTTGGGTGCAGAAGAGCTGGCTTTGGGTGCAGAAAAGCTGGCTTTGAGTGCAGAAGAGCTGACTTTGAGTGCAGAAGAGCTGGCTTTGGGTGCAGAGGAGCTGGCTTTGGGTGCAGAAGAACTGGCTTTGGGTGCAGAAAAGCTGGCTTTGAGTGCAGAAGAGCTGGCTTTGAGTGCAGAAGAGCTGGCTTTGGGTGCAGAAGAGCTGGCTTTGGGTGCAGAAAAACTGGCTTTGGGTGCAGAAAAGCTGGCTTTGAGTGCAGAAGAGCTGACTTTGGGTGCAGAAGAACTGGCTTTGAGTGCAGAAGAGCTGACTTTGGGTGCAGAAGAACTGGCTTTGAGTGCAGAAGAGCTGACTTTGAGTGCAGAAGAGCTGGCTTTGGGTGCAGAAAAGCTGACTTTGAGTGCAGAAGAGCTGACTTTGGGTGCAGAAGAGCTGGCTTTGGGTGCAGAAAAGCTGACTTTGAGTGCAGAAGAACTGGCTTTGAGTGCAGAAGAGCTGACTTTGGGTGCAGAAGAGCTGACTTTGGGTGCAGAGGAGCTGGCTTTGGGTGCAGAAGAGCTGGATTTGGGTGCAGAGGAGCTTTGGGTACAGAAGAGCTGGCTTTGGGTGCAGAAGAGCTGGCTTTGGGTGCAGAAAAGCTGGCTTTGAGTGCAGAAGAACTGGCTTTGGGTGCAGAGGAGCTGGCTTTGAGTGCAGAAGAACTGGCTTTGGGTGCAGAAGAACTGGCTTTGGGTGCAGAAGAACTGGCTTTGGGTGCAGAAAAGCTGACTTTGGGTGCAGAAGAGCTGGCTTTGGGTGCAGAAGAGCTGGCTTTGGGTGCAGAAGAGCTGGCTTTGGGTGCAGAAGAACTGGCTTTGGGTGCAGAAGAACTGGCTTTGGGTGCAGAAAACCTGGCTTTGAGTGCAGAAGAGCTGACTTTGGGTGCAGAAGAGCTGACTTTGGGTGCAGAGGAGCTGGCTTTGGGTGCAGAAGAGCTGGATTTGGGTGCAGAAGAGCTGGATTTGGGTGCAGAAGAGCTGGCTTTGGGTGCAGAAGAACTGGCTTTGGGTGCAGAAGAACTGGCTTTGGGTGCAGAAAAGCTGGCTTTGAGTGCAGAAGAGCTGACTTTGGGTGCAGAAAAGCTGACTTTGGGTGCAGAAGAGCTGGCTTTGGGTGCAGAAGAGCTGGCTTTGGGTGCAGAAAAGCTGGCTTTGAGTGCAGAAGAACTGGCTTTGGGTGCAGAGGAGCTGGCTTTGAGTGCAGAAGAACTGGCTTTGGGTGCAGAAGAACTGGCTTTGGGTGCAGAAGAACTGGCTTTGGGTGCAGAAAAGCTGGCTTTGAGTGCAGAAGAGCTGACTTTGGGTGCAGAAAAGCTAACTTTGGGTGCAGAAGAGCTGGCTTTGGGTGCAGAAAAGCTGACTTTGAATGCAGAAGAGCTGGCTTTGGGTGCAGAAGAGCTGGCTTTGGGTGCAGAAGAGCTGGCTTTGGGTGCAGAAAAGCTGGCTTTGAGTGCAGAAGAGCTGAATTTGGGTGCAGAAAAGCTGGCTTTGAGTGCAAAAAAGCTGGCTTTGAGTGCAGAAGAGCTGACTTTGGGTGTAGAAGAACTGGCTTTGAGTGCAGAAGAGCTGACTTTGGGTGCAGAAGAGCTGGCTTTGGGTGCAGAAGAGCTGACTTTGGGTGCAGAAGAGCTGGCTTTGGGTGCAGAAGAACTGGCTTTGGGTGCAGAAGAACTGGCTTTGAGTGCAGAAGAGCTGACTTTGGGTGCAGAAAAGCTGACTTTGGGTGCAGAAGAGCTGGCTTTGGGTGCAGAAAAGCTGACTTTGAGTGCAGAAGAGCTTTGGGTACAGAAGAGCTGGCTTTGGGTGCAGAAGAGCTGGCTTTGGGTGCAGAAAAGCTGGCTTTGAGTGCAGAAGAACTGGCTTTGGGTGCAGAAAAGCTGACTTTGAGTGCAGAAGAGCTGGCTTTGGGTGCAGAAGAGCTGGCTTTGGGTGCAGAAGAGCTGGCTTTGGGTGCAGAAAAGCTGGCTTTGAGTGCAGAAGAGCTGACTTTGGGTGCAGAAAAGCTGGCTTTGAGTGCAAAAAAGCTGGCTTTGAGTGCAGAAGAGCTGACTTTGGGTGCAGAAGAACTGGCTTTGAGTGCAGAAGAGCTGACTTTGGGTGCAGAAGAACTGGCTTTGAGTGCAGAAGAGCTGACTTTGAGTGCAGAAGAGCTGGCTTTGGGTGCAGAAGAGCTGACTTTGGGTGCAGAAGAACTGGCTTTGAGTGCAGAAGAGCTGGCTTTGATTGCAGAAGAGCTGGCTTTGAGTGCAGAAAAGCTGGCTTTGAGTGCAGAAAAGCTGGCTTTGAGTGCAGAAAAGCTGGCTTTGAGTGCAGAAGAGCTGACTTTGGGTGCAGAAGAACTGGCTTTGAGTGCAGAAGAACTGGTTTTGAGTGCAGAAGAGCTGACTTTGAGTGCAGAAGAGCTGACTTTGGGTGCAGAAAAGCTGGCTTTGGGTGCAGAAGAACTGGCTTTGGGTGCAGAAGAGCTGGCTTTGGGTGCAGAAAAGCTGGCTTTGAGTGCAGAAGAGCTGACTTTGAGTGCAGAAGAGCTGGCTTTGGGTGCAGAGGAGCTGGCTTTGGGTGTAGAAGAACTGGCTTTGGGTGCAGAAAAGCTGGCTTTGAGTGCAGAAGAGCTGGCTTTGGGTGCAGAAGAGCTGGCTTTGGGTGCAGAAGAGCTGGCTTTGGGTGCAGAAAAACTGGCTTTGGGTGCAGAAAAGCTGGCTTTGAGTGCAGAAGAGCTGACTTTGGGTGCAGAAGAACTGGCTTTGAGTGCAGAAGAGCTGACTTTGGGTGCAGAAGAACTGGCTTTGAGTGCAGAAGAGCTGACTTTGAGTGCAGAAGAGCTGGCTTTGGGTGCAGAAAAGCTGACTTTGAGTGCAGAAGAGCTGACTTTGGGTGCAGAAAAGCTGGCTTTGAGTGCAGAAGAGCTGACTTTGGGTGCAGAAAAGCTGACTTTGAGTGCAGAAAAGCTTGCTTTGAGTGCAGAAGAACTGGCTTTGGGTGCAGAGGAGCTGGCTTTGAGTGCAGAAGAACTGGCTTTGAGTGCAGAAGAGCTGACTTTGGGTGCAGAAGAGCTGACTTTGGGTGCAGAGGAGCTGGCTTTGGGTGCAGAAGAGCTGGATTTGGGTGCAGAGGAGCTTTGGGTACAGAAGAGCTGGCTTTGGGTGCAGAAGAGCTGGCTTTGGGTGCAGAAAAGCTGGCTTTGAGTGCAGAAGAACTGGCTTTGGGTGCAGAGGAGCTGGCTTTGAGTGCAGAAGAACTGGCTTTGGGTGCAGAAGAACTGGCTTTGGGTGCAGAAGAACTGGCTTTGGGTGCAGAAAAGCTGACTTTGGGTGCAGAAGAGCTGGCTTTGGGTGCAGAAGAGCTGGCTTTGGGTGCAGAAGAGCTGGCTTTGGGTGCAGAAGAACTGGCTTTGGGTGCAGAAGAACTGGCTTTGGGTGCAGAAAAGCTGGCTTTGAGTGCAGAAGAGCTGACTTTGGGTGCAGAAAAGCTGACTTTGGGTGCAGAAGAGCTGGCTTTGGGTGCAGAAAAGCTGACTTTGAGTGCAGAAGAGCTTTGGGTACAGAAGAGCTGGCTTTGGGTGCAGAAGAGCTGGCTTTGGGTGCAGAAAAGCTGGCTTTGAGTGCAGAAGAACTGGCTTTGGGTGCAGAGGAGCTGGCTTTGAGTGCAGAAGAACTGGCTTTGGGTGCAGAAGAACTGGCTTTGGGTGCAGAAGAACTGGCTTTGGGTGCAGAAAAGCTGACTTTGGGTGCAGAAGAGCTGGCTTTGGGTGCAGAAAAGCTGACTTTGGGTGCAGAAGAGCTGGCTTTGGGTGCAGAGGAGCTGGCTTTGGGTGCAGAGGAGCTGGCTTTGGGTGCAGAAGAGCTGGCTTTGGGTGCAGAAGAGCTGGCTTTGGGTGCAGAAGAGCTGACTTTGGGTGCAGAGGAGCTGACTTTGGGTGCAGAAGAGCTGGCTTTGGGTGCAGGCTGGCTTTGGGTGCAGAAGAGCTGGCTTTGGGTGCAGAAAAGCTGGCTTTGAGTGCAGAAGAGCTGACTTTGGGTGCAGAAGAGCTGACTTTGAGTGCAGTAGAGCTGGCTTTGGGTGCAGAAGAGCTGACTTTGAGTGCAGAAGAGCTGACTTTGGGTGCAGAAAAGCTGGCTTTGGGTGCAGAAGAACTGGCTTTGGGTGCAGAAAAGCTGGCTTTGAGTGCAGAAAAGCTGGCTTTGAGTGCAGAAGAGCTGACTTTGGGTGCAGAAGAACTGGCTTTGAGTGCAGAAAAGCTGGCTTTGAGTGCAGAAAAGCTGACTGAGTGCAGAAGAGCTGACTTTGGGTGCAGAAGAGCTGACTTTGAGTGCAGAAGAGCTGGCTTTGGGTGCAGAAGAGCTGACTTTGAGTGCAGAAGAGCTGACTTTGGGTGCAGAAAAGCTGGCTTTGGGTGCAGAAGAGCTGACTTTGAGTGCAGAAGAGCTGGCTTTGGGTGCAGAAGAGCTGGCTTTGGGTGCAGAAGAGCTGGCTTTGGGTGCAGAAAAGCTGGTTTTGAGTGCAGAAGAGCTGACTTTGGGTGCAGAAAAGCTGGCTTTGAGTGCAGAAAAGCTGGCTTTGAGTGCAGAAGAGCTGACTTTGGGTGCAGAAGAACTGGCTTTGAGTGCAGAAAAGCTGGCTTTGAGTGCAGAAAAGCTGACTTTGAGTGCAGAAGAGCTGACTTTGAGTGCAGAAAAGCTGGCTTTGAGTGCAGAAGAGCTGACTTTGGGTGCAGAAGAACTGGCTTTGAGTGCAGAAAAGCTGGCTTTGAGTGCAGAAAAGCTGACTTTGAGTGCAGAAGAGCTGAATTTGAGTGCAGAAGAGCTGGCTTTGGGTGCAGAGGAGCTGGCTTTGGGTGCAGAAGAACTGGCTTTGAGTGCAGAAGAGCTGACTTTGAGTGCAGAAGAGCTGGCTTTGGGTGCAGAGGAGCTGGCTTTGGGTGCAGAGGAGCTGGCTTTGAGTGCAGAAGAGCTGGATTTGAGTGCAGAAGAGCTGGCTTTGGGTGCAGAGGAGCTGGCTTTGGGTGCAGAAGAACTGGCTTTGAGTGCAGAAGAGCTGACTTTGAGTGCAGAAGAGCTGGCTTTGGGTGCAGAGGAGCTGGCTTTGGGTGCAGAGGAGCTGGCTTTGAGTGCAGAAGAGCTGGATTTGAGTGCAGAAGAGCTGGCTTTGGGTGCAGAGGAGCTGGCTTTGGGTGCAGAAGAACTGGCTTTGAGTGCAGAAGAGCTGGCTTTGATTGCAGAAGAGCTGGCTTTGAGTGCAGAAAAGCTGGCTTTGAGTGCAGAAGAGCTGACTTTGGGTGCAGAAGAACTGGCTTTGGGTGCAGAAGAGCTGGCTTTGAGTGCAGAAGAGCTGACTTTGGGTGCAGAAGAACTGGCTTTGAGTGCAGAAGAGCTGCCTTTGAGTGCAGAAGAGCTGGCTTTGAGTGCAGAAAAGCTGGCTTTGAGTGCAGAAGAGCATACTTTGGGTGCAGAAGAACTGGCTTTGAGTGCAGAAGAGCTGACTTTGGGTGCAGAAGAACTGGCTTTGAGTGCAGAAGAGCTGGCTTTGATTGCAGAAGAGCTGGCTTTGAGTGCAGAAAAGCTGGCTTTGAGTGCAGAAAAGCTGGCTTTGAGTGCAGAAAAGCTGGCTTTGAGTGCAGAAGAGCTGACTTTGGGTGCAGAAGAACTGGCTTTGAGTGCAGAAGAGCTGACTTTGGGTGCAGAAGAACTGGCTTTGAGTGCAGAAAAGCTGGCTTTGAGTGCAGAAAAGCTGACTTTGAGTGCAGAAGAGCTGACTTTGGGTGCAGAAGAACTGGCTTTGAGTGCAGAAAAGCTGACTTTGGGTGCAGAAGAGCTGGCTTTGAGTGCAGAAGAGCTGGCTTTGAGTGCAGAAGAGCTGGCTTTGAGTGCAGAAAAGCTGGCTTTGAGTGCAGAAGAGCTGACTTTGGGTGCAGAAGAACTGGCTTTGAGTGCAGAAGAGCTGACTTTGGGTGCAGAAGAACTGGCTTTGAGTGCAGAAGAGCTGACTTTGGGTGCAGAAGAGCTGGCTTTGGGTGCAGAAAAGCTGACTTTGAGTGCAGAAGAGCTGACTTTGGGTGCAGAAAAGCTGGCTTTGAGTGCAGAAAAGCTGACTTTGAGTGCAGAAAAGCTTGCTTTGAGTGCAGAAGAACTGGCTTTGAGTGCAGAAGAGCTGACTTTGGGTGCAGAAGAGCTGACTTTGGGTGCAGAGGAGCTGGCTTTGGGTGCAGAAGAGCTGGCTTTGAGTGCAGAAAAGCTGGCTTTGAGTGCAGAAGAGCTGACTTTGGGTGCAGAAGAACTGGCTTTGAGTGCAGAAGAGCTGACTTTGGGTGCAGAAGAACTGGCTTTGAGTGCAGAAGAGCTGACTTTGGGTGCAGAAGAGCTGGCTTTGGGTGCAGAAAAGCTGACTTTGGGTGCAGAAAAGCTGGCTTTGAGTGCAGAAAAGCTGACTTTGAGTGCAGAAAAGCTTGCTTTGAGTGCAGAAGAACTGGCTTTGAGTGCAGAAGAGCTGACTTTGGGTGCAGAAGAGCTGACTTTGGGTGCAGAAGAGCTGGCTTTGGGTGCAGAAGAGCTGGATTTGGGTGCAGAGGAGCTTTGGGTA
Source organism: Leucaspius delineatus (assembly GCA_023718395.1). NCBI lineage: Eukaryota > Metazoa > Chordata > Actinopteri > Cypriniformes > Leuciscidae > Leucaspius > Leucaspius delineatus. Next base: position 50,685,063 of record CM043362.1, read on the forward strand.
CAGAAGAGCTGGCTTTGGGTGCAGAAGAGCTGGCTTTGGGTGCAGAAAAGCTGGCTTTGAGTGCAGAAGAACTGGCTTTGGGTGCAGAGGAGCTGGCTTTGAGTGCAGAAGAACTGGCTTTGGGTGCAGAAGAACTGGCTTTGGGTGCAGAAGAACTGGCTTTGGGTGCAGAAAAGCTGACTTTGGGTGCAGAAGAGCTGGCTTTGGGTGCAGAAGAGCTGGCTTTGGGTGCAGAAGAGCTGGCTTTGGGTGCAGAAGAGCTGACTTTGAGTGCAGAAGAGCTGACTTTGGGTGCAGAAAAGCTGGCTTTGGATGCAGAAGAACTGGCTTTGGGTGCAGAAGAGCTGGCTTTGGGTGCAGAAGAGCTGACTTTGAGTGCAGAGGAGCTGGCTTTGGGTGCAGAAGAGCTGGCTTTGGGTGCAGAAAAGCTGGCTTTGAGTGCAGAAGAACTGGCTTTGGGTGCAGAGGAGCTGGCTTTGAGTGCAGAAGAACTGGCTTTGGGTGCAGAAGAACTGGCTTTGGGTGCAGAAGAACTGGCTTTGGGTGCAGAAAAGCTGACTTTGGGTGCAGAAGAGCTGGCTTTGGGTGCAGAAGAGCTGGCTTTGAGTGCAGAAAAGCTTGCTTTGAGTGCAGAAGAACTGGCTTTGAGTGCAGAAGAGCTGACTTTGGGTGCAGAAGAGCTGGCTTTGAGTGCAGAAGAACTGGCTTTGAGTGCAGAAGAGCTGACTTTGGGTGCAGAAGAACTGGCTTTGAGTGCAGAAGAGCTGACTTTGGGTGCAGAGGAGCTGGCTTTGGGTGCAGAAGAGCTGACTTTGGGTGCAGAAAAGCTGGCTTTGGGTGCAGAAGAACTGACGTTGAGTGCAGAAGAGCTGGCTTTGAGTGCAGAAGAGCTGGCTATGGGTGCAGAAGAGCTGGCTTTGGGTGCAGAAAAACTGGCTTTGGGTGCAGAAAAGCTGGCTTTGAGTGCAGAAGAGCTGACTTTGGGTGCAGAAGAGCTGGCTTTGGGTGCAGAAGAGCTGACTTTGAGTGCAGAAGAGCTGAATTTGAGTGCAGAAGAGCTGGCTTTGGGTGCAGAAGAACTGGCTTTGGGTGCAGAAGAACTGGCTTTGGGTGCAGAAAAGCTGGCTTTGGGTGCAGAAGAACTGACGTTGAGTGCAGAAGAGCTGACTTTGGGTGCAGAAGAGCTGGCTTTGGGTGCAGAAGAGCTGACTTTGAGTGCAGAAGAGCTGAATTTGAGTGCAGAAGAGCTGGCTTTGGGTGCAGAAGAACTGGCTTTGGGTGCAGAAGAACTGGCTTTGGGTGCAGAAAAGCTGGCTTTGAGTGCAGAAGAGCTGACTTTGGGTGCAGAAAAGCTGACTTTGGGTGCAGAAGAGCTGGCTTTGGGTGCAGAAAAGCTGACTTTGAGTGCAGAAGAGCTTTGGGTACAGAAGAGCTGGCTTTGGGTGCAGAAGAGCTGGCTTTGGGTGCAGAAAAGCTGGCTTTGAGTGCAGAAGAACTGGCTTTGGGTGCAGAGGAGCTGGCTTTGAGTGCAGAAGAACTGGCTTTGGGTGCAGAAGAACTGGCTTTGGGTGCAGAAGAACTGGCTTTGGGTGCAGAAAAGCTGGCTTTGAGTGCAGAAGAGCTGACTTTGGGTGCAGAAAAGCTGACTTTGGGTGCAGAAGAGCTGGCTTTGGGTGCAGAAAAGCTGACTTTGAGTGCAGAAGAGCTGGCTTTGGGTGCAGAAGAGCTGGCTTTGGGTGCAGAAGAGCTGGCTTTGGGTGCAGAAAAGCTGGCTTTGAGTGCAGAAGAGCTGACTTTGGGTGCAGAAAAGCTGGCTTTGAGTGCAAAAAAGCTGGCTTTGAGTGCAGAAGAGCTGACTTTGGGTGCAGAAGAACTGGCTTTGAGTGCAGAAGAGCTGACTTTGGGTGCAGAAGAACTGGCTTTGAGTGCAGAAGAGCTGACTTTGAGTGCAGAAGAGCTGGCTTTGGGTGCAGAAGAGCTGACTTTGGGTGCAGAAGAACTGGCTTTGAGTGCAGAAGAGCTGGCTTTGATTGCAGAAGAGCTGGCTTTGAGTGCAGAAAAGCTGGCTTTGAGTGCAGAAAAGCTGGCTTTGAGTGCAGAAAAGCTGGCTTTGAGTGCAGAAGAGCTGACTTTGGGTGCAGAAGAACTGGCTTTGAGTGCAGAAGAACTGGTTTTGAGTGCAGAAGAGCTGGCTTTGGGTGCAGAAGAGCTGACTTTGAGTGCAGAAGAGCTGACTTTGGGTGCAGAAAAGCTGGCTTTGGGTGCAGAAGAACTGGCTTTGGGTGCAGAAGAGCTGGCTTTGGGTGCAGAAAAGCTGGCTTTGAGTGCAGAAGAGCTGACTTTGAGTGCAGAAGAGCTGGCTTTGGGTGCAGAGGAGCTGGCTTTGGGTGCAGAAGAACTGGCTTTGGGTGCAGAAAAGCTGGCTTTGAGTGCAGAAGAGCTGGCTTTGAGTGCAGAAGAGCTGGCTTTGGGTGCAGAAGAGCTGGCTTTGGGTGCAGAAAAACTGGCTTTGGGTGCAGAAAAGCTGGCTTTGAGTGCAGAAGAGCTGACTTTGGGTGCAGAAGAACTGGCTTTGAGTGCAGAAGAGCTGACTTTGGGTGCAGAAGAACTGGCTTTGAGTGCAGAAGAGCTGACTTTGAGTGCAGAAGAGCTGGCTTTGGGTGCAGAAAAGCTGACTTTGAGTGCAGAAGAGCTGACTTTGGGTGCAGAAAAGCTGGCTTTGAGTGCAGAAAAGCTGACTTTGAGTGCAGAAAAGCTTGCTTTGAGTGCAGAAGAACTGGCTTTGAGTGCAGAAGAGCTGACTTTGGGTGCAGAAGAGCTGACTTTGGGTGCAGAGGAGCTGGCTTTGGGTGCAGAAGAGCTGGATTTGGGTGCAGAGGAGCTTTGGGTACAGAAGAGCTGGCTTTGGGTGCAGAAGAGCTGGCTTTGGGTGCAGAAAAGCTGGCTTTGAGTGCAGAAGAACTGGCTTTGGGTGCAGAGGAGCTGGCTTTGAGTGCAGAAGAACTGGCTTTGGGTGCAGAAGAACTGGCTTTGGGTGCAGAAGAACTGGCTTTGGGTGCAGAAAAGCTGACTTTGGGTGCAGAAGAGCTGGCTTTGGGTGCAGAAGAGCTGGCTTTGGGTGCAGAAGAGCTGGCTTTGGGTGCAGAAGAACTGGCTTTGGGTGCAGAAGAACTGGCTTTGGGTGCAGAAAAGCTGGCTTTGAGTGCAGAAGAGCTGACTTTGGGTGCAGAAAAGCTGACTTTGGGTGCAGAAGAGCTGGCTTTGGGTGCAGAAAAGCTGACTTTGAGTGCAGAAGAGCTTTGGGTACAGAAGAGCTGGCTTTGGTGCAGAAGAGCTGGCTTTGGGTGCAGAAAAGCTGGCTTTGAGTGCAGAAGAACTGGCTTTGGGTGCAGAGGAGCTGGCTTTGAGTGCAGAAGAACTGGCTTTGGGTGCAGAAGAACTGGCTTTGGGTGCAGAAGAACTGGCTTTGGGTGCAGAAAAGCTGGCTTTGAGTGCAGAAGAGCTGACTTTGGGTGCAGAAAAGCTGACTTTGGGTGCAGAAGAGCTGGCTTTGGGTGCAGAAAAGCTGACTTTGAGTGCAGAAGAGCTGGCTTTGGGTGCAGAAGAGCTGGCTTTGGGTGCAGAAGAGCTGGCTTTGGGTGCAGAAAAGCTGGCTTTGAGTGCAGAAGAGCTGACTTTGGGTGCAGAAAAGCTGGCTTTGAGTGCAAAAAAGCTGGCTTTGAGTGCAGAAGAGCTGACTTTGGGTGCAGAAGAACTGGCTTTGAGTGCAGAAGAGCTGACTTTGGGTGCAGAAGAACTGGCTTTGAGTGCAGAAGAGCTGACTTTGAGTGCAGAAGAGCTGGCTTTGGGTGCAGAAGAGCTGACTTTGGGTGCAGAAGAACTGGCTTTGAGTGCAGAAGAGCTGGCTTTGATTGCAGAAGAGCTGGCTTTGAGTGCAGAAAAGCTGGCTTTGAGTGCAGAAAAGCTGGCTTTGAGTGCAGAAGAGCTGACTTTGGGTGCAGAAGAACTGCCTTTGAGTGCAGAAGAACTGGTTTTGAGTGCAGAAGAGCTGGCTTTGGGTGCAGAAGAGCTGACTTTGAGTGCAGAAGAGCTGACTTTGGGTGCAGAAAAGCTGGCTGTGGGTGCAGAAGAACTGGCTTTGGGTGCAGAAGAGCTGGCTTTGGGTGCAGAAAAGCTGGCTTTGAGTGCAGAAGAGCTGGCTTTGAGTGCAGAAGAGCTGGCTTTGGGTGCAGAGGAGCTGGCTTTGGGTGCAGAAGAACTGGCTTTGGGTGCAGAAAAGCTGGCTTTGAGTGCAGAAGAGCTGGCTTTGAGTGCAGAAGAGCTGGCTTTGGGTGCAGAAGAGCTGGCTTTGGGTGCAGAAAAACTGGCTTTGGGTGCAGAAAAGCTGGCTTTGAGTGCAGAAGAGCTGACTTTGGGTGCAGAAGAACTTGCTTTGAGTGCAGAAGAGCTGACTTTGGGTGCAGAAGAACTGGCTTTGAGTGCAGAAGAGCTGACTTTGAGTGCAGAAGAGCTGGCTTTGGGTGCAGAAAAGCTGACTTTGAGTGCAGAAGAGCTGACTTTGGGTGCAGAAAAGCTGGCTTTGAGTGCAGAAAAGCTGACTTTGAGTGCAGAAAAGCTTGCTTTGAGTGCAGAAGAACTGGCTTTGAGTGCAGAAGAGCTGACTTTGGGTGCAGAAGAGCTGACTTTGGGTGCAGAGGAGCTGGCTTTGGGTGCAGAAGAGCTGGATTTGGGTGCAGAGGAGCTTTGGGTACAGAAGAGCTGGCTTTGGGTGCAGAAGAGCTGGCTTTGGGTGCAGAAAAGCTGGCTTTGAGTGCAGAAGAACTGGCTTTGGGTGCAGAAGAACTGGCTTTGGGTGCAGAAGAACTGGCTTTGGGTGCAGAAAAGCTGACTTTGGGTGCAGAAGAGCTGGCTTTGGGTGCAGAAGAGCTGGCTTTGGGTGCAGAAGAGCTGGCTTTGGGTGCAGAAGAACTGGCTTTGGGTGCAGAAGAACTGGCTTTGGGTGCAGAAAAGCTGGCTTTGAGTGCAGAAGAGCTGACTTTGGGTGCAGAAAAGCGGACTTTGGGTGCAGAAGAGCTGGCTTTGGGTGCAGAAAAGCTGACTTTGAGTGCAGAAGAGCTTTGGGTACAGAAGAGCTGGCTTTGGGTGCAGAAGAGCTGGCTTTGGGTGCAGAAAAGCTGGCTTTGAGTGCAGAAGAACTGGCTTTGGGTGCAGAGGAGCTGGCTTTGAGTGCAGAAGAACTGGCTTTGGGTGCAGAAAAGCTGGCTTTGAGTGCAGAAGAGCTGGCTTTGAGTGCAGAAGAGCTGGCTTTGGGTGCAGAAGAGCTGGCTTTGGGTGCAGAAAAACTGGCTTTGGGTGCAGAAAAGCTGGCTTTGAGTGCAGAAGAGCTGACTTTGGGTGCAGAAGAACTGGCTTTGAGTGCAGAAGAGCTGACTTTGGGTGCAGAAGAACTGGCTTTGAGTGCAGAAGAGCTGACTTTGAGTGCAGAAGAGCTGGCTTTGGGTGCAGAAAAGCTGACTTTGGGTGCAGAAGAGCTGGCTTTGGGTGCAGAAAAGCTGACTTTGAGTGCAGAAGAACTGGCTTTGAGTGCAGAAGAGCTGACTTTGGGTGCAGAAGAGCTGACTTTGGGTGCAGAGGAGCTGGCTTTGGGTGCAGAAGAGCTGGATTTGGGTGCAGAGGAGCTTTGGGTACAGAAGAGCTGGCTTTGGGTGCAGAAGAGCTGGCTTTGGGTGCAGAAAAGCTGGCTTTGAGTGCAGAAGAACTGGCTTTGGGTGCAGAGGAGCTGGCTTTGAGTGCAGAAGAACTGGCTTTGGGTGCAGAAGAACTGGCTTTGGGTGCAGAAGAACTGGCTTTGGGTGCAGAAAAGCTGACTTTGGGTGCAGAAGAGCTGGCTTTGGGTGCAGAAGAGCTGGCTTTGGGTGCAGAAGAGCTGGCTTTGGGTGCAGAAGAACTGGCTTTGGGTGCAGAAGAACTGGCTTTGGGTGCAGAAAACCTGGCTTTGAGTGCAGAAGAGCTGACTTTGGGTGCAGAAAAGCTGACTTTGGGTGCAGAAGAGCTGGCTTTGGGTGCAGAAAAGCTGACTTTGAGTGCAGAAGAGCTTTGGGTACAGAAGAGCTGGCTTTGGGTGCAGAAGAGCTGGCTTTGGGTGCAGAAAATCTGGCTTTGAGTGCAGAAGAACTGGCTTTGGGTGCAGAGGAGCTGGCTTTGAGTGCAGAAGAACTGGCTTTGGGTGCAGAAGAACTGGCTTTGGGTGCAGAAGAGCTGGCTTTGAGTGCAGAAGAGCTGACTTTGGGTGCAGAAAAGCTGACTTTGGGTGCAGAAGAGCTGGCTTTGGGTGCAGAAAAGCTGACTTTGAGTGCAGAAGAGCTGGCTTTGGGTGCAGAAGAGCTGGCTTTGGGTGCAGAAGAGCTGGCTTTGGGTGCAGAAAAGCTGGCTTTGAGTGCAGAAGAGCTGACTTTGGGTGCAGAAAAGCTGGCTTTGAGTGCAAAAAAGCTGGCTTTGAGTGCAGAAGAGCTGACTTTGGGTGCAGAAGAACTGGCTTTGAGTGCAGAAGAGCTGACTTTGGGTGCAGAAGAACTGGCTTTGAGTGCAGAAGAGCTGACTTTGAGTGCAGAAGAGCTGGCTTTGGGTGCAGAGGAGCTGGCTTTGGGTGCAGAAAAGCTGGCTTTGAGTGCAGAAGAGCTGGCTTTGATTGCAGAAGAGCTGGCTTTGAGTGCAGAAAAGCTGGCTTTGAGTGCAGAAAAGCTGGCTTTGAGTGCAGAAAAGCTGGCTTTGAGTGCAGAAGAGCTGACTTTGGGTGCAGAAGAACTGGCTTTGAGTGCAGAAGAACTGGTTTTGAGTGCAGAAGAGCTGGCTTTGGGTGCAGAAGAGCTGACTTTGAGTGCAGAAGAGCTGACTTTGGGTGCAGAAAAGCTGGCTTTGGGTGCAGAAGAACTGGCTTTGGGTGCAGAAGAGCTGGCTTTGGGTGCAGAAAAGCTGGCTTTGAGTGCAGAAGAGCTGACTTTGAGTGCAGAAGAGCTGGCTTTGGGTGCAGAGGAGCTGGCTTTGGGTGCAGAAGAACTGGCTTTGGGTGCAGAAAAGCTGGCTTTGAGTGCAGAAGAGCTGGCTTTGAGTGCAGAAGAGCTGGCTTTGGGTGCAGAAGAGCTGGCTTTGGGTGCAGAAAAACTGGCTTTGGGTGCAGAAAAGCTGGCTTTGAGTGCAGAAGAGCTGACTTTGGGTGCAGAAGAACTGGCTTTGAGTGCAGAAGAGCTGACTTTGGGTGCAGAAGAACTGGCTTTGAGTGCAGAAGAGCTGACTTTGAGTGCAGAAGAGCTGGCTTTGGGTGCAGAAAAGCTGACTTTGAGTGCAGAAGAGCTGACTTTGGGTGCAGAAAAGCTGGCTTTGAGTGCAGAAAAGCTGACTTTGAGTGCAGAAAAGCTTGCTTTGAGTGCAGAAGAACTGGCTTTGAGTGCAGAAGAGCTGACTTTGGGTGCAGAAGAGCTGACTTTGGGTGCAGAGGAGCTGGCTTTGGGTGCAGAAGAGCTGGATTTGGGTGCAGAGGAGCTTTGGGTACAGAAGAGCTGGCTTTGGGTGCAGAAGAGCTGGCTTTGGGTGCAGAAAAGCTGGCTTTGAGTGCAGAAGAACTGGCTTTGGGTGCAGAGGAGCTGGCTTTGAGTGCAGAAGAACTGGCTTTGGGTGCAGAAGAACTGGCTTTGGGTGCAGAAAAGCTGACTTTGGGTGCAGAAGAGCTGGCTTTGGGTGCAGAAGAGCTGGCTTTGGGTGCAGAAGTGCTGGCTTTGGGTGCAGAAGAACTGGCTTTGGGTGCAGAAGAGCTGGCTTTGAGTGCAGAAAAGCTGGCTTTGAGTGCAGAAGAGCTGGCTTTGGGTGCAGAAGAACTGGCTTTGAGTGCAGAAGAGCTGACTTTGGGTGCAGAAGAGCTGACTTTGGGTGCAGAGGAGCTGGCTTTGGGTGCAGAAGAGCTGGATTTGGGTGCAGAGGAGCTTTGGGTACAGAAGAGCTGGCTTTGGGTGCAGAAGAGCTGGCTTTGGGTGCAGAAAAGCTGGCTTTGAGTGCAGAAGAACTGGCTTTGGGTGCAGAGGAGCTGGCTTTGAGTGCAGAAGAACTGGCTTTGGGTGCAGAAGAACTGGCTTTGGGTGCAGAAAAGCTGACTTTGAGTGCAGAAGAGCTTTGGGTACAGAAGAGCTGGCTTTGGGTGCAGAAGAGCTGGCTTTGGGTGCAGAAAAGCTGGCTTTGAGTGCAGAAGAACTGGCTTTGGGTGCAGAGGAGCTGGCTTTGAGTGCAGAAGAACTGGCTTTGGGTGCAGAAGAACTGGCTTTGGGTGCAGAAGAACTGGCTTTGGGTGCAGAAAAGCTGGCTTTGAGTGCAGAAGAGCTGACTTTGGGTGCAGAAAAGCTGACTTTGGGTGCAGAAGAGCTGGCTTTGGGTGCAGAAAAGCTGACTTTGAGTGCAGAAGAGCTGGCTTTGGGTGCAGAAGAGCTGGCTTTGGGTGCAGAAGAGCTGGCTTTGGGTGCAGAAGAGCTGGCTTTGGGTGCAGAAGAGCTGGCTTTGGGTGCAGAAAAGCTGGCTTTGAGTGCAGAAGAGCTGACTTTGGGTGCAGAAAAGCTGGCTTTGAGTGCAAAAAAGCTGGCTTTGAGTGCAGAAGAGCTGACTTTGGGTGCAGAAGAACTGGCTTTGAGTGCAGAAGAGCTGACTTTGGGTGCAGAAGAACTGGCTTTGGGTGCAGAAAAGCTGACTTTGGGTGCAGAAGAGCTGGCTTTGGGTGCAGAAGAGCTGGCTTTGGGTGCAGAAGAGCTGGCTTTGGGTGCAGAAGAGCTGGCTTTGGGTGCAGAAGAACTGGCTTTGGGTGCAGAAAAGCTGGCTTTGAGTGCAGAAGAGCTGACTTTGGGTGCAGAAAAGCTGACTTTGGGTGCAGAAGAGCTGGCTTTGGGTGCAGAAAAGCTGACTTTGAGTGCAGAAGAGCTTTGGGTACAGAAGAGCTGGCTTTGGGTGCAGAAGAGCTGGCTTTGGGTGCAGAAAAGCTGGCTTTGAGTGCAGAAGAACTGGCTTTGGGTGCAGAGGAGCTGGCTTTGAGTGCAGAAGAACTGGCTTTGGGTGCAGAAGAACTGGCTTTGGGTGCAGAAGAACTGGCTTTGGGTGCAGAAAAGCTGGCTTTGAGTGCAGAAGAGCTGACTTTGGGTGCAGAAAAGCTGACTTTGGGTGCAGAAGAGCTGGCTTTGGGTGCAGAAAAGCTGACTTTGAGTGCAGAAGAGCTGGCTTTGGGTGCAGAAGAGCTGGCTTTGGGTGCAGAAGAGCTGGCTTTGGGTGCAGAAGAGCTGGCTTTGGGTGCAGAAAAGCTGGCTTTGAGTGCAGAAGAGCTGACTTTGGGTGCAGAAAAGCTGGCTTTGAGTGCAAAAAAGCTGGCTTTGAGTGCAGAAGAGCTGACTTTGGGTGCAGAAGAACTGGCTTTGAGTGCAGAAGAGCTGACTTTGGGTGCAGAAGAACTGGCTTTGAGTGCAGAAGAACTGGCTTTGAGTGCAGAAGAGCTGACTTTGAGTGCAGAAGAGCTGGCTTTGGGTGCAGAAGAGCTGACTTTGGGTGCAGAAGAACTGGCTTTGAGTGCAGAAGAGCTGGCTTTGATTGCAGAAGAGCTGGCTTTGAGTGCAGAAAAGCTGGCTTTGAGTGCAGAAAAGCTGGCTTTGAGTGCAGAAAAGCTGGCTTTGAGTGCAGAAGAGCTGACTTTGGGTGCAGAAGAACTGGCTTTGAGTGCAGAAGAACTGGTTTTGAGTGCAGAAGAGCTGGCTTTGGGTGCAGAAGAGCTGACTTTGAGTGCAGAAGAGCTGACTTTGGGTGCAGAAGAACTGGTTTTGAGTGCAGAAGAGCTGGCTTTGAGTGCAGAAGAGCTGGCTTTGAGTGCAGAAGAGCTGGCTTTGGGTGCAGAAGAGCTGGCTTTGGGTGCAGAAAAACTGGCTTTGGGTGCAGAAAAGCTGGCTTTGAGTGCAGAAGAGCTGACTTTGGGTGCAGAAGAACTGGCTTTGAGTGCAGAAGAGCTGACTTTGGGTGCAGAAGAACTGGCTTTGAGTGCAGAAGAGCTGACTTTGAGTGCAGAAGAGCTGGCTTTGGGTGCAGAAAAGCTGACTTTGAGTGCAGAAGAGCTGACTTTGGGTGCAGAAAAGCTGGCTTTGAGTGCAGAAAAGCTGACTTTGAGTGCAGAAAAGCTTGCTTTGAGTGCAGAAGAACTGGCTTTGAGTGCAGAAGAGCTGACTTTGGGTGCAGAAGAGCTGACTTTGGGTGCAGAGGAGCTGGCTTTGGGTGCAGAAGAGCTGGATTTGGGTGCAGAGGAGCTTTGGGTACAGAAGAGCTGGCTTTGGGTGCAGAAGAGCTGGCTTTGGGTGCAGAAAAGCTGGCTTTGAGTGCAGAAGAACTGGCTTTGGGTGCAGAGGAGCTGGCTTTGAGTGCAGAAGAACTGGCTTTGGGTGCAGAAGAACTGGCTTTGGGTGCAGAAGAACTGGCTTTGGGTGCAGAAAAGCTGACTTTGGGTGCAGAAGAGCTGGCTTTGGGTGCAGAAGAGCTGGATTTGGGTGCAGAAGAGCTGGCTTTGGGTGCAGAAGAACTGGCTTTGGGTGCAGAAGAACTGGCTTTGGGTGCAGAAAAGCTGGCTTTGAGTGCAGAAGAGCTGACTTTGGGTGCAGAAAAGCTGACTTTGGGTGCAGAAGAGCTGGCTTTGGGTGCAGAAAAGCTGACTTTGAGTGCAGAAGAGCTTTGGGTACAGAAGAGCTGGCTTTGGGTGCAGAAGAGCTGGCTTTGGGTGCAGAAAAGCTGGCTTTGAGTGCAGAAGAACTGGCTTTGGGTGCAGAGGAGCTGGCTTTGAGTGCAGAAGAACTGGCTTTGGGTGCAGAAGAACTGGCTTTGGGTGCAGAAGAACTGGCTTTGGGTGCAGAAAAGCTGGCTTTGAGTGCAGAAGAGCTGACTTTGGGTGCAGAAAAGCTAACTTTGGGTGCAGAAGAGCTGGCTTTGGGTGCAGAAAAGCTGACTTTGAATGCAGAAGAGCTGGCTTTGGGTGCAGAAGAGCTGGCTTTGGGTGCAGAAGAGCTGGCTTTGGGTGCAGAAAAGCTGGCTTTGAGTGCAGAAGAGCTGAATTTGGGTGCAGAAAAGCTGGCTTTGAGTGCAAAAAAGCTGGCTTTGAGTGCAGAAGAGCTGACTTTGGGTGTAGAAGAACTGGCTTTGAGTGCAGAAGAGCTGACTTTGGGTGCAGAAGAGCTGGCTTTGGGTGCAGAAGAGCTGACTTTGGGTGCAGAAGAGCTGGCTTTGGGTGCAGAAGAACTGGCTTTGGGTGCAGAAGAACTGGCTTTGAGTGCAGAAGAGCTGACTTTGGGTGCAGAAAAGCTGACTTTGGGTGCAGAAGAGCTGGCTTTGGGTGCAGAAAAGCTGACTTTGAGTGCAGAAGAGCTTTGGGTACAGAAGAGCTGGCTTTGGGTGCAGAAGAGCTGGCTTTGGGTGCAGAAAAGCTGGCTTTGAGTGCAGAAGAACTGGCTTTGGGTGCAGAAAAGCTGACTTTGAGTGCAGAAGAGCTGGCTTTGGGTGCAGAAGAGCTGGCTTTGGGTGCAGAAGAGCTGGCTTTGGGTGCAGAAAAGCTGGCTTTGAGTGCAGAAGAGCTGACTTTGGGTGCAGAAAAGCTGGCTTTGAGTGCAAAAAAGCTGGCTTTGAGTGCAGAAGAGCTGACTTTGGGTGCAGAAGAACTGGCTTTGAGTGCAGAAGAGCTGACTTTGGGTGCAGAAGAACTGGCTTTGAGTGCAGAAGAGCTGACTTTGAGTGCAGAAGAGCTGGCTTTGGGTGCAGAAGAGCTGACTTTGGGTGCAGAAGAACTGGCTTTGAGTGCAGAAGAGCTGGCTTTGATTGCAGAAGAGCTGGCTTTGAGTGCAGAAAAGCTGGCTTTGAGTGCAGAAAAGCTGGCTTTGAGTGCAGAAAAGCTGGCTTTGAGTGCAGAAGAGCTGACTTTGGGTGCAGAAGAACTGGCTTTGAGTGCAGAAGAACTGGTTTTGAGTGCAGAAGAGCTGACTTTGAGTGCAGAAGAGCTGACTTTGGGTGCAGAAAAGCTGGCTTTGGGTGCAGAAGAACTGGCTTTGGGTGCAGAAGAGCTGGCTTTGGGTGCAGAAAAGCTGGCTTTGAGTGCAGAAGAGCTGACTTTGAGTGCAGAAGAGCTGGCTTTGGGTGCAGAGGAGCTGGCTTTGGGTGCAGAAGAACTGGCTTTGGGTGCAGAAAAGCTGGCTTTGAGTGCAGAAGAGCTGGCTTTGAGTGCAGAAGAGCTGGCTTTGGGTGCAGAAGAGCTGGCTTTGGGTGCAGAAAAACTGGCTTTGGGTGCAGAAAAGCTGGCTTTGAGTGCAGAAGAGCTGACTTTGGGTGCAGAAGAACTGGCTTTGAGTGCAGAAGAGCTGACTTTGGGTGCAGAAGAACTGGCTTTGAGTGCAGAAGAGCTGACTTTGAGTGCAGAAGAGCTGGCTTTGGGTGCAGAAAAGCTGACTTTGAGTGCAGAAGAGCTGACTTTGGGTGCAGAAAAGCTGGCTTTGAGTGCAGAAGAGCTGACTTTGGGTGCAGAAAAGCTGACTTTGAGTGCAGAAAAGCTTGCTTTGAGTGCAGAAGAACTGGCTTTGGGTGCAGAGGAGCTGGCTTTGAGTGCAGAAGAACTGGCTTTGAGTGCAGAAGAGCTGACTTTGGGTGCAGAAGAGCTGACTTTGGGTGCAGAAGAGCTGACTTTGGGTGCAGAGGAGCTGGCTTTGGGTGCAGAAGAGCTGGATTTGGGTGCAGAGGAGCTTTGGGTACAGAAGAGCTGGCTTTGGGTGCAGAAGAGCTGGCTTTGGGTGCAGAAAAGCTGGCTTTGAGTGCAGAAGAACTGGCTTTGGGTGCAGAGGAGCTGGCTTTGAGTGCAGAAGAACTGGCTTTGGGTGCAGAAGAACTGGCTTTGGGTGCAGAAGAACTGGCTTTGGGTGCAGAAAAGCTGACTTTGGGTGCAGAAGAGCTGGCTTTGGGTGCAGAAGAGCTGGCTTTGGGTGCAGAAGAGCTGGCTTTGGGTGCAGAAGAACTGGCTTTGGGTGCAGAAGAACTGGCTTTGGGTGCAGAAAAGCTGGCTTTGAGTGCAGAAGAGCTGACTTTGGGTGCAGAAAAGCTGACTTTGGGTGCAGAAGAGCTGGCTTTGGGTGCAGAAAAGCTGACTTTGAGTGCAGAAGAGCTTTGGGTACAGAAGAGCTGGCTTTGGGTGCAGAAGAGCTGGCTTTGGGTGCAGAAAAGCTGGCTTTGAGTGCAGAAGAACTGGCTTTGGGTGCAGAGGAGCTGGCTTTGAGTGCAGAAGAACTGGCTTTGGGTGCAGAAGAACTGGCTTTGGGTGCAGAAGAACTGGCTTTGGGTGCAGAAAAGCTGACTTTGGGTGCAGAAGAGCTGGCTTTGGGTGCAGAAGAGCTGGCTTTGGGTGCAGAAGAGCTGGCTTTGGGTGCAGAAGAGCTGGCTTTGGGTGCAGAAGAACTGGCTTTGGGTGCAGAAAAGCTGGCTTTGAGTGCAGAAGAGCTGACTTTGGGTGCAGAAAAGCTGACTTTGGGTGCAGAAGAGCTGGCTTTGGGTGCAGAAAAGCTGACTTTGAGTGCAGAAGAGCTGGCTTTGGGTGCAGAAGAGCTGGCTTTGGGTGCAGAAGAGCTGGCTTTGGGTGCAGAAAAGCTGGCTTTGAGTGCAGAAGAGCTGACTTTGGGTGCAGAAAAGCTGGCTTTGAGTGCAAAAAAGCTGGCTTTGAGTGCAGAAGAGCTGACTTTGGGTGCAGAAGAACTGGCTTTGAGTGCAGAAGAGCTGACTTTGGGTGCAGAAGAACTGGCTTTGAGTGCAGAAGAGCTGACTTTGAGTGCAGAAGAGCTGGCTTTGGGTGCAGAAGAGCTGACTATGGGTGCAGAAGAACTGGCTTTGAGTGCAGAAGAGCTGGCTTTGATTGCAGAAGAGCTGGCTTTGAGTGCAGAAAAGCTGGCTTTGAGTGCAGAAAAGCTGGCTTTGAGTGCAGAAAAGCTGGCTTTGAGTGCAGAAGAGCTGACTTTGGGTGCAGAAGAACTGGCTTTGAGTGCAGAAGAACTGGTTTTAAGTGCAGAAGAGCTGGCTTTGGGTGCAGAAGAGCTGACTTTGAGTGCAGAAGAGCTGACTTTGGGTGCAGAAAAGCTGGCTTTGGGTGCAGAAGAACTGGCTTTGGGTGCAGAAGAGCTGGCTTTGGGTGCAGAAAAGCTGGCTTTGAGTGCAGAAGAGCTGACTTTGAGTGCAGAAGAGCTGGCTTTGGGTGCAGAGGAGCTGGCTTTGGGTGCAGAAAAGCTGGCTTTGAGTGCAGAAGAGCTGGCTTTGAGTGCAGAAGAGCTGGCTTTGGGTGCAGAAGAGCTGGCTTTGGGTGCAGAAAAACTGGCTTTGGGTGCAGAAAAGCTGGCTTTGAGTGCAGAAGAGCTGACTTTGGGTGCAGAAGAACTGGCTTTGAGTGCAGAAGAGCTGACTTTGGGTGCAGAAGAACTGGCTTTGAGTGCAGAAGAGCTGACTTTGAGTGCAGAAGAGCTGGCTTTGGGTGCAGAAAAGCTGACTTTGAGTGCAGAAGAGCTGACTTTGGGTGCAGAAAAGCTGGCTTTGAGTGCAGAAAAGCTGACTTTGAGTGCAGAAAAGCTTGCTTTGAGTGCAGAAGAACTGGCTTTGAGTGCAGAAGAGCTGACTTTGGGTGCAGAAGAACTGGCTTTGGGTGCAGAAAACCTGGCTTTGAGTGCAGAAGAGCTGACTTTGGGTGCAGAAAAGCTGACTTTGGGTGCAGAAGAGCTGGCTTTGGGTGCAGAAAAGCTGACTTTGAGTGCAGAAGAGCTTTGGGTACAGAAGAGCTGGCTTTGGGTGCAGAAGAGCTGGCTTTGGGTGCAGAAAAGCTGGCTTTGAGTGCAGAAGAACTGGCTTTGGGTGCAGAAGAACTGGCTTTGGGTGCAGAAGAACTGGCTTTGGGTGCAGAAAAGCTGACTTTGGGTGCAGAAGAGCTGGCTTTGGGTGCAGAAGAGCTGGCTTTGGGTGCAGAAGAGCTGGCTTTGGGTGCAGAAGAGCTGGCTTTGGGTGCAGAAGAACTGGCTTTGGGTGCAGAAAAGCTGGCTTTGAGTGCAGAAGAGCTGACTTTGGGTGCAGAAAAGCTGACTTTGGGTGCAGAAGAGCTGGCTTTGGGTGCAGAAAAGCTGACTTTGAGTGCAGAAGAGCTGGCTTTGGGTGCAGAAGAGCTGGCTTTGGGTGCAGAAGAGCTGGCTTTGGGTGCAGAAAAGCTGGCTTTGAGTGCAGAAGAGCTGACTTTGGGTGCAGAAAAGCTGGCTTTGAGTGCAAAAAAGCTGGCTTTGAGTGCAGAAGAGCTGACTTTGGGTGCAGAAGAACTGGCTTTGAGTGCAGAAGAGCTGACTTTGGGTGCAGAAGAACTGGCTTTGAGTGCAGAAGAGCTGACTTTGAGTGCAGAAGAGCTGGCTTTGGGTGCAGAAGAGCTGACTATGGGTGCAGAAGAACTGGCTTTGAGTGCAGAAGAGCTGGCTTTGATTGCAGAAGAGCTGGCTTTGAGTGCAGAAAAGCTGGCTTTGAGTGCAGAAAAGCTGGCTTTGAGTGCAGAAAAGCTGGCTTTGAGTGCAGAAGAGCTGACTTTGGGTGCAGAAGAACTGGCTTTGAGTGCAGAAGAACTGGTTTTGAGTGCAGAAGAGCTGGCTTTGGGTGCAGAAGAGCTGACTTTGAGTGCAGAAGAGCTGACTTTGGGTGCAGAAAAGCTGGCTTTGGGTGCAGAAGAACTGGCTTTGGGTGCAGAAGAGCTGGCTTTGGGTGCAGAAAAGCTGGCTTTGAGTGCAGAAGAGCTGACTTTGAGTGCAGAAGAGCTGGCTTTGGGTGCAGAGGAGCTGGCTTTGGGTGCAGAAAAGCTGGCTTTGAGTGCAGAAGAGCTGGCTTTGAGTGCAGAAGAGCTGGCTTTGGGTGCAGAAGAGCTGGCTTTGGGTGCAGAAAAACTGGCTTTGGGTGCAGAAAAGCTGGCTTTGAGTGCAGAAGAGCTGACTTTGGGTGCAGAAGAACTGGCTTTGAGTGCAGAAGAGCTGACTTTGGGTGCAGAAGAACTGGCTTTGAGTGCAGAAGAGCTGACTTTGAGTGCAGAAGAGCTGGCTTTGGGTGCAGAAAAGCTGACTTTGAGTGCAGAAGAGCTGACTTTGGGTGCAGAAAAGCTGGCTTTGAGTGCAGAAAAGCTGACTTTGAGTGCAGAAAAGCTTGCTTTGAGTGCAGAAGAACTGGCTTTGAGTGCAGAAGAGCTGACTTTGGGTGCAGAAGAGCTGACTTTGGGTGCAGAGGAGCTGGCTTTGGGTGCAGAAGAGCTGGATTTGGGTGCAGCAGAGGAGCTTTGGGTACAGAAGAGCTGGCTTTGGGTGCAGAAGAGCTGGCTTTGGGTGCAGAAAAGCTGGCTTTGAGTGCAGAAGAACTGGCTTTGGGTGCAGAGGAGCTGGCTTTGAGTGCAGAAGAACTGGCTTTGGGTGCAGAAGAACTGGCTTTGGGTGCAGAAGAACTGGCTTTGGGTGCAGAAAAGCTGACTTTGGGTGCAGAAGAGCTGGCTTTGGGTGCAGAAGAGCTGGCTTTGGGTGCAGAAGAGCTGGCTTTGGGTGCAGAAGAACTGGCTTTGGGTGCAGAAGAACTGGCTTTGGGTGCAGAAGAGCTGGCTTTGGGTGCAGAAGAGCTGACTTTGGGTGCAGAGGAGCTGGCTTTGGGTGCAGAGGAGCTGGCTTTGGGTGCAGAAGAGCTGACTTTGGGTGCAGAGGAGCTGACTTTGGGTGCAGAGGAGCTGGCTTTGGGTGCAGAAGAGCTGGCTTTGGGTGCAGAAGAGCTGGCTTTGGGTGCAGAAGAGCTGGCTTTGGGTGCAGAAGAGCTGGCTTTGGGTGCAGAAGAGCTGGCTTTGGGTGCAGAAGAGCTGGCTTTGGGTGCAGAAGAGCTGACTTTAAGTGCAGAAGAGCTGACTTTAAGTGCAGAAGAGCTGGCTTTGGGTGCAGAAGAGCTGGCTTTGGGTGCAGAAGAGCTGGCTTTGGGTGCAGAAGAGCTGGCTTTGGGTGCAGAAGAGCTGGCTTTGGGTGCAGAGGAGCTGGCTTTGGGTGCAGAAGAGCTGACTTTAAGTGCAGAAGAGCTGACTTTAAGTGCAGAAGAGCTGGCTTTGGGTGCAGAAGAGCTGGCTTTGGGTGCAGAAGAGCTGGCTTTGGGTGCAGAAGAGCTGGCTTTGGGTGCAGAGGAGCTGGCTTTGGGTGCAGAAGAGCTGACTTTGGGTGCAGATGAGGTGGCTCTGACTGCTTCACTCAGTTTTTTCATTGCCTCTGCACATTTCCTTTCCTTCTTCCTATCCAGGTGTGTCTGATAAGTTTGATATGCCAACAGACATGTTCTCCTCATCGGTTGATCTATTGTCATGTTTGCAGCAGTCATCCGTCTTGCTTTTAAACTGGATTTGACTATTGCCAGGCCCTCATACGTTTCAATATTCATGCAACATCTATCCACCTCAAAAATGTCATCCATTTCATTGAAAGATCCCTCAACCAGAGGTCCTGTAAATAAGCTAAGTAAAGCTTTTACCAGCATGTTAAGGACCGGATATCTCTCATCTCCCTCATCATTTTTCATAGCCACAATGGGGCTCCACCAACCAACATCTACACTCATTTCCTCATCTTTATATAGATGAGCACGGGCAACCAGCTCACCATCAATTTGATAGGCCCGTACTTCCTCATTGAGTTTCCCGAGGACTTCTGGTGCCACAACATTTGGCAAAGCCCTGCCTAATGTAAGAAATGCAGTGCAAACTGAGTCCTCCTGCAATAAAGCTGGATTGAGTGCTGACAGGCATGTGATTATTTTATTATTCAGTGGAAGGTTTTTTGGCAGAAATGCTGCTGCTCTGATGTGTATCCTTCTCTCAGACTAGAATAGATACTTGAAACCCATAGCTTTTTCTCCAATTGTGCTTTGTTCAGTTTAGAGAAGCAGAATTGTCCAACAGAGAGCCTTTTGTCTGACAAGTGCAAGTCTCTGCAATGAACATCGACCTTTAGGATGTCTTTTGCACTTAGGCCAATGGACTCAGGCTTCATGAACTTACTGAGCAGCTCTCTGACCAAAGCCACCATCTCTGCGTGAAGTAAGTGCACCATTGGTTTCTCGTATTGAAGTTTTTTGAGGAAACTTTGGAACGTTGGGAGAACACCTGTAAACAAAAGAGGACATTTTAATTAAACATCATTATAAAATAAGAATTAGTTAATAAACATACATATTCTACACTAGAAAAATATAATGACTCAAAACTGATGTTCATGGACATGTGTAGTGAATCCCAATTCATTATATGGTTATATGCAGGATTAAATATTCAAAATGTAACAAGCACAAACACAATTCTCCAAGTGAATAATCATCCTCATTCAGTGCCTTCCAAGTATTCTTACATTTATTTACATTTATAGTCATATACACTTTCTTAATTAAAATACCTCTGAAGATGGCGATCACTACTCTCAATCTTTCATAGTCTGTAAAAAGCACTAATATTTGTGACTTCCTGTCTTTGTTTGCCTGTGTTCGGTAGGCTTTGGCTTGTTGCTGTTGCAGAAATGTTATTCTTGCCCTTTCCTCAACTGACACTGCATTTCTCTGCAGTACTTCAGCTAGCAACCATCTGCAGCAAAAACACATATCCCTGATTAAAATGCCAAATCCTAGTAAGAAAGTCAATAAACAAAGTAATAAATGAATTATTTTCCAAAATTATACATAAAGTACAAAATAATATTACCTGTAGTTATGTTCTTCATCTGGTGGTAAAAGATGGTAGTAATAGACAACCAAGGCATCCATGACTTCATCCACCCTGTTGCATACATCAAGCATCTGAAGAAACCTGCTGCTGATGGGTCGCACCAAGCTCTTTTGGGGTTTGTGCAAGAGACTTTTGGTATTCTGAAAAGATCTCTTTTTGCTTAGGAGACTTTTCAATGTCATAATAAATATCTGAACAAAAGTCCTGTACTTCTGTGCCAAATTTATTAAGTAGGGCTTTAGTGCTGTTTGAGACCATATGAACAGTGTCTCCTGATATGTCCAGTAGACAGGGATTTTCTTTGCGTGCATAGGCCTCCACGCCCCCCTTCTTTCCACGCATGACAGCACAGTTGTCCATAAGAATACTTATTACTTGCTTCCATTCAAGTTTGTACGAAGCTAAAATACCCCCTAGCTCTTCCATAAGAATAGGAGCTGTTGCCACATTTACCATTTTGCTAGCCAAATGCTGTGTTGTTATCGTTCCACTTTCCTCGTCGAAAAATCTGACCAACACATTTAATATTCGGTCTACATTGTTGTTTGTCGACTCATCAATGTTCAGAGAAAAAT
The DNA here is from genome assembly GCA_023718395.1 of Leucaspius delineatus. NCBI lineage: Eukaryota > Metazoa > Chordata > Actinopteri > Cypriniformes > Leuciscidae > Leucaspius > Leucaspius delineatus. The sequence goes on from CM043362.1 coordinate 50,704,461, forward strand.
TAGTTTTTTTTAGTTTGTCCGAAAGATCTTTTTTGAATTGTAAAGCAAGGCCGTGTGTATTTAAATAGCTTACTTGCTGGTTCGACAGTGACAGTTTAGACAAAGCAGTTTTGTCCTCGGCCAACTTTTTACATAGATCCACAAGCGGTTGTGAAATTGTGAACGATAAGTCATGTTGAGATATAAATGCACACAGTCTTAACTTTTGCTCACATACACAGTCAGTGAAAGAGGTAAGAGGAGTTGCCGTAGTTTCTGCTCCAGGTAACGTGGTCGTATGCTGTAGACTGCGCACGATAGCTCTTGTGCGTCTTATCTCCATCATGACGGACAAGTGTTTTTTTTACCGCTAGTGGCATAGTGAAGCTTTTTGTGGCAAACTATGCAAAAACAAGCTCCAGGCTCCGTAAGTTTACTGCACCAAGTGCCTAAAGCCTTCCCGTCTTGTCCTCTTTCTTCAAGCCATGCCCAGCGCCACTTGTTTTTTACTTTCTTCTCCAAAGCAGATGTATTTTCTCCTGGTTTGATAAACTCCATTCTCCATAGCGTGTGTACAAGCTAACTGCGAACTGGTTCACTTCCTGCACAAGACCCGCCTCCTCTCTAGCAATTGGCTAAGACAACCTAATATCATGCTCCCATTGGCTGTGACAGCTGTGCGCGCTGACTCTTGAATCAAGGTGGTAGGTTGAAGGGAACCGGTATGTTATTGAAGTCAGATTAGGGCCTGTTCACATATCGCGTCTTTTGCGCGCTCAAGTTTGTTATTTCAAATGTAGCCACGCGGTATGCACGGTCATAATGGAAGCAATTTCAAAGTGCCTCCGACTGTAATTTGCAGCCTGATAAATAAATTTTGCCAGATAAATAAATTTTGCCAGCGCCGGAGGCCGGACTTGCCCTCAAGCCGGAATACTTTAAGCCATGGAATCAAATTTTTCCTCAGGGAGACTACAATGCACTGCCTGATGCGATACTGTAGTAGACGGTTGCATAGTTATAATTTTCTCCCTGATATTATCAATCTTATAAGTGAAGAAGTTCATAAAGTCATTACATAATGTGATATTCTTTTTTTTTTTTTACTTTCTTTTTATTATAAGGATCTTTCACATTTCACAGTTTACATTGGAGGCAAAAAAAAAAAAAAAAAAGTCTGATATTCTCTGCGAAAAAAAAAACACTTGCATAATGTTCCAAATGAGACATTTGTTTCAAAGACAAAAGATTATAATTGCCTCACATATATATATATTGACCTTTTTGTGATTACATGTAAACCAAAACGTAAATAAACAGAAAAAAAAAAAAAAAAAAAAAAAAAAAAAAAAAACTATATACAAAAGGTACAAGTGGATAAGGTTTTGTTTCATTTACACAAAACTACAAACAGACTACCTAACAGAACTACAGTTTATTTCAATCCTCTCTCTCCTGTTGACCACCCCCTTCCCAACCCTTTGTCGTCTGCCCTCGCTGCTCAGACTTCAGACGAGATCCAGTCTTATTGCACTTATATATGCAATCCACTTAGACCATAAACCTATAAATTTCTCCTTTTCTAATCTTAAGGTCATAGTGAGTCTCTCCATTATATATATTTGGTTTATAGTGTTGTACCATTCATCAGAACCTGGTAAGTCTGGTTGAAGCCATTTTCTTGTCACTGCCTTCCTGGCTGACAGTAAAAGAATCCTAAGCAGGTACTTATCTGCAGCCAAAGTCAGATTTGGGGTTTCCATACCTAGGTACATATGTAAGAAATCAAAAGGAATATTAATTTGAAATATCTTCTCCAAGCATCTATGTACCTCTTGCCAAAAGGGTACAGCCTTTGGACAGGCCCAGAATATATGATAATGATTAGCGTCATTGACGCCACACAGTCTCCAGCATCCTGTTCCTATGTTTTGGTGAGATTTCTGGGCGGGGGTAATAAAAAATCTCATTATGTTTTTCCATCCAAATTCTCTCCAAGTTAACGAATAAGTTGTCTTCCACTGTATTTTACACATTACTTCCCAGTCATTCTCATCTATTGCTGTGCCAATTTCCTTTTCCCATTTCCTTTTGACGTATTGCGTGTTTATTGGTTTGCTTGCTTGGAGACCTTGGTACAGCCTTGATATGATTTTTGTAATGGTATTCACATTATAAGCTAACCGAAATATATTCAGAATGATGTTGTCCCTTCTGTCTGTGATTCTCCTTGTAATTTCCTCATATCTATTTCTCAATTGCAAATACCGGTAGAAGTCCTGATTTACTAGGCCATATTTTCCCTTGAGAGTTTGAAAGTCTATTAGTTGTCCTTTATGTGTAAATGTGAAGTAAGAGGTGAGGCCTTTCTCTGTCCATTCTCTGAATCTTTTATCATGTTTATTGGGTGTAAAATCTGTGTCATAGGCACACCATCTTAACATCGTAACTCCCTTGGTTAGTTTATTATTTTTACAAACTTGATGCCAGATCTTAAAAGTTAGTTTTATCCATGGATTATCTTTATCTATCAGGTGAGGGAGTAATCTCTTATCTGCTACCATGGCTTGTATTGGGGGGCCATTTGTGGTAGCCTCCTCTATGTCTTTCCACCTTGCTGTAAAAGTTGGATTACATAGGCATACAAGGGGTCTTAACTGAGCAGCGTAATAATAATCTCTTAGACATGGCAGTGCCAGGCCTCCCCCATCTTTTGTGATTTGTAACGTGTTGTATTTTATCCTTGGCTTTTTCCCCTGCCATATAAAGCGAGATATTATTTTATCCCATTCAGCAAATTGTTGTTTAGTAACTTCAATAGGGAGGGTTTGGAAAAGGTACAAGAGACGTGGTAAAATGCCAATCTTTACTGATTCAATTCTGTTTATTAGCCCTAGAGAAGGGATAAGACTCCATCTTGATAGATCTGACTTAATTTTTGAATTTAATGGCTCATAGTTAAGTTTGAATAGTGTTGTAGTGTCTCTACATAAAATTACCCCAAGATATTTAATAGAATTCTGGCCCCATTTAAGATTATATTTGTTTTGTAATTCTCTAGGAGGGTCAAAGTTGAAAGTCAAAACCTGAGTTTTTTGTATATTTAATTTATATCCTGAGAATAGCCCAAATTCTTCAAGTGTTGACATCAGCCTCTGTATCGATTCCTTTGGCTGGCCTAAATAAATCAAGATATCATCTGCAAATAGAGAGAGTTTTTGGTCCCCTCCTTGCATATTTATTCCTTTAATTAGATCATCTTGTCTTATACACTGGGCGAGAGGTTCTATAAACAGAGCAAATAAGGTTGGGGAGAGAGGACACCCCTGTCTGCAGGATCTTTCTAATGTAAATGGCTTTGACAAGCTGCCATTTATTTTAATCCTAGCTGTTGGTTTATTGTAAATTGATTGGGTTGCCTTGATAATTGTTTCATGAAAACCAAACTTAGCTAAAACTTGATAAAGAAATGACCACCTCACGGAGTCAAAAGCTTTCTCTGCGTCCAATCCTATCAACATTGCTTCTATTTTATTATTTTGGATGTGTTGTATGACATGCAGAGTCCGTCTAATACTGTCCTGGGTCTGCCTCTGTCGAATAAACCCTGTCTGGTCTGTTTTTATAAGATTGGGCATAATGTTGCCGAGTCGTTTGGCTATTATTGAAGTGTAAATTTTGTAGTCTAAATTTAGGACAGAGATCGGTCTGTATTGACCACAATCTGTTTTGTCTTTGCCTTCTTTTGGTATGACCGTAATTGTTGCTTCTTTCCATGAGGGGGGGGTCTCTCCCCCTTTGAGGGCCCAGTCACAGACCGCCCGTAGCCTTGGAGTTAGTTGTTCTCTAAACATCTTATAATATTCGGATGTAAAGCCGTCTGTGCCTGGGCTCTTATGAGCTTTTAGCCTACTTATTGCTGCATTAATTTCACTATCTGTAATTTCCTTTAATAAATTGCTATTTTCCTGTTCGGTCACTTTTGGTAGGGTTCAGTGAGTCTAAGAATTTTCCCACCAAATTGTCATTATCCAACTTTGGCTGGGAGTATAGGTCTTTATAGTAAGTTTCAAAGCTCTGTTGTATTTTTTCCACATCATGTCGGAAAAACAGATTTCAAGCTGCATAGAACGGCAGCGAACCAAAAACATATAGATGAAAAACTAAAATAACATATACTTAAAAACATCCAAAATGAAAAAGCTCCCATTAGTGGGGTTATCATTATATAACCCTGTAATAAGACCTGATGTAAAGTCTCTCGGAGGGTAAGCCCCCCAGTTAGGGGTGGGCCCTCTGCTGAAGCGTCCTTGTTGCTCGGTTCCCACATTCTTTGTGTGGAGAAACAAACAAATGAAATAATAATACAATAAAATAAAAATAAAAACTGTCGTTTCCCGGCGTCAAATCAAAATAAGCAGGCATTATTTGTATGCAAAAATTGTCTGCTCTTCGTGTCTAACCGACATACTAGAACACAGTTGCACTAAAGCACTTAAGAGTACCTGAAGCTTTTAGTATATTTCCTTCATACTCCACTGTCACTTTAGACTGGCTCCCTTCGAAACTGCTCCAGTCTTTCTTTAGTCGACGGTCTTGCTCGTGTTGTGCGCTCTCCATCTCGTTGCTGCTTTCTCCGGTTCCCGTCACTCACGGACCACGTCAGTCTCTTTAACTGCTCCATCATCGTCGCAGGTGGTTTTATGACTGTGACGGGTAGACCCTTCTCAGACATGTCTTTCGTTGCTTCCTCGACAGTGGTATAAACTCGTGTTCCATCCGAGTAAAACACCCGCAGTTTCGCTGGGAATGGCGTCTGAAACCGTATCCCTCTTTCTTTCAGTATCTTCTTAGCCTCCGCGTATGACTGTCTTTGTCTAAGTACATTGGGTGCGTAGTCATTATCCAAGTTTATTTGTTTACCTTTCCAAATAAACCCTTTCTTCTGCCACGCTTTTCTAAGGACCTCTTCTTTAGTCCTGTAGCTCAGAAAGCGGGCAACGATGGACCGCGGCGGGGCTCCATCGGGTGGGGCTGGGGCGAGCGCGCGGTGTGCCCGTTCTATCTGGAGGTTCAAGGTCGTGGGGAGCTGCAGATTTTCTTTTAGCAGGTTTTCGATAAAGTCTATCATTGAGGTGGCATTTTTTTCCTCACCTTCAGGAATGGAGTAGATCCTTATGTTATTTCGCCTCGATCTCCCTTCTTGGTCAGTTAGTTGCGTCTCGAGTCTGGACTGAATTTTAAACAGCTCTGCCACGATATCTTCCACCGATTGCACTCGCTCCTCAGCGTCGAGTATACGGCTTTCCACATCCACGAGTCTTGCATTGGTAGCATTTATTTCCCCCTTTATTTCCTGGAGTTGTTGGGTATTGTCTTTTCTAAAGTCTTTAATTTCCATGAGAATCGCTCGTAGGTCAATATTGCCCTCGTTTTCCACTCCAGCACTAGCGCTAGCTAGGTCGCTGTCTTCGTTAGCTTCAGTTACCTCGTTCATTATTTCGGTCTGTTTCTTTGATTTCGATTTAGTCTGCCTGTCTCTTACCATCGCCCCGTCTTATACCTCCTTGTTTAGTAAAAATTATATGAAGATTTTCGAGTTTTCAGGGCTTTTTAGCTAAAAATGCCGAGAGCCGCAGCTTTTATACAGCCATCTCGTTGCGTGCTCGACCGGAAGCCTCCATAATGTGATATTCTATATGCGATACGATAATGCTTAAAGTGTGTAAAATCAATTTCAATTATTTTTAAAATATATTTAAAATGATATAACCTACATGCGTTTCACATTCTTTTTTTGATAAGAAAACATCCCTACAACTTCTGAAAGTGAACATCAGTGTTTTACAGTAGCATAAGAAGTGTTATTTTAACATCAGTGTAAACCACAGGGTTTAGAGTTTTAGGTTATCCTACATTAGGTAAGGGATAATGTATAGTGAGCCGGTTGTTATAGTGAATAACAACCCCGACAGGCTGAACGGGAGCCCGACGCGAAGCGGATCTTGAATCAGCCTGAAGGGGTTGTTATTCACTATAACAACCGGCTCACTATACATTATCCCGCTTATTACATGGCTACCTACAAAATAAATAAATAATTTGACACAAATTATTTCTTTAAAAAGGACTTTACTGATTTAAAAACGATTGTATTGCTTCCGCTAAAGAAAATAGTCCGTTCCGCATCCATAGCAACGCACTGTTTTTCATGGCAACGGTCTGCTATACTTCGCAGCGGTCTGTTATCAAGAAATAACACACCGCATTCTACATTGGAATTCAGCCAAGCCATGTAATAATAACTGTTAATGTATTGCGTTAACACACCGGACACCTAATCAGCCTGTTGTTCTGTGTGTGTCACGGTGGTCAAAAAGTGAAGCGAGGATTCAAGTGCAGGTAAGGATTTTAATAAATAATAAACAAAATCAAACTACAACAAAAACTCCCCGTGGGGGAAAACAAGGCAGGCATAACTCTGGAACACAACAGGGAAAACATAGACAACGATCGACACAGACTGCAAACAAGAGGGAACTAATAAAGGGAAACTAATCAAAGGGGAACAGGTGAAAGAACTCAAACAATAATCAGATAACAAGGGGGAGGGACCAGACAATGACATGAGCACAAGGCCCAAAATAACAAAACACCCATGTGCAGCACAAGACAGGACAGCATGTGACATTACCCCCTCCCAACGGAGCGGCTACCAGACGCTCCATCAGACCAGGGCGGGGGACGGGAGGGACAGACCAGGGCGGGAGTGACAGACCAGGGCGGGACGGGAGGGACAGACCAGGGCGGGACGGGAGGGACAGACCAGGGCGGGACGGGAGGGACAGACCAGGGCGGGACGGGAGGGACAGACCAGGGCGGGACGGGAGGGACAGACCAGGGCGGGACGGGAGGGACAGACCAGGGTGAAACAGGGGGAACAGGAAGGACAGACCAGGGTGGGACAGGGGGAACAGGAAGGACAGACCAGGGTGGGACAGGGGGAACAGGAAGGACAGACCAGGGTGGGGCAGGGAAAATGGACAGTTCGGGAGGCCAGGGCGGAGCTGAGAGTCCATCGGGCGGCCAGGGCGGAGACTTTCCCTCGGGCGGCCAGGGCGGAGACTTTCCCTCGGGCGGCCAGGGCGGAGACCTTCCCTCGGGCGGCCAGGGCGGAGACCTTCCCTCGGGCGGCCAGGGCGGAGACCTTCCCTCGGGCGGCCAGGGCGGAGACCTTCCCTCGGGCGGACAGGGCGGAGACGACCCCTCGGGCGGCCACGGCGGAGACGACCCCTCGGACGGTGGAACTGGCAACCCCGGCTCAGGCACTGGAACTGGCACCACCGGAACTGGCACTGGAACTGGCACCACCGGCTCAGGCACTGGAACTGGCACTGGAACTGGCACCACCGGAACTGGCACTGGAACTGGCAACCCCGGCTCAGGCACTGGAACTGGCACCACCGGAACTGGCACTGGAACTGGCACCAACGGCTCAGGCACTGGAACTGGCACCAACGGCTCAGGCACTGGAACTGGCACCAACGGCTCCGGCTCAGGAACAGACACTGGCTCCGGCTCAGGAACAGACACTGGCTCCGGCTCAGGAACAGACACTGGCTCCGGCTCAGGAACAGACACTGGCTCCGGCTCAGGAACAGACACTGGCTCCGGCTCAGGAACAGACACTGGCTCCGGCTCAGGAACAGACACTGGCTCCGGCTCAGGAACAGACACTGGCTCCGGCTCAGGAACAGACACTGGCTCCGGCTCAGGAACAGACACTGGCTCCGGCTCAGGAACAGACACTGGCTCCGGCTCAGGAACAGACACTGGCTCCGGCTCAGGAACAGACACTGGCTCCGGCTCAGGAACAGACACCACCGGCTCAGGAACTGGAACAGACACCACCGGCTCAGGAACTGGAACAGGAACAGACACCACCGGCTCAGGTTCAGGAACAAACACCACCGGCTCAGGTTCAGGAACAGACACCACCGGCTCAGGAACAGACACAGGCTCGACGGCGGCCATCTTGTCAGAGAACACAGGCTCGGCAGACGTGACTTGAACACTCTCGGCGGCGGCCATCTTGTCTGAAGACACAGGCTCGGCAGACCTGACGTGAACACTCTCGGTGGCGGCCATCTTGTCTGAAGACACAGGCTCGGCAGGCGTGACGTGAACAGTCTCTGTGGCGGCCATCTTGTCCGAAGACACAGGCCAGGCAGACGTGACGTGAACACTCTCTGCAGCGGCCTCCGGGCCATTGGGGAGGCAGGAAGTCTTCCTCCTCCTCCTCCGCCTCCGGCCCACCGGACTCGAGACCACCGAACCCGGGACCATCGGAACTGGGACCATCGGAACTGGGACCACCGGAACTGGGACCACCAGAACTGGGACCCCTGGAACTGGGACCCCTGGAACTGGGACCTCTTTAGCAGGAGGATTACCGTGACGCTCCAAGGAATTCACAAATTCCTCAAACGTCAGATGTTCCAATGCTCTCATGATCAGAGAGTTGATGGGTTCATCAAGGGCGTAATTAAACAAGTCCTTAAGAGCCTCAACACCAAGCCCCAGTCCCTCTGCAGCAGCGCAGAACTTCACAGAAAACTCTCTCATGTCAGTCCCCTTCTGACGAAGGGAACTCAACGTGCTGAATCTTACAATGCGCTCATAATGTGGGCAGGAAATAGGAGGCTGGAGTGAATCCTTCCGCTGAATCCTCATCATTGGTCGATCGTTCTGTCACGGTGGTCAAAAAGTGAAGCGAGGATTCAAGTGCAGGTAAGGATTTTAATAAATAATAAACAAAATCAAACTACAACAAAAACTCCCCGTGGGGGAAAACAAGGCAGGCATAACTCTGGAACACAACAGGGAAAACATAGACAACGATCGACACAGACTGCAAACAAGAGGGAACTAATAAAGGGAAACTAATCAAAGGGGAACAGGTGAAAGAACTCAAACAATAATCAGATAACAAGGGGGAGGGACCAGACAATGACATGAGCACAAGGCCCAAAATAACAAAACACCCATGTGCAGCACAAGACAGGACAGCATGTGACAGTGTGCTACTGTGTAGTTGATTACTTGCCTTTCCTGATTAAATATCTGTTCTTGGTCTATGATTTTGTGAAATAAATTTCTAAATAAATGCGACTTATAGTCCAGTGCGACTTATATATGTTTTTTTCCTCTTCATGACGCATTTTTTGACTGATGCGACTTATACTCCGGAGCGACTTATAGTCCGGAAAATACGGTACTACGTATAGGGCTAGAATTACAACCTGTGGGCAGTTTTTCTACATCCTTTTGAGAACGTTGTTTACAATAAAAGTCGGAGCTACCAATCTCTGTATAACGGGCGGTGGAGCCCTCTGCTGGTAGGGAATCATAAGATGGCCGCTCGAACACTTCCGGTGGCTTCACTGCCTAGTGGCAGTTTAGAACGTCATGAGCTATCCAGTCATTATATATAGATCAGCGGTCTGTGCCTGTTAGGTGGAGAACTGTTGTCCATGGAGGCACTGATGGCTTCAGTAGGAAGATCATGTACCTAAGGGGCAATAACAACAATAGGGCAGCAACTGTTCTAGACTGCTTTCCTGGAGCCGTCCGTGAACTGGGTCTCCCTCACAGAGAGAGTAGTGATAAAGGTGGTGATGTGGAGGTGGCCAGGTTTATAACGGAGCATCCAGAAAGAGGATCTGGTAGTTAACCTCAATCCAACTGATTGCAAGATAAGAAATATTAAGTGTATTGTAAAATGTAATGTAAAATGCAAAGATGTTACTTTCCAGTGCAAGGGCTGTGCTAAATCCGTGTTATCTGTGAAAATATTACAGTTTTAATTCACACACCTAACTTTTGATTTTATAGGACGTAAGCGCTTCATCACTGGAAAGAGTGTCCACAACCAGCGAATCGAGCGGCTGTGGCGTGATGAGTGATGAGTGGTGCATACTGTGTGACTATTATACCACCTTCTGACATCTTGAAGAACTTTTACAGTTGGATCCTGACCAGGACCTTCACTTGATCTGCCTTCACTACGGGATGCCACCAAGGCTGAACCATCATCTTCAGCTATTTATGAGGACATGGGACAACCATTCCCTTTCCACCGGATCAGCTGTGGTCAGCTGGCCGACACATCCAGTGCGATTGGCGATTTGCACATACACATTCAAGGATAAATCCAAAGGTTTTTGTGCACAGTTGTATGTCTACGGATTGTGTTTTGCATTTGTGAAATGTATTTTATGAATATATAGTTTTATTTTGCACATGTGAACTGCTTTTTGTGAACATATATTTTTTCACACACATGCATTTGTTTGTGTGTGTGTACGTGAATTAGGTTTCATGCATGTGAAATTGTCTAGCATGTGTGAATCATGTTTTTTGCGTGAATTATAACTAAGACTAATCCGCTTCCATAGCAGAGTACTAGTCATTGCAGGGCGCAAAACACTACATTTAAGATTACACTAAAAACTTAATTGTGATTTAATACATATTTAATTCATTAAAATGATATGTATTTTTAACCATCATTCATTAAAAAGCGTTATATCATCGTTAGACACATAGTAGTTGACACAACACTTCATTTTTTATTTGAGTTAAACATACAGTTAGGGGTGTAACGATTCGTTTTAACAACTATGCGATTCGTGGTCGTCGATACGATTCAAGGACGATATTGGTTCATTTAGAACGATAAGATCCGAATCGAATCAGTGACTTTTTAACCAAAAATTCATGTAAGAGAATCAGGCATCAATTAATTATGGATATAAACAAACAAGTAAACAACAATTAATGTCAAATGCATTCACATTTTATTTGAATAAAGAGTGTGCGCTACTGCAGTATAGCGGCTGAGAGGACAGGGAAGTCCGTTTGTCTGAGGCGAGAGACTTTGCGCTGCTCGTTGTCTTTGCGTCTCTCTCTCTCTCTCTCTCTCTCTCTCTCTCTCTCTCTCTCTGCTGGTGGCGCGTCACGCATGGTGATGACGTCACAGATAGGCAGACTGAATCAAGTAACGAGCTTAAATCCAATGCGTTATTTCCTAGTATCAATACAATCGATTAATTACCTATGAATTACATGCCTGGTTCCCTTACTTGAGATTGCGCTGTAACATGCAGATACAGACGTTTTGAAGACAATAAACATGTTTGCAATGATATTTGAGTTACCTGTGTTTTTCAAGCCATGCCAGGTATTTCCATAATAATATATTATATTTATAATGTAATGCTAATCTATATAGACTATCATTGTGCAGAATACTATACCAATAGTATATTTTCTGTCTGATTTTTTATCTGAAGCCAAATTAGATCACAGAAGATTATTTAAAATACTCGACTTGCGTTATAAAGTAAGTTTGGAGCACAAACATGGTTTTAATCTCATAAATTGTCGTGTATTGATGGTGTGCTAAGCTAACATGCTAGCTAGCCCTAGGTGCACCTGCCACTAGCAGTTATACTTTTATGATTTTTTGAATGCTTACTGAAATGTTTCTTTATTCAAGAAATGCATTTGATACAGTTTAAAATGTGAGGTGAACTTTTGATAAAATAAATTAGGGACTGAAACCCTATGAATAGCCTGTGAATAGCCAGTCGTTAGTAACTATAATGGAGACAAAAGAAATGCATATTTAGAGCCATAACCAGGCTGGAGAGGTGTGAATGTGTGCAGGGGGAGACTGAGACTGAATGGGGCTCGTTTGCACCACAAAACAATAAAGACAATATACTGGATAGATGCTTAGAAGATGGCAATAAACATCAGTAGCATTTTAGGGTAAAATCAAAATAAAGTAATTTGACATGGTAAATAAAAAACATTTAACTAAATACAGAGATTTGGACTTATTATCTTCAGATTTTAAACATAAAATGTTTAGACACGTGGCTTTAGCTGTAGTGCATTTCTAGATTGCTACCGTGCCAACTTCAATTTTAGGATGTTTCATAAAAATTAATTTCTAATAACTTTACAAAACTTTAAAGCTATTTATAACAATTTTTTTCATTATGAAAATAATTATTTCTACATTTACAATAAACTGCCAGGTGTCAGCTTTCAAATGAGATCATACTTGTGCTTTTAGTGCAAAGTTCATGAACTGTATCTGTTTCAGTTTGGGGATGTCATTTCTGGGGATTTTTCAAAAGTGGGGTTGCAGCTTAACAGGTTAAAGCAAACATAATTAATTAATTTTTTTAATTCACATATAAAGTGTGATTATCTATTCCCTAAAACCAGTGCACATGCACACAAAAGGAGGGTGAGGCTCAGTTACAGCTTATTCATGGCCCTTAGAAAGAATTATAAAACTTTATATTAAACACATCTATCTCTTATTTATCCACCTGTGTATCTAGCCATCTATTAGCATGTTTTGGATGCCTGTGCATGTGTGTGTGTGTGTGTGTGTGTGTGTGTGTGTGTGTGTGTGGCCTGGTAAACCCTATATTATGTCCCCACAAGGATGGCAATATCCGAAATCCTTGTTCGTGTGTGGACATTTTTTGGTCCCCACGAGGAAAACAGCTTATTAATCAAAAAAGTGATGTTTTTTTGAAAATGTGAAATTGCAGACAGTTTTCTGTGATGGGCAGGTTTAGGGCCAGTTACACTAATACAACCATCAAATACACAGTGAATTGGTCGTTGCAGTTGCCAATTCAATTTTCAGTAATGCTGCAAAACCCCAATATTTCATGGACAAACCCCCTAATGCACCTTGCTTTTAAAGCTTGGACGGATGCACAGATTGGTGTGTCACCCTGCAGCTCTGTACCAGAAGACTGTGCTGTGAGTCAAAGGCTCAAGACATGCAGGTGTTCTTCACACTCGCCGGGACTGTTTGGGAGAGGGCCAAGGCCCAGCTGTGGAGGCCAACTCACTCTTTTCATGCGAAAATCACTCCCTGGAGTTTATTATATATTTATATATATATATGCAGACAACGGCTGACACTAGAGTCTCGCTTCATGGGCACATCTAGAAAGTGTTATTCTCCGGCCATGAAGAGGCACAGAAGTGTTTACAGCACATGTTCACTACTTCCACATGCTTGCAGATGTGTGACTGTTTGAGTCAGCTGTTTTCAGAAAGCAGAGACACAGCAAAGCTCCCTGTGCAGAAACATGAGGATTTCTCCCTAAATTGTTCAGATTGGCAACCACAGAACAAAGATAACTAATCATGTCCAGCTGAAGTAATGAAGCTAGAAGGCAGATGATGGACTGTGGTGCAGAAACAGTGGCAGTGTTTCACACTATTGGCTCACATTTCCCATGTTGTCTGTCAGTGGCCAAGTCACAATAACATATGGTTTTACTGAATAATAAAGTAAATATAATTAAAAGAGTCCACCAATTCATCAGGTCCCACAACTGACAATGTGTTAGGCTCAATAATTCAGTAAAAGCAGTTGAGAATGCACTAGGTGTAGAAGTAGTAATAACCCTGGACAAGAATGATGGATGCTGATGACAGTCATTTGTTATAGAGGTAAAATTAAACCTAATAGGCATATGATCTGAGATGGCCATTTCCTCAACACAAATATTATCTATCGCTATCCCCAAAGAAAAGACCAAGTCAAGTGTGTGGCCATGATCGTGTGTTGGTCCGGAGACATATTGAGATAAGTTAAAAGAATCAACTAAATTCAAGAATTCCTTGGTCATGGGTTTACCAGGACAACAAACATGAATATTAAAATGTCATGATCCTGGTTCTTCCTTTACTTTGTCTCCCCCCTCTGGTCACACACATTCACACACACACATTTACGCTCACATATCCATGATTACTTCATTGGTCATTACGCACACACATCGCTTTCTTCCCAGGTGTTCTCTTTCATTACTTATTACCCTCATCATCAGTTCCACACCAGTCATCGCTTTCCCTAATTATCTCCTCCTTTTCTAGCCTTGTTTTCCCCTGTCTCTTTGCCAGATTATTTCAGAAGATATGCGTACGAATTCTCTGCCAAACGTTCTGCCGTGTCGAAGCCCTATCCTGTCCTGTCCTGTCCCGTCCAGTCCTGTCCTGTGCATGTAAGAGAATTGTTCTTCCTGTTAATTTACTTCTAAGCTATTCTTGTTACAGAGTACCTGGGACTGCGCTCGTTGCTCTCTGATCACCCGGAGATCCTGAAGTCGGCTGGCTTTCTCACGGTTCCCTCTACTACCAGAGACGCTCCGCTGCTTAGACGGAGGATTTCAGTTTAAATTCCCGGCATCTGTTTACCGGAAGATTTTCGTTGTCAATTATTATATACTGAAGATTTCTGTTCATACCTCTGGACATTTTGACTCTGTTAATTAAAGACTGCTTTGCTGCATTTCGCTCTTGGGTCATCTTTCTCTCCACTTATAACATAAAATCACCCATAATCAAAATCCTGTCAGCAGATGGAACAACCACAGATAAGAACTCACAAAAATCATCAAGAAAATTCTTATTATAACCAGGAGGCCTATATATCAAGGCACAAATCACTGGCGAGGGCAAGTCAATCTTCATTAATTGAACTTCAAAGCTCTTGGAACTTTCAACAGGCAGTAACTTGCACTTCATCATGTTATTAAAAATAACAGCCAAGCCTCCACCTCGACGATTACTTCTCGAAGTACTTAAATAGCTACATCCCCTTGGTAACAGCTCAACAAGAGGACTTGTATCAGCGTCATTTAACCAAGTTTCAGTGATAAAAAGAAAGTCCAGCCCATACGTTACATAATAGTCATTCAGGATGAATGTTTTGTTGACAACTGAGCGTGCGTTTATCAAAGCCATAAGCACTGTGGTCGCCTCAACAGGCCGATTAGAGAAAGAGAAAGCATGGCGTGAAAGCGCAAATTTGAATGCACCACGGCTCCGCGTCTAGTCTCTCTCCGTGTAGTCCAGCGCAATGATGCTGATGTGGCAGGCAGAACATGTATCAAATAGGAAGGCCGCAACTCCGCTGTTGATCTAGCTCCACTATTCAGGATCCTCAATTTCTTAAGTTTCACCAAGACTCCAGCCCATATGCCTCGTCTCCAGCGGCGTCTCCTCTTCCAGCACGCGCATCCAGTTACCTGACAGACTTTCATCGGCGGCTGGAACATGCATGGCTGTTCAGCGAACAATTTCAAGTTCAAATCACAGCTGCACATATCCAAGGCCGTAGATCGAAGACTTAGCAAAGACAGGCGATCATAGATCAACTATGAGCAATCCAAATGATTGATAAAACATAAAAGAAAAACAAATAAACAAAAAACAGACATCCTAAATGTGGAGCGACGGCAAGCCAACACACAACCTGGCGCCATCTTGACGTATGAGTATGACCTTGGAGAAACTCAACAGCAGTGCAAAATATGAAAAGACAATGCAGAACAGCAGAGCGCATGTGGCGGAAGACAAAACTTGTAGTCCATTATAACATCTACAAAGACAGCCTTCATGCTTTTAATATGGAACTAGGCAAAGCTAGACAGACTTTCTTCTCAAATATTATAAACAGTAATTTAAACAACACACGCACTCTTTTTGCCACTGTAGAGAGACTGACAAACCCCCCAAGCCAGATTCCCAGTGAAATGCTCTCAGAGAACAAGTGCAGTGAGTTTGCTTCTTTCTTCTCTGAGAAAATCAGTAATATCAGAAAGGTGATCAGCACATCCTTGAGTTGCACTGAGGTCAGACAGATCAAACCACCTGAGAAAGTAGTTACTATGTCTGATTTCAAAGAAATTGATGGCAAAATCAAAAAAAAAAAAACCATCAACCTGCGCTCTTGACACACTTCCCACATCTTTTTTCAAAAGTGTGTTAAACAGTTTAGAAGCAGATCTTCTAGAAGTGGTAAATACCTCACTTCTCTCTGGGAGTTTTCCAAACTCCCTGAAAACTGCAGTTGTCAAGCCCCTCCTGAAAAAGAGCAATCTGGATAAGACCATATTAAGCAACTATAGGCCGATCTCAAATCTTCCTTTCATAGGCAAGATCATTGAAAAAGTTGTCTTCAATCAGCTGAACAAATTCTTATGCTCGAATGGATACTTTGACAATTTTCAATCTGGTTTCCGACCGCACCACAGCACAGAGACAGCGCTCATAAAGATAATAAACGATATTCGCTTAAATACTGATTCAGGCAAATTATCAGTGCTGGTACTACTCGACCTCAGTGCTGCATTTGACACTGTCGATCATAACATACTTCTGGACAGGCTGGAAAACTGGGTGGGGCTTTCTGGGATAGTCCTAAAATGGTTCAGGTCATACTTAGATGGGAGAGGTTATTATGTGAGTATAGGAGACCATAAGTCTGAGTGGACATCCATGACATGCGGAGTCCCTCAAGGCTCAATTCTTGCGCCACTCCTGTTCAACCTGTACACTGTAAAGGCGAGCATACACTGTGCGATGTCTGTGCGATTTCAGCAAGGAACCTACTCACACTGAACGAGTAGATCGCATGCGATGTAAAGCCAAAGCTCAGGATTTATGTGCTCACACTGTACGGTCCGAACGTCGAGCTGCGACTTGACTGCTCACACTATACGTGTGAAATATGCGCGAATCAGCACGATAAATCCTCATGCCGGGTTGCGCCTATGGACGATATCATAGCCTATCCAGAGATATTGTCAAAACAAGCATCAGCTATCAATATCAAGAAGATTTAGCATTTCCAATTTATATATTAAATTATTAGTAGGCTAGTATTATTGTATTATTATTATTATTATTAGGGAAGGCTCCTTTTATTATTAAACTGATAGGCTATTATAATTCAATTATAATTAAATTAAACGCAACAATTTCATAGCGCATCACCGCATAACCAACGCGCTGTGAGGATAATAAAATATTAGCCTACATAGAAGCTTTACTTCTCCTCATTAAAAATTGTCTAAAACATTTAGGTCGATTACAATGAATTATATACATATAATTAATTATTAACAGTCTATAATATGTCCGAACACTGCAATAATTCATCAATGAAAATTAAAAACAGCTTTCTTTCCAAACATTTTTTTTAATAATAAAAGAGGCAAAGTGTACATCGCAGGTGGCTTGGAAGAAGTGGGTAATGGTTAATCCATTTTGCAGCACGAACTGGAGGTAAGCAACAGTAATAGCTTTGAACTTAAAGATCTCCCTTTTTTCGTTTTTTTTTCTTTTTTTTTTTTCTGCAGATGAAACTGTTTTCGCGCATGCGCAGTGAGGGAAAAAACACTGAGTTTAGGGCAATCGGTTCGTAGCTCTGCTTCAACTGTGCGATATAGTCACGAGGAGCGACCAAAATTTCTAACATGCCTGAAATTCATCCGACCATCCGATTGCCGGTCGTGAGAGGTTAATCGCCTCTCGTTTCCCCCTGTACACTGCACGAACACTGCACGACAAACGACGCACGACAAAGCTGAAAATCGGCCCGACCTGAAAAAGAGTCGCACGAGTCAGAATTCGGCTCAAAATCGGACGAAAATCACACAGTGTATGGCCGCCTTAAAATGTAATGAGTTGAGTTAACTTAAAAAAGTGAGGAAACCGATTGCCTTAAATTTATAAGTAAAGTACTGCATTACTTTTGATTTGGTAAAACTAAATAGTATTTGTAGACTAAACTTAATCATCGAGTACAATTAAGTACTGGTGACTAATAAGCATTAGTTGAGGTAACTTATTATTAGTGTTCACTTTACTTGTAAATTTAAGGAAACCGATTGCCTCACATTTTTAAGTAAGCTAAACTAACAAAAAAGAGTAAAGAAAAAAACAAACTATGTTGTCAAAACATTCATTTTATTGTAACAGTGTACAAAAATTGTTTCTATAAAGCATTTTTAAAACAAAAAGGGTTGATGGTGAGTGATTAAAACAACCAATTTATCAACCCTACAATAAAACATTCGTGTTACTGCAAACACACAGATAACTGATTAAAACAGACATTTTTGTTGTATAGGGATTTGTCACCCATCAATCTGGATACAACACCCAAAATGCAAATATAGACCTAAGACAGTCTTGTTTCTGCTATTACAAACATATGAAAAACAAGTTTCGTTACTGCAGTTTTGGTTTTTGTATCCATCCATGATGTGTTTAAGCTGTGAAGGGTACTCCATATTTAAAGCATAGATCAGCCCAAAATGGAACATTCTCAAGTCCATCCATCGCTATAACACCCTCCAAAATTATTGCTGTATCAGTGACCTCCAATGGCAAACCTTGTGGAGACATGGGGCTGTCCTCTGGCACCACAGTGAGAATTCCTATTGATACTTGAGGTGCAACAATATCAATGTCCTAAGAAAGACAGAAAAGCAATATTAAAATACATTCTTATATTCCAAACGCAAACAAGTGCATGTTCCTTTTAAAAATGTAAACTGCTTAAGGTGCTGTTAAGTAACTAGTAAATTTGTAACAGGGCTTCAGTGGGAATTGCCAGTGATAATTTGGATCTTTTCAGCAAAAGAATCATTGATACATTTAATAGCAATGTCTTTAGTAAAACATTTACATCCATCCCATGATCGGATTGGTTTCAAACATTCCTCAAAATATCTTCCTTTGTGTTCATCAGAACAAAGAAATTTATACAGGTTTGTAACAAAATGAGATCCTTTCCCTATCCTTTTAATGTTTAACTTATTTAAAAGAACACAAACAGTGTGTATGAAGACAAGGACTTTGATTGGTTCTTGTGTAGCTTCCATGTTTAATCCGATAATGCTTCAATAGCAGAGCTCTCTTTTCACAGAAATAAACACAGAACTTACACTTCCACTGCATGTCCACTGCACTCTTCAAAGAAACAAACTTCTGCAAAAAAGATAACAGAGTTAACAAAGTATATGGATCTATCCACCTCTGTAACTTGTCTGTTGACCTAAAACACATTTATCTTAAAGCGAGACGGTTACCAATTGTTAGATTGCTAAGAGCAATCCAACGTCATCCATCGATTTTATATCAATATTTTAACAAATACTACTGTTTATGAACTTTGATTGGTATATTGTTATTATGTAATGAAAATGTAGCAGTTAAACTAAAAAAAGAGACTCACCTCATCATGCTCTCATCCAGCCACGTGCAAATTAATGAACCGGCTATCTGAACCAAGTAACTAAGCATGTGTAGTCTTCTTCTTCTTCGTCCGTCCAATTAATGAGCTCTCACTCCTTTGGCGTATTACCGCCACCTACTGTACATCTGGTGCATTCACAATACTTAAACTTTTAAGTTGAGCTAAATGAACAAGTTGAGTTTAAGCACTTTGTGTGGGGAAAAAGTTGGAATTACTTAGTTAAACTAAGTAATGTCAACAAACTTAATAAAGTAAGTTAAGTTTACTTTATCATTTTAGTAAGCTCAGCAATTACTTTTTACAGTGTATATGCTCCCAATGAGCCAAATAATGAGAAAGAACCAGATCTCTTACCACAGCTATGCAGACGACACACAGCCCTACTTAGCCCTATCGCCAAACGATTACAGCCCCATTGACTCCCTGTGCCAATGCATTGATGAAGTCAGCAGTTGGATGTGTCAAAACTTTCTTCAGTTAAACAAAAACAAAACTGAAGTCATTGCGTTTGGAAACAAAGATGAAGTTCTCAAGGTGCACGCATACCTTCACTCTAGGGGTCAAACAACTAAAAATCAAGTCAGGAATCTTGGTGTGACACTAGAGTCAGACCTTAGTTTCAGTAGTCATGTCAAAGCAATAACTAAATCAGCATACTATCAACTGACAAATATTGCAAGAATTAGATGCTTTGTTTCCAGACAAGACTTAGAGAAACTTGTGCATGCTTTCATCACCAGCAGGGTGGATTATTGTAATGGACTCCTCACTGGCCTTCCCAAAAAGACCATAAGACAGTTGCAGCTCATACAGAACGCTGCCGCCAGGATTCTGAGCAGAACCAGAAAATATGAACACATCACACTTGTCCTCAGGTCTTTACACTGGCTCCCAGTTAAATTTAGGATTGCTTTTAAAGTATTATTACTGGTATATAAATCATTTAATGGCCTAGGACCTCAATATATTGCAGATATGCTCACTGAATATAAACCCAACAGATCACTCAGATCACTAGGATCATATCAGCTAGAAATACCAAGGGTTCACTCTAAGCATGGCGAGTCCGCTTTTAGCTATTATGCCAGCCGCAGCTGGAACCAGCTTCCAGAGGAGATCAGATGTGCTCCTACTGTAGTCACTTTCAAATCCAGACTCAAAACACTTCTGTTTAGCTGTGCATTTACTGAATGAGCACTGTGCCAATGTTCGTCCGACTGTTTGTACTGTACTGTATTTTATTTTTCTAAACTGTTTTAATTATTCTTATTTCTTTTATTATTTTAATTTATTCTATGTAAAGCACTTTGAATTGCCATTGTGTATGAAATGTGCTATATAAATAAACTTGCCTTGCCTTGCCTAAGCAATACAAAGCTCAAGCAATAAATGGTAAATGGACTGCATTTATATAGCGCTTTCACAGACCTATGGCCACCAAAGCGCTTCACATAGCCTCACATTCACTCATTCACACACCGGTGTCTGCCATGCAAGGCGCAATCCAGCTCGTCGGGAGCAGCTGGGGGTTAGGTGTCTTGCTCATGGACACCTCGACACTTGGTCAGGTGGAACCGGGCATGAACCACCAACCTTTCGGTTTGTAGACAATCTACATGAACCACTGAGCCACTGCCACCCCTGTTAATAAAAGTAACATCAACAGTCAAATGCTAATTTAAAAAAAATAAGTCTTAAGCTCTGGGCTTCCCTAAGATCAAGAGGCAGAGAATTCCAAAGGACAGGAGCATATATGAAGAAAAGGCCCTGTCACCCATAGATTGTAAGCGTGTATGAGGACCAACCAACAAGTTGGATTGTGAAGAACGCAGTCTCCGAGTTGGGGTATAGGAAATTAACAATTCAGATAAATAATAAGGAGCCAAGCCATGCAATGCTTTTTATGTCAGCATCATAATTTTAAAATCTACTCTGAATCGGACTGGGAGCCAGTGTAAGGACTCCAAAACTGGAGTGATGTGATTGCATACCATGGACCCAGTCAATATCCTGGTGGCCGAGTTTTGTACATACTGCAGTTTGTTGATTGTGGATTTAGAGACTCCAGCTAGAAGGGCGTTACAATAATCTATCCTAGAAATGACAAAGGAATTAATCAGCTTTTCAGCTACTGAGAAATTTAGCATAGGACGTAATCTTGCTATATTTCTGAGGTGAAAAAAGGATGATTTAACTGTACTCTGAACAAAAGAATCAAATGAAAGCCTAGTATCAAAAATAACTCAAAGATTCCTCACTTTAGCTTGAGTAGCCAAGACAGAGCCATCAATAGTCAAAGATAAGGAACCAGCTTTGGAAATTTGATGATGGGAACCAATAAGCAATAAACACAGCCAGAAAGAAAATCAACATCAAGATGTTCACCAGATTTGGAGTGTATATAAATCTGCGTATCATCAGCATAAAAGTGATAATGGAGGCCAAGCGATAGCAACAACTGACCAAGTGGTGACAGATAAATATCAAAAAGCAGAGGGCCCAAGACTGAGCCCTGAGGAACCCCAGTGAGAACAGAGCTAATCTCAGACCTGAAACCGCCCATGGAAACGATCTGAGAACGGTCAGTAAAATAGGATTTAAACCACTTCAAAGCTGTCCCCGACACACCAATATCTTGTTCAAGGGGGATGAGTAATAGACTATGATCCACAGTATCAAAAGCTGCTCTTAAAAATAATTGGATGAGATGAGAACGACTGACATCTCGCTCTTTTCTTACAGATTACATGAACTGAGAATATTTGTTTTTTATATAAATTACTTCATTTAAAAGAAGAGAATTCAAGCTTCATGTCTGTGTGTCTGTTTGACTGAGTATTCGCTGAGTTATTGTTCATTTTCGGACGCGTTTCTGAATGGACTACACTGACATAGATAAAGCAGAACACACATCATGTTTATTTTTCTTTATTGGGCAAAAAGCACAACACTTTGTTTTTATTGTGAATATACACAAAAATAATACACATTTAACAGAATCAATTGATGTATGAAACGTGTCTGTAATATCAAAGTCAACAGAGCAAATTGAATCTCTTTTGAACTGCTAAAAAAAAAAAGTGAGCTGGTATCGCCGGCGATACCTCTGACCCCAGGGGATTAACGAGCACAGTTTCAGTGCTATGGTGCGGCCTGAATCCAAACTGAAAATTTTCATAGATGTCATTTTCTTGCAAGAAAGAGCACAGTTGAGCTTTTTCTAATATTTTAGACATAAATGGAAGATTTGAAATGGGTCTATAATTTGCTATGTTGTTATGATCTAATTGTGGTTTCTTAATGAGAGGTTTTATAACTGCCAGTTTAAATGTTTTTGGAACATAACCTAAAGATAAAGACGAGTTAATAATATTGAGGAGAGGCTCTTCCACTATAGGTAACACTTCTTTCAATAGTTAAGTTCGTATGGGATCTAATAAACATGTTGTTGTTTTTGATGAAATGATAAGTTTATTTAACTCTATTTGTTCTATAGTTGTAAAGCACTGTAATTGTTCTTGCGGGGTGATAATTGAGGCTGAATTATAAGGCGCGATTGAGGATTGAACGTTTACAATTGTGGTTCTGATGTTTTCTATTTTCTCAGTGAAGAACTTCATTACTACTAAACTGTAATGGAATATTTTGTTCGGGTGACGCTTGTTTATTTGTTAGTCTAGCCACGGTGTTAAATAAAAACCTAGGATTGTTTTGGTTATTTTCTATTAGTTTGCGGAGATGCTCAGCCCTGGACGTTTTTAGGGCCTTTTTATTTATTCTAAAGACCTCTAAGTTAGTTTGTTTCCATTTACGCTCTAAATTACGGGTTTCTCTCTTTAGAACACGCGTAGTACTGTTGTACCATGGTGCTTTACTTTTCTCTCTGACCTTTCTTAATCTAATGGGTGCAACAATATCCAATGTTCCAGAGAGAATGGTGCTCATAGTGCTGGTTAATTCCTCAAGTTCATCTGTTTGTTTAGGTTCACTGAGCAGCTGAGACAGATCAGATAAGCAATTTGAAAAATTATCTATGGTGGATGGAAGGATTGTTCTGCCTAATCGATAACGCGGCGCAGCATGACATATTACAGGGGTACGTAATATGCAAGTTACCATGTAATGGTCAGTGACATCATCACTTTGTGGTATAATATCTATATCGGTTGGATCGGTTCCATGTGATATAATTAAATCGAGTGTATGATTAAGACGATGAGTGGGACCAGTGACGTTTTGCTTGACCCCAAAGGAGTTTAATAAGTCTGTAAACGCAGCCCCTAGCGCATCATTTGAATTATCTACGTGTAGATTAAAATCTCCAACAATTAATGCTTTATCGACGTTGACCAATAGATCTGAGAGAAAATCTGCAAACTCTTTTAGGAAATCAGCGTAAGGCCCAGGCGGTCTATATACGGTAGCCAAGGCTAGAGATAATAGAGATTTTTTTCTTACATCTGAGAGCGTAACATTTAGTACAAGTACTTCAAACGAATTAAACTTGTCACCTGTTTTCTGGGTAACATTAAGAAAATCTCTATAGATTGTTGCAACACCGCCGCCACGACCATTCAGACGGGGCTCATGCTTATAGGAGTATCCTGATGGAGTAGACTCATTTAGACCGAAATAATCATTTGGTTTAAGCCAGGTTTCAGTAAGGCAAAGTACATCGAAGCTATTATCTGTGACTATTTCATTTACAATAACTGCCTTAGGTGTGAGTGATCTAATGTTTAGAAGACCTAGCTTTATAAATTGTTTTTGTTTACTAATAGCAACATTTTCTGTTTTAATAACAACTTTTATTAATAACAAGTTTTTCCTAGATCCTGCAGTAGATTTATTATTTGATCTCACTAAACGAGGAATAGACACAGTTTCTATGCAATGTTCTACACTAGTATTTATATCAATTAAGTTGGTGCAGCAGAGACAGTAATTTGGACTTTTGGTTACAAGTCAAATGGTATTTAACGACTTGGAGATGTTAACAGACAGAAGATCTTCTCCGATTCTTCTTGGGTGTAAGCCATCAGCACGGAAGAGCCTAGGACGTTCACCCTGCTATTTTGCAAGTTCTCCCACTTAGAAATCATGGAGGGGTCTGAAATTGTCATCGTAGGTGCATGTCCACTGTGAGAGACATAATCTAAAAAAAAAAAATCCAGAAATCACAATGTATGATTTTTTAACTATTTATTTGTATGACACAGCTGCAAATAAATATTTGAACACCTGAGAAAATCAATGTTAACATTTGGTACAGTAGCCTTTGTTTGCAATTACAGAGGTCAAACGTTTCCTGTAGTTTTTAACCTGGTTTGCACACACTGCAGGAGGGATGTTGGCCAAAACAAAGAGAAGTCGCAATTCACACTTAAATCGCTATTCTAGACATTAGCATTAGGCTATTAAAGTGTTGATAATCAAGGAATTAAATGATTTAAGCTACATGTAGTGATATTTCTGTCAAAAAAATGTATTACTAAATATTTCATTATTTCAATAATTTAAGAAATAAAACTGATTTGGGCCAGCTTTTTCCAAGCAAAACCAAACGCATGCTCATTTGTTGTCATGAACAAAATGTTCAACTCAATATTAAATTCTACAGGGATCTTTGGATCCTTACAACCAGGCATGCAATTAGTGAATTAAAGTTGTTTTTTAATTATTATTCAAATAAATCTCAAACCACGGTGCTTTGTGGTACTGCTGCTAAACTAAATAACATTTATAGAATAATTATGAGCGTCAGAAATGAAACAATATCTCAACATTTCGACAAATAAATAATTTGATTTGTTTTTACATTTTAATTCAGGGCGATTTATTTAATTAGAGCGAGATTTTCACCCTTGCCTTGGCATTTTCTCATTGGGAAGCGCTTACATATCTAAACTTGTTTGAGCAGATCCTCTGGGGTAGATTGAGTACAGTTGAGACACTTTTTGCATTTTGATTTTTCACACAAAAATAGATACTGAAAAGACGTGAATTTCCACATGACATGCCACATGACATTTCATTAGCTTGCAGACTAATATATTATCAATCAATAATACCATTAAGTAGTTTATATTTTCCACAATTGGCTCATAAAAATAAGGTGCTTTTTGTCTCAACTTTGTCTCAACTGTACCCATATGTGGTACAGTTGAGACAGTACCATGGTACAGTTGAGACACCCATTTTAATGATGTAAAGGTAACTAACCGTTCATTGCAAATATAATAAATAAAGACAAATAAAGAAAATAACAATTGGGCAACATGTTTGTTTATTCATCCATTTAAATTCATTAATTTTATTTAAATTAGCACTGGTTAAAATTTATAAAACAGAAAAAATATAGTACATATATTCATTAATAATACACAGTTTACATATCACAAATATCAAATTTTATTTTCGTTTGCGTCTTTTGCTGGCTAATTATGACATTTAATTGTCCTTCGGATGAGACGTAAAACCGAGGTCCTGACTCTCTGTGGTCATTAAAAATCCCATGGCATTTCTCGTAAAGAGTAGGGGTGTAACCCCGGTGTCCTGGCCACATTCCACACATTGGCCCTTACCAATCATGGCCTCCTAATAATCCCCTTACATTGAATTGGCTCTATCACTCTCTCTCCTCTCTCCACCTATAGCTGGTGTGTGGTGAGCGCACTGGCGCCGTTGTTCTGTGGCTGCCGTCGCATCATCCCAGTGGATGCTGCACACTGGTGGTGGTTGAGGAGAGACCCCTGATATGATTGTAAAGCGCTTTGGGTGTACAGTAGTACATATGAAAGCGCTATATAAATGCCTCATTCATTCATTCATTCATTCATTCATTCATTTAACCTGTTATCATAACACTGAACAACTAAACAGTGTGTTTCCTAATAGAACTCTATCGGGGGTACAGTTGATACACGTGTGTCTCAACCATACCCCACTGGCCACCTCGCACATTTCTCTAGATTTTGCAATGACCTTGCATGACACAATATCATGAAATATGCCAGTTTTTAGGGCACAGAATAACGTTTGTGATGATACCAGTTACGTTTAACAGTCACATAAGGATAATAAGCTATTCACTGTGGAGTGTGCATGTTGAAGTGAAAGTCTTATCTTAGAAATAAAACTTTTGCTGATATCTTCGGATCAGAGATGCGTCCATTGTTCAAATTTCCCATGATCAAAGAGGACACTAATATGCATGTGCACAGCAAACATCACAACTTGTGCTTGCTGCACACGCAAGTTATTTAAGGTGTCTCAACTGTACATGTCTCAACTGTACACAGCCTACCTACCTCTCGTTTTCATATGGATTACATAATCAGATAACATTTATTTGCGTAAATATTTAGACATTTAAAGGCTTTAGACATAGCCGATTTCTTATCGTGACTGAGCTGAGGCAAGTGGCTTTCGGTTCATTTTTGTGACACGCAGTTCCCGGAGACAGAGACAACAGATAAACTTTTGTCGTTAGCCTAATATGAATAAAAGTTTACAGTTTTGAAGGATGTAGGCTACTCTACTCTTATCTGTTTGACCAAAAAATCACGGAGTAGCCTATTAAGTTATTTTAGCTGTTATGAGAAAAATAAATCCAAATGAACGCGCCACCGCGTTTGTCGAACACTAACTCAACATGCCAGAATAAAACCCGACTTTAGAAAAATGCATAGCGCCACTCGGCGTGGTGTGCCAAAACACTTATTTATAAACTTCAATATTTCGTTCAAAACCACCTCAAAACGCTTTGTGACATTTTAAAAAGCCATTTTTTAAAAGAAATTTAGAAAATGTTATCTCTCAATACCGGAGCAGAAGCACTGATTCAGATTTTATTGTTTGTTGTTTAAACTTGCGTGTTGCATATTTAAAATATATATATATATATTATATATATATATATATATATATATATATATATATATATATATATATATATATATATTTGATACGGTCTATTTAGGCTATAGCATTGATTACTGTGGAGGGGGGAAATCCCCCACCGACAAATCGCACCTTGCTTTGCTTAGGTTTGCTTACAACCATGCTTTTTTAAATTCTTATAGTTATACCCCTTGTTCTAAAAGTTTGTTCTATTCTGTTTCGTTTGTTTATTTTTTATTTATTTTTTACATATTCAATCAGTCTCATTCTTGTTTTTTTACAAGACCTTTTGCTGTGTTTTTAATAAACAGATAGCCAACAAACAGAGCTATATAATAGTTCACTGTTCGTACAAATAAAAGTATATAGCCTATGTATACTACATGTATACTATAAATTGTATGATCATTTGTTTAAATAACATTAACCAAATTGTCTTTCTTTAATTAATAATACAATTATTACTTTAACATGCAGTTTCTACTCCACCCAAAAAAATTGTTTCATTATTGTACAGCAAAAATGTCAAAATCATTTTGATTTTTCATGTTTGTTGTAGGCTTATTTGGAAATTATCATAGTTGTAGTATTTCATTCTTACTGTTAATTTACATTAGCCCCACTTACGTTTCAAAATGCGGCAATTGCTGCTGTTTTGCTAAATGAAAAGCAAACCACCTGGCGGTCATTTCGCGAACGACTTTGAAATGCGACTGGTTTATTTCCACCGAGGCGGTTGTCGCGGCGGTAGTAGGCATTCTGGTTGAATACCTTCTATATTTACTAAGTAATGATGATGTAAATACACAGTCATTAGGGACGCTGCAAGTAAAGGGTTACCATGTTGTTGTGGTTAGTCTCTGCTTCATTCCTTCATAGCTTGCCTTTTTGAAATTGTAAACCTTAGCTTTAGTTGTTGATGTTTTAAAAAGCACTTTAAATGAAAGCATGTTGTGATCTGTATTAGCCAATGGTTCTCTGACCTCTGTTTTAGTTATTCTGTCTTCGTTATATGAAAAGACTAAATTGAGGCATGCCTCCCCTCTAGTTGGTTCCTTCATAAATTGCGTTAGGAAGCAGTCATTTGTCATTTCTATCATTTCAATTTCAGCTGTCGTGCTTCCCACTGGGTTTTCCCATATTATGTGGGGGACATTGAAATACCCTATTAGTATGGCTTCTCCTTTGCTACATGCATGTCTAATGTCATTGTATAACAGATTACTGTGCTCAGTATCTGAATTAGGCGGTCTATAGCATGCCCATATTATTATGCCCTTTGAGTTTTTGTTCATTATTCTGACCCATATTGATTCTACATTGTTTTTGTCTTCCGAATTTAACACCTGAGCTTCAAGACTATTTCTTATGTATAGCGCTATCCCTCCGCCTTTTCTCTCCTGCCTGTCTTTCTATACAGTGTATACAGTGTTTTATATTCGTCTCCATCACTCTCAGTTAACCAAGTTTCTGTAACACCTATCACATCATTGTTACTTGTTAGTGCAGTAGCTTCAAGTTCTAACATTTTGTTTTTGATATTCTAGCATTTAGATAAATACATTTAATGGATGTCTTACCTGAGTTGTCACCCTTGTTTTGCTGTCGTCTCCCTTCTGTTTTTTTTGATGATTTCTCCCCCCTTCCTTTCTAGTTTAAATGCTTCTGAACCTCCTCGAGGATCCTTTCTCCAAGTACATTGTTTCCCTTTCTGTTTAAGTGCAGTCCATCCAACCTATATAGATAGTTCTTGTTGTAGAATGTGGTCCAATGTTCAAGGAAGGTGAAGCTTTCCTGTGTTCACCACGATTTCAGCCATGAATTTTGAGTATTTATTTGCAGCTGTCCTTATGGTCCTTTGCAAGGTGCCGGCAGTATCGCAGAAAATATCACAGTTTTGGTCTTGTCTTTTAATTTCTTTCCTAGCTCTCTGAATTTGTTTTGCAGGGTTCTTGGTCTGTCTCTTCCAATGTTGTTTGTGCCGACGTGGATGACTACTACCGGGTCATCTCCAGTTCTTTCAAGGAGCCTGTCCACGTTCTCAGTGATGTGCTTGACAGAGGCTTCTGGAAGGCAGCACACTGTTGTTGTGAGGGGGTCCGGGTTGCGCATTGAACTTGCTGTGCTTCTCAATATGCAGTCCCCGACAACCATGATGTCCCTTCTTTTTGCTGCCTGGCCAGCACCATTTACAGGGTCCTGGATGTTGTTCCTTTCATTCTCTTGATGCTGGTTCTGATCATCTAAATTTTGAAGTGGCGCAAATCGGTTTGAAGTTTTGATTTCTGGTGGTTGTGTTTGACGGAGTTTCTTTTTTCCCGGTCTCTGCCTCTCTGAACCCAGCTGTTTCGACCCTCTTCTATCTCTCTGGTGGCTGTCTGTCTGTTGGAGGTGCAAACTTCCAGGAACTCTGGGTTTGCCATCTCCACAAACTCCTGTTTCTCTCTAATTTCATGCAACCACTTCTAGCTCAGTTACTCGTTTGAGCAATTCCTGGATCATGCAGCACTTCACTCAGACTTGGTTTAGCTCTACGGGGTGACGCTCTTGCTTCACTTACTCAACAATTTTCTTCTAATATCACCCCTCCTCTGATCAACCAGCAGAAGCTATCTCTAATCTCAAGAGCTCGTTTTCAGAAGTTGGCGTGCCGCTTTCAGAGGAGAAAACAATCAGCCCGGTCCACTCTCTGGAGGTTCTTGGAATCATGCTGGACACAGAAAAATTCGAAGCTAGTCTCCCTGAGTCCAAACTTGACCACATTATCCCAAACTTCCAGGTTAACAAAACTATTAGGAAACATGCCCTGCTCTCTCTTCTAGGTCACTTCACTAATTTTTATACTTTTTAATTAACTTTTTTTAGTTAATTTTTAACTAAAACATAATTTTGCTATGCGCATTATCCCCCAAGGGCGAACTTTTATTTCTAGATTACTCACTCTCGCTTCATTATCAAAAAATCTCTTCCGAAGCTAGGAAAGATATTAAAATGTGGTCAGCTCTTATCCAGCACTGGAACGTCCTTTCAATGTTTTACGATGATTTCATTTCAGCTCCGCATGATCTGGCACTGTTTACAGACGCTTCAGTCGTAGGTTTCGGAGGGCTCCTAAACAACCAATGGTTCTGTAGCTCATGGCCTCCTGAAATTGAATACTTACCTCCGCAGCAAAAATCCACTGCCTTGCTAGAAATCTACCCTATAGTCGCAGCAGCAAAGCTGTGGGGTCATCTCTGGTCAAAGAAATCAATATTATGTTACTCTGATAACTTATCTACAGTTTATAATTTTAATAAAGGTTGATCCAGTTCCCCTCTTATTATGCCATTATGCCTCGTCTGGATCTCAGTATGTAACAATTTTCTAATCCAAGCTCGCTAACTGTCGGGCATTCATAATTCTGCAGCTGATGCTCTTTCTTGTTTTCAGATTTCTAAGTTCCATTGTCTGGTGCATTCCGCCTCACCAACTCCAGTACCAACACCACCCTTCAATCAGCTGCTCTTCAACTGAACTCGACGGTTAGCAATTTGCTGAATTCAGCTCAAGACTACATGGCTTCAGCATTAGCCCCCTCTACCAAATCTTCATATTCTACAGCTTGGACCACCTATCTAACTTTCTGCTCCCAATGTACAATCGACCCACCTCCATTTAATCAAGACTAGTGTAGTCTAGTGTAGCTAGTCATAGTGTTCATCGTTCACGCAAAAGACGCCTTTCATTTAGCACCAACTACAATCAAATCTTATTTGTCAGGGATTCAACATCAATTTCGTTCAATGTTACTAGACTTCTCTTCTATCACTTCCAGCCATCCATCTCCTCCTCCGCGGTATATCTAAAAGCATTCCACAAGCTCCCTCTTCTCGCTTGCCCATATCTATAGAAATCCTAGCCAATCTCATCTCAACCCTCCGCCAAGGCCCTTTCTCTCCATTTGACGACCTAATCATGGAAACCGTGTGTTTATCTGCTTTTTTGGGGTTCTTAACCCCCTGAGGTCGGCTATCGCGCCGGCGCGATAGGCTCGTTTTTTTCCGTATGAGTGCAAAAAAATAATAAAATAAAAATATAAATTTTTATCTTATATGCTTGTGTTATACATCAATCTATCCTGTTAAGTGTGTACTATTTTTGTGTACACTCACAATAAAAACAAAGTGTTGTGCTTTTCGCCAAATAAAGAAAAATAAACACGAAGCGAGTTCTGCCTTCTCTCTGTCCGTGTAGACCATTCTGAAACGCGTCCGAAAATGAATCATAACTCAGCGAATACTTCTCACACAGGCACGTGAGATATGTCCTTATGAAGCTTGAAATCTCCTCTTTTAAATGAAGTAATTTATATAAAAAACAAATGTTTTCAACTCACGTAATCCGTTTGAAAGCAAGGAGAGGTACCGTTTTTTCTTCTGCCTCATTAACTCTATAATGTGCTGAGGCCGCTCCACCCCCGGCGCGATTCACATGTAAATAGTTAGGTGATCTAGTATGCATCGCACCCGCCCCCCGATCAATGCCATAAAAAGTTTCTTCATCAGACTTACTGATAGTTCATCGCGTTTTGAGTAGGCCTATGACACGCTTCTCCGGTAATAAAGATGCCCTTCAGATGATTCTGGACAGCGAGGAAGAATGCACTTTTTCCTCAGAGGAAGATTGTAACTCAGACGACGAACGGCAGCATATTGAGTAAGTTTTACTTAAAAGTCTTTTGTCTTTTATTTTTCGTGTTCGCATGTATGAGGAAAAAACAATATTACGTGACAGTTCTCCATTATGGACGTGAGCGCTCTAAAAAAAGCACTAAAAGACTTTCAAACTTTCACAGAGACCTCAAAACAGAAAGTACAAATCCTTTCTTTAAAACGAATTTCGTTTTGTATCAATTGTATCTTACTTTTAATATTTTTTTCATTAACAAATGTGAGCCGATCCAAACAAACCTGTGAAACGCCCACATCAGCTGGATAACACACACCGCGAGTTCACTTTCAGACTTCTGTACTTTACGATGCTGTGAGGAATAATACTGTCTTGATAATAATCCTGCAAAAATTTACCTCAGAAGTTCTGGAAGTATCATTTCGAGGAGCAAATGGATCCCGCTGAGGAATTAGGTCAGTTCTGTTTGCTTTGTTCTAATCTGAATGAATGAACGCACAGATGCGTGCTGTTGTGGAGCTACTACAGCTGGCAAAAATACTGTTTAAATATGAATCACGTTTCTGTGTATGAATGAACGCACAGATGCGTGCTGTTGTGGAGCTACTACAGCTGGCAAAAATACTGTTTTAATATGAATCGCGAATACAAAGAAAGATTACACTGGAAATATTGTTACAATTTTAAATGTTGTTGTAACTGTATAACCTTATACAATATAAAAATTGTATATATATATATATATAAGGATAGATGTAAACAAACTCTTAAAAGGTCATTATAAGCCTTCTCTTTAAATAATTTTATTAAGCTTTATTAGTGACACATTTGGGAAGAGAATATATTCCAAATCTGAAAATACAGTATGAGAACAATTAACTGCACAATTACTAGAAATGTTTACCTTGGATATTGTACAATTTGCAAGCAAAATTTGTGGAAAAAACAACAAACCAGTTATATATTGTCCTTGCATTCTTGTGGCTCAGTCACACACCTGAATGAAAGGCTCATTACGTATTCAGCCTCATTATGCGGGCCCCATTGACTCCGCAGGTGTGAATCACGCCCACCCGCATATGGCCTTTCCAAACAAAAAGTGTTTTACAAGATTTAAATCAATGTATTGTGTTATGTGAATGATTAGGCAGGATGATTTTCACATAATTTTGAAGAAAAAATTCTAGGCAACGAAATCCATTCGTCAAAAGTCTTATTTACATATATTTAGAATGTGTTTTATGGCCTTATTTCAGAAACTTTAGTTTTTTGTTTTTTAAAAAACCATGCATAAACATTATTCTCTCAAACATACAAACATGTACATGCAAGTTGTTCACATATTATGGTAGCCCTGTTTGTGCTAAATAGAGTGAATTTACACTTTTGCCATTAATATGTTTATAAGCAACTGAAAAAAGCACAAATGTCAGGGCATGTCAGAACATCTCAAGGACCCCAAAAACCCCTCAGACCCCAGAGGGTTAAGGTGTCCAGAATACATAGTCCCTGCTACATCCAGCTTTCCCACTCTGGGCATTCGCTGCAGTGATCTCACGCTCATTCCAGATTCCTATTTTATTCTCTTCGTGCGCATCTCAAAAACAGACCAACTTGGACTTTGTCAATGCATCCAGCTCTCGAAGATCGAACCCCCCTCTATGTCCCTATACTTCGTTGCAGAAATACATCACAGAACGCAAACCCACATCACCTGCAGATCCATTGTTCATTAATTCAAACAGCTCCATCATATCTAGGCACTGGTTCACCTCCAATCTGTCCACAGTGGTTTCCAGGGCAGGCCTTCCCCCACAGTTCTACACCCCCCCACTCATTCAGGATCGGAGCAGCTACATCAGCGGCAAGAGCAAACATTAGACAACACCTAATCAAAAATATGGGGTGCTGGACCTCTTCAGTGGTAGAATCTTACATTCATTCTTCTCCCTAGGATATATCTTTAGATCACCAGTCTATCGTTAGTACGGTATGTCCAGAGTAGGGATGACCCTTCCACCGGGACTACCGAAGGTTTCCTCCTAAATAAGAATTGTTAAAATTTAAAAGGGTTTTTTCCTTCTCACTGTGTAAAGGGTCTGCACATAGTCCAGCCACTAGCTTCCCCAGCATCTCTAGTTATGTGTTTGACTCCTGCAACTCTCTCGATGGTGGTCTTCAATCAACTCCAGCCATCAATCGACTGCAGCTAGTTTAGAATGCCACTGCCAGGATCCTTACCGGACGTAAAGAATGTGAATACACCACCCTCCATCTTGCCCAGCTGCACAGGCTACCTGGAAAGTTCAGGATTACTTTCAAAACCCTCCCGCTCACCAACAATGCCCTTCATCACATAGGTCCTGAGTACCTCTCACACTTGGAGAACGCTCATTTATCTTCATGGCTCCGACTCTCTGGAACTCTCTCCCAGCTTTGGTGTGTGATGCTCCCACTATTGCTCACTTTAAATTAGCTCTCAAGACCCACTAGTTCTCTCTTGCTTACCATGGTCTTTAAATATCTGTTATTAGCTGTTGTGTCTTTGCTACTGATTTTTCACTGGATCTTATCCTCATGATTCTATATGATATGCGCATGCTGTTGTGTCTCCGCTGCTTCTCATCTTTCACTGTATCTTATGGTTCTATATGACACACGCAGCCACAGTGTTTCAGAATTTTCACATCCTAGCCTTGTATTTAATGCATTATGCATTGTCTTTCACTGTATGTAATGCATTATGCATTGTCTTTCACTGTATTTAATGCATTATACATTGTTTTTCACTGTATTTAATGTAATAGGTACTGTTTTTTACTGTATCTTGTAAAGTGCTTTGTGATGGTTATTCACTATGAAAGGAACTATATACAATAAAGACTGATTGATGGATTGATTGGTTGTGCTGTTATCTTACAAGGCCCTGAATGGATTATCACCCAGTTATTTGCAGGAGTTACTGACCTTGTATCTTTGAAACCACACTCTGAGATCACAGGATGCGGGGCTGCTGGTTATTCCGAGGGTCAACAAAAGCAACTAGGGAGATAGTTTATTTTCTTGTAGAGCTCTGAAATTATGGAATGCTCTGCCTTCATTTGTCAGGGAAGCTGAGACCGTTACAGTTTTCAAGTCAAGACTAAAAACATATTTTTATAAAGTGTTTTTTTTTTGTCTTTGTGGGTTTAAATATAACTTTAAAGTTGCTGTTTTTGTAGCATTATGTGTTATTGTTATTTAATTCTGTTATTTAAATGGTTTGATCGTGGCAGTTGTATGTGTGACATGCTATATAAATATATTGTGGTTTGTTCTTTTTTTCTGCTATGTGCTGGACAGAGCCTTGCGAATCAAAAAGCACTATATAAATGCAATAAATAAATAAATAAATAAATAAATAAAGCACTATCATTTTATGAGTCACATGGCAGTAATTTTAAACGTTGAATTAATTGTCACATAAAAAAGAAAATATACTGAATGAAGAGGTCTCTAAACCCCTTCTGTTGTTGCACATGTTTTACTATTTGGTCGGAGAACCTCTAAGGGAACCTTGCCATGGCTAATTCCAGCAGCCCTTCGATAATAAAGGATTGCTTGGTGGTATGGCCTGTATGAATAGTAGAAAGCTGTGCAAGGTTATGTCACAAACAGGAGGTTCAGTGCTGAAGTGCCATAAGCATAATGTTTTGCAATATTTTTTCAAGCAAAATAACCACTTTTTGGTCAACTGTATGATTTACCCACCTCTTAGTCATACAATGTTTGAGACGTACACTTTTTATCGTGTGTGGAATGTGCATGGTATGTGCTGCTACGTCACATCAATAATGACTGTGGAGAGAATGATGATTTTTTAACCTGCATGGAAACCCAGCCATTGTTTCCAACAACAACACACTGTAACTGCTGCAGTAATATCACTTGGTACAGTAAATTAAGCAATGTCTAGTTCTCTTAAGCAAAATAACTGTCTACTGTTTTATACATTTTTTCATTCTATACATTGTAAAGATCCTACTGGTAAACTCTTGAATACAGTATTATAATTATGTTTACACGTTTCCTTTATCCAGTGGTATTATGTGAGTTAACACACTGTTTTATACATTATTGAATGTGTTTTTTTTGTTTTTAAAGCTTGTAACTGTAATAACTAGTTGGATATTTGAATTCACCTTCATGCTGTTGGAGGAACTACACATGCACCAGTACAGACTGATATCACAAGAGTTACCGCAAAAAATCCACCCATTGGCCATTGATAGAACAGTGAGCATGAACATTAGAAGAAAACATGTTTCTAGTTGTAAATCTTTTTTAATAAGACAAGCAGAGTGAAGGTTCACCATCTTTAACATCCTTACAAGATTGTATGCAAACTGCTACTGTATTTGTAATAAACCTAATGCCTGAATGTTTTTTAAAGCATCTGCTACTGATTGACGTACAGAAACTGTTTCACAGAAATTAACTGGTAAAATTAACTTGTTATTTGATATTTTGTTATTTTCTAAGTTCATCTTTTTCTGTCGTACCTCCACTGCTAACAGTAAATTTGCAGAAGACATCCGGAACATCTTTAGCAGCCTCTATGTTCTGTATCCAAACATGGTCCATTCTGCTTAGCATCTTTCCATTATCAGCTTTAAAGAGGACTTTCTCATCCTCAATGAAGACTTGGAATTCACAGAATACATCAGGTACATGCTTAGCAGCCTGAATATATTCAATCTCTCCCAAATCCATTCTACTGAGGTACATGCCCCGCTTGTCCCTCAGCAGGATATTGCCATTGTTAGCCCTGGACACCTTGAACTTGCACCAGTCATCATTGTAGATCTTGGCAGCCTCAATGTTGTAGATGTCACCATTACGATTAGTGCTGCACCAGAACATGCCATTGTCTGCTATTAAAGCGACCCCCTTCTCTGCATCAATGTAACTCTTCAAAGGACCCAGACTCTCCACTGGGACTGCAAAAGAATTACAATTATTCATTCACATCCATTCATTCTATACATTGTAAAGATCCTACTGGTTAACTCTTGAATACAGTATTATAATTATGTTTACACGTTTCCTTTATCCAGTGGTATTATGTGAGTTAACACACTGTTTTATACATTATTGAATGTGTTTTTTGTTTTTAAAGCTTATAACTGTAATAACTAGTTGGATATTTGAATTCACCTTCATGCTGTTGGAGGAACTACACATGCACCAGTACAGACTGATATCACAAGAGTTACCCCAAAACATCCACCCATTGGCCATTGATAGAACAGTGAGCATGAACATTAGAAGAAAACATGTTTCTAGTTGTAAATCTTTTTTATTAAGACAAGCAGAGTGAAGGTTCACCATCTTTAATATCCTTATAAGATTGTATGCAAACTGTGAAAACGTCTCAGGTTATGACTATAACCCTTGTTCCCTGAGAAGGGAACGAGACACTGCGTCGTTGAAAACGACTCTTTGGGGACGCTCCTTTAGCGTGCGCCTCTGAAGTATGAATGAAACTAATCCAA
Source organism: Leucaspius delineatus (assembly GCA_023718395.1). Classification (NCBI taxonomy): domain Eukaryota; kingdom Metazoa; phylum Chordata; class Actinopteri; order Cypriniformes; family Leuciscidae; genus Leucaspius; species Leucaspius delineatus. The sequence continues at coordinate 50,741,700 of CM043362.1, forward strand.
TCCTGATTGGTGTTGCGTCATGACGTAACATGTGACGGCATAACCGGATGCATAAAAGTGACGCTGGCACACACACACATTAGCCTCGCGATGAAGCAAGCCGCTCTCAGGCATTGAGGGGCGTGGCAGGACGACGCAGTGTCTCGTTCCCTTCTCAGGGAACAAGGGTTATAGTCATAACCCGAGACGTTCCCTTTCGAGGGAACTCGCACTGCGTCGTTGAAAACGACTCTTTGGGGAATGAATGCCCACTAGGCCACGCACCGAAAAAGGCCTGCCCTAGAGTGAAACTGATCTCAGACATGCAGCTAGGACTAGAAGATACGTGCGCCAGGCGTACTAGGGAGGTGCAGACTATAAAACCTGATAAAATGTGCGGGGTAGCCCAATCGGCTGCCTCACAGATCTCCTGGAGGGGCACTCCCGAGAGGAGGGCTCTAGAGGACACCATGCCTCTAGTAGAATGAGCCCTTACGGCCAAAGGTGAAGGCAAATTGCGCACCTTGTAGGCCTACTTATGGTTTGTTTAGCCGGGAGCCCCTATTAGGTGATCCAAAACACACTGCAGTAAGTCCGACCTCCTCCACTCTGACTGGCAGAGCAAGGAACCTCTCCTCTTCTGCCGACACATGTGGTGGAGGATGAAATGTTTGCAGGACCATGGACCTAGCCATGTAAGATTGCACTTAAGGCACATAGCTGGGTCGCGGATGCAAGATGGCCTGAACTCCGCCGGGGGCAAACCCCAAGCAAGCTGGTACTAATGCCAGGGCTTGGAGATCTCCCAGTCTCTTTATAAGAAGTAGCTAAGAGAAAGGCTATCTTGAACGTGAGGTCCTAGGCAAAGCCAACTGAAGGGATTCGAAGGGAGCCAGGGATAGGCCTTCGAGAACCACCGCCAGATACCAGGAGGGAACCCTGGACCTGACTGTCAGTCTCATCCTCTATGTACCAAGGAGAAATAGTATGACCAGTTGGTGCCTCCCCAAAAGGTTCAATATTCAGTGGTGCATGGAACGCCGCAATGGCATCCATGTGTACCATACATGTGGACGGGGAGAGATTCGTAGAGAACGATCTTGGAGAAACTCAGAACTGAAGCCACTGGGCAGTTAACTGAGCCTAACTCATGTTCTCTATACCAAGCGGAAAAACATTTCCACTTAAGGTCATATAATCTCCTAGTAGACGGAACCCTAGAGATAAGTATGGTTCCATGCACCCCAAATGATAGAACAGCATCTAGGTACTGAGCCCCCTCAGAGGCCAGACCCACAATTTACACAGCTCTGGCGAGGATAGAATATAGTGCCCTCCGCCTGAGATAACAGATCCCTCCTCGGAGGAATCTGCCATGGCGGAGCTATCAGGAGTGAAATTAAGTCCGAAAACCATACTCGGGCCGGCCAAAACGGGGCTACCAGAAGAAGACTGATGCCCTCCTGACGGACCCTCTCCAGGACTCCCGGGAGCAGAGCAATCGGGGGGAAAACGTACAGGCGAAGCCTCGGCCAGGCCTGTACCATGGCATCCAACCCCAGCGGGGCTGGATGAGTGAGGGAGAACTAAAGTGGACAGTGGGACGTCCCTCGAGACGCAAACAGCCCCACTTCCAATGGTCCAAACCTCTGCCATATTAGCTCCACCACCTCTGGATGGAGTCTCCATTCCCCGGGCCCTAGCCCCTGCCTCGACAGGATGTCTGCTCCCTGATTCTGAACCCCCGGGACACATATTGCTCTTATAGATAATATTTTCCCTTGGGACTATAAAATAATCTGATGCGCCAATCTGGATAGAGGGCACGATCTGAGTCCCCCTTGTCGGTTCAGATACACTACCACTGATGTATTGTCCGTATATATCAAGACGTGGTAATTCTTTGATGTCTGGGAGGAACCCTGAACACAGCCAACATTTCTAGGCAATTTATATGCCAAGAATGATGATGGTCCTGCCACAGACCCCTGGCAAAGCGGCCGATAACCGCACCCAGCCAGTGATGGAAGCGTCTGTCGAAATGGCTTTCCAGCGACATGACGCCCCTAATACTGGCCCTTGGGACAAGAACCAAGGATTCTTCCATATTAATAGGGAACGAAGGCATCTGCGCGTAACCTTTATTATAAGGAACGGATTCCCCTTGGGGGAAAAACCCCTTGGCTTTGAGCCACCACTGAAGGGGAAGAAGGCCCAAAGGAATATGTTGGATGCCACTGCCATGAGGCCCAGCAGTCTTTGAAATTGCTTTACAGTGATGGCCTGGCCTAGCTTTATCCCTGACACCATGGTCAGGATGGATTCGATAAGTGCGGGAGACATCCGTGCCTGCATCGTAACCGAATTCCATACCACGCCCAGAAAAGTAGTTTTCTAAAATGGTTCTAACACACTTTTCTAAGTGTTGAGTCTCAACCCCAATTTCTGAATGTGGCCAAGAACGACATCTCGATGCCGAACTGCCATTTCTCGAGACTGGGCCAATATGAGCCAGTCATCGATATAATTCAGAATACAGATGCCCTGAAGCCTCAATAAAGCCAGAGCTACATCCATACACTTAGTGAACGTGCGGGGAGAGAGTGCTAGGCCGAACGGAAGAACCCGATATTGGTACGCTTCGCCCCCGAAAGCGAACCTCAGGAACCTCCTGTGACATGGAAGGATGGAGACATGAAAATAGGCGTCTTTTAGATCTATCGTGACAAACCAATCCTCGGATCTGATTTGATTCACGATGATGGGAATAGTGAGCAACTTGAACCTGAATCTCCTCAGAGAACGATTCAACTGCCTCAAATCTAAAATCGGCCTCAGCCCGCCATCCTTCTTTGGAACTATAAAGTACCGGCTATAAAAACCCAGACCCCCTGTCTGGTAGGGGAACAATTCCTATGGCCCCTATGACCAGTAGAGTCTGTACCTCTTGTTCCATAACCCGAGCCTGTTCTGGAACCACTGCAGTTGGTACCACCCCAGCAAACTTGGGAGGTCGGTGACTGAACTGCAGTCTGTACCCATATTTTATAATATTCAGGACCCATATAGATATATTCGGAAGGTATTGCCATTCTTCTACAAAATCTACTAAGGGAACCAGCCCCTCGAGACTGACCTCGGGTGATTTCGAGCACTATTCTCGACCTCCTGAAGCGGAGGACCGACAGGAAAAAGTCGAGAAAGATTTTGTGACCACAGTCGGCGCCCTGTTCCAAGCTTTTGGGGCGAACGCCACGGTGTGCGTTCGCTGGAAAGCGATGTGGCCTGAAGCTCACTTTATGGCAGGATACAGACATCGATTTCCTGAGGGCTCCCCCAGAGGGGAGGCTCTTTCGGTTTTGTTCTAGACACCCTGAAGCGGAAGACCGGCAGAGAATAATCGAAAATAGTTTCTGATCTGCGGACAGGAACACTGCCTGGCCGCAAGCCTTTTTGGGCAGGCATACAGCGTGCATCAGCTGAAAACCGATGCGTCCCGAAGCGCAGTTGACGCTGGATACAAACATCGATTTCCTGAGGGCTCCGCGGACGAGCGATTCTCGCTCGTCCCTCCACAGGGGGGACAGCCTTCTTCGTCTCGTTTTCGATACCCTGATGCGGAGAACCGGCAGGGAAAAAATTGAAAACGATTTTCGACGTTCGCTGCTCATCATTTTAATTCTTCAGAATTAAATGCAGCCAAAAACACTGGATAAGTGAAACAGTCTAGATGGTAGGCTGAATTAAAATATCTAAATTCTTAAAATGAGATAATATATTCCATCATTTCAATTCCATCATTTTAACTCATAGAATTAAATGCAGCCATAATCACCAGACAATATACTGTTTTTATATTTATCCACACGCTGCCTCGGCAAACACGAGATTCGAGCCGTTATAATATTTGGCTTTCATCCCTCGAGAAGAAAGGTGCGAGTAGTCAGGTCCCAAAATAGATAAATAGCCCTGGATAAGATGCAGTAGGCATTTTTGAGGAAAAGTACTTCAAGTGTTGTTTCTATATGATTTTTAGGTGCTGAATCCATTTCTGCCGTATAACAAGTTGTAAACATCACTGTTTTGGCATAAACAATAAAAACAAAATGGCTGCCAAAAAAAAGTTTAAACATTAAACATTACAACTAAAACTATGCATTCTCAGAATATTTAAACATGTAAACAATGAAAAAACAACATTAACATGAAAGGGATAGTTTTTAATGGCTGCTGGAATTATGCCAAGGTACACTGGGAAGCATATATCAGTGGAAATATGCAATTATGGCCAGCCCGAAGGGGGGAACTTGGAATACACATGACCCCAGGGGGGTCATATTGAGAATCACTGGGGTGTCCACCTGCAGGTGGAATATTTCAAACCCAGGGGTGGCAAGGTAGCTTGCCGAGGGAAAGACACATGCTCAGAGAGGCTTACAGTGGACTACACACGTGGGGGTTGCCCAGAGGCCGTGTTAGGTGTCGCCCAGCCTGCAGATCTACATATGTCTGTTAGCGAGGCGCCATGCGCTAGAGCCCAAGAGGATGCCACACTCCGGGTGGAGCAGGCCGTCACATCAAGGGGGCATGGTCGACCTTGCTGCTGGTAAGCCAAAGCAATGGCATCCACTATCCAGTGAGACAACCTTTGCTTGGAGAGAGCCTTTCCCTTCAGCTTCCCACCATGACAGACAAAGAGCTGGTCTGAAGTCCTGAAACAATGCATCCTGTCTACGTAAGTATGGAGGGTGCGTACTGGACAGAGCAGTGCCAAGGCTGGGTCTGCGTCCTCCAAGGGCAGCGCTTGCAGGTTCACCACCTGGTCTCGAAAGGGTGTGGTGGGAACCTTGGGCACATATCCAGGCCGGGGTCTCAGGATCACGTAAGAGTTAGCTGGTCCAAATTCCAGGCACACTTCGTCACCCGAAAATGCCTGCAGGTCCCCTACCCTCTTGATGGAGGCCAATGCAACCAGGAGCACTGTCTTCATTGACAGGAACTTAAGCTCCACTGATTGCAAAGGCTCAAAGGGAGCACTCTGCAGAGCAGTTAAAACCACAGAGAGGTCCCAAGAGGGAACGAGAGGAGGGCGAGGAGGATTCAGTCTCCTCGCTCCTCTCAGGAAACTGATGATCAGGTCGTGCTTTCCAATGCACTTACCATCAACTGCATCATGATGTGTGGCAATGGCGGCACCATACACTTTCAGGGTGGAGGGAGACAACCTTCGCTCCAACCCTTCTTGCAAGAAGGAAAGCACGACACTGATCGGGCCTTTCGTGGGTTCTTTAAGTTTAGAAGAACACCAGTTGACAAAGAGGTTCCACTTCAACGCATAGGCATGTCTCGTGGACGATGCTCTAGTCTAGCGGAAGTGATGGTAGCCACCACCGCTGGTGGTAGGGTACTCAAACCTGCCTCGTCCCGTCCAGGAACCACACATGGAGGTTTCAAAGATCGGGACGAGGGTGCCATAGGGTGCCCCATCCCTGAGAAAGCAGGTTCTTTCTCAGAGGAATTGGCCAGGGAGGTGCTGTCGCGAAGAGTACTAGTTCTTGGAACCAGGTGCGGTTGAGCCAATACGGGGCAACCAAAATTACCTGCTCCTCGTCCTCCCTGATCTTGCGCAAAGTCTACGTAAGAAGGCTCAATGGGGGAAAACGCATACTTGCAGAGGCCCCGCGGCCAGCTGTGCGCCAGTGCATCCGTGCCGAGCGTGCCCTCGGTCAGAGAATAAAACAGGTCGCAGTGGCAAGAGTCGTGGGAGGCAAACAGATCTACCTGTGCGTCCCCGAACTGATCCCAAATCAGATGAACCGACTGGGGATGGAGTCCCCATTCTCCAGCGAGAGGCCGAAACAGAGACATATCAGCTTCACGGTTCAGGTCTCCCGGGATATGAATGGCTCGAAGCGACCTCAGATGCTTCTGACTCAATATGAGGAGGTGGCAGGCGAGTTGCGACATACGGCGGGAGCGCAGACCACCTTGTCGGTTGATGTACGCTACTGTGGCGGTATTGTCTGATCGGACTAATACGTGCTGACCCCTGAGCAACGCACAGAAGCGGTGCAGGGTGAGACGTACAGCCAGCAACTCGAGGCAATTGACATGCCAAAGGCGCTGGGGTCTTGTCCAGGAGCCTGCGGCAGCATGTCCATTGCACATGGCGCCCTAGCCCATTATGGAGGCATCTGTTGATACAACAACATGCCAGGAAACTCATTCTATGGGCACTCCAGCCCATAGAAAACTGAGGTTCGTCCACGGGGTGAAGGTCTGACGGCAGTCACTGGGACTCGGAGCGTGCCGTGTTGCCATGCCCACCTCGGGACTTGATCGTGAAGCCAAAGCTGAAGCGGTCTCATATGAAGCAAGCCGAGCGACGTTACTGCGGCTGCGGATGCCATATGCCCCAGGAGCCTCTGAAATAGTTTCAGTGGAACCGCACTCTTGCCCTCGAACTGACGAAGGCAAATTAGCAGTGACTGCGCGCGCACGCTCATAAGCTGCATGCACATGGCGACCGAGTCGATTTCCATACCGAGAAAAGAGATCCTCTGCACGGAGCAGAGTTTGCTCTTCTCCCAGTTGACCCGAAGGCCCAGACAAGCTAGGTGCCGCAGCACTAGGTCCCTGTGTTCGCAAACCTTGTCTCGAGAGTGAGCTAGGATCAGCCAGTCGTCGAGAGGAACAAGGGCTGCCTCGACAACCTTTGTGAAGACGCGAAGAGACAGGGCTAGCCCGAAAGGGAGAACCGCGCACTGGTATGTCTGCCCCTCGAATTATATATATATATATATATACTGGTATGCCTCATTTGCATATGTAAACATGACATTTCAGAAAACTTGTAATACAAAAAATGTCTGTCTCTATGTAAGTGAAAAACTGGAAAGGTTTTATGGTGATATCTATAACTTAAACTTTTTACCCTATCCACCTGTAGTGTTTTGGCTGTGAATATTGCACCTATTGTTTCAATGACAATTACAAGAAAATGGGACCCTTATTTCAATGTTATACGGTGGATCCTTATTCAGGAGACATTGAACTTTCTAAAAATGTGGTATAACAACTTTTCCTCAAAAATGCCTACAGGGTTACCCAATCTTGAAGATTCGGACCTGACTAGAGGTTGAAACATCCAAAAGCGCACGGAATTTAGCACGCGCGCCCGAGATATTTCTCAATAAACACTGCCAGCACTCTCAGGAGCTGATTGCGAATGCCTTGCACCCAAACAGTATTATTTCACAGATCACGTGTATCCCTTTTATTGCAGACTCGTAATCTACGCGCTGCCTCAGCAAATGCGAGATTCGAGTCGTTCACAATATATTTGGCTTTCATCTCTCGAGAAGAAAGTCAACGGGCGCGAGGCTGAAAACCCCCCGAAACGCACGGCTGTGTGCGTCGAGATATTTCTCAATGAACACGCAGCCAGCACCCTCAGGAGCTGACTGTGCATGCCTCACACCCACACAAAATCTTATTGTTATTTATCTAATATAGATTCTGTATTGCAATGCAGTGGGACAATTCTTTATTTTTGGGTTACAAACAACACCGGCGAGTGTGACTCATGTTCCTCGATCCCAATGCTGAGCACCTCCACTTCCTCAGAAGCAGATAGCTCGAGCATCGGGCACTCGTCACAGCTCGAGCATCGGGCACTCGTCACGGGCAGAAGAAACCACATCGCGGGCTTCTGCTTCGTGAGCGAGCGTTATAGAATCTGCGGATGATGAACGAGAAAGTGCCTCGGCAGTCTCGTTCTCATCCGTGAGATCCTTCTGCGATCCCCACGATCTAAGCCGCCGCGCCGCCTCAACGGACGCGGGACCCGAACCGCGGGGATCGCGAGCCTGGCCTTTATCAGAAACCAAACGGGAGCGCAGCACTCTAATCGGGAGTACTTTCACAATGTTCACAGGCAGCCCCCTCGAGAGCTGCCTGTGCGTGCTGCGCTCCTAAACAGTATACACACAACTGATGCGTGTCCCCACCCGTGAGAAATATAGGGCAGGGGTGCACACACTTAGTGTATCTTCCACTCGCATAATATAGTGGTTTTGAACAGACAAACAACACCAAATAAGACAGACAGTTTCACAGAGAACGCTTGCGCTGAAGCAAAAGCTAATGTGTGTGTGTGTGCCAGCGTCACTTTTATGCATCCGGTTATGCCGTCACATGTTACGTCATGACGCAACACCAATCAGGATTGGATTAGTTTCATTCATACTTCAGAGGCGCACGCTAAGGGAGCGTCCCCAAAGAGTCGTTTTCAACGACGCAGCGCGAGTTCCCTCGAATGGGAACTGCAACTGTATTTGTAATAAACCTAATGCCTGAATGTTTTTTAAAGCATCTGCTACTGATTGACATACAGAAACTGTTTCACATAAATTAACTGGTAAAATTAACTTGTTATTTGATATTTTGTTATTTTCTAAGTTCATCTTTTTCTGTCTTACCTCCACTGCTAACAGTAAATTTGCAGAAGACATCCGGAGCATCTTTAGCAGCCTCTATGTTCTGTATCCCAACATGGTCCATTCTGCTTAGCATCTTTCCATTATCAGCTTTAAAGAGGACTTTCTCAACCTCAATGAAGACTTGGAATTCGCAGAATACATCAGGTACATGCTTAGCAGCCTGAATATATTCAATCCCTCCCAAATCCATTCTACTGAGGTACATGCCCCGCTTGTCCCTCAGCAGGATATTGCCATTGTTAGCTCTGGACACCTTGAACTTGCACCAGTCATCATTGTAGATCTTGGCAGCCTCAATGTTGTAGATGTCACCATTACGATTAGTGCTGCACCAGAACATGCCATTGTCTGCTATTAAAGCGACCCTTTTCTCTGTATCAATGTAACTCTTCAAAGGACCCAGACTCTCCACTGGAACTGCAAAAGAATTACAATTATTCATTCACGTCCATTCATTCTATACATTGTAAAGATCCTACTGGTAAACTCTTGAATGCAGTATTATAATTATATTTTCACGTTTCCTTATCCAGTGGTATTATGTGAGTTAACACACTGTTTTACACATTATTGAATGTGTTTTTTTTTTGTTTTTTTTAAGCTTGTAACTGTAATAACTAGTTGGATATTTGAATTCACCTTCATGCTGTTGGAAGAACTACACATGCACCAGTACAGACTGATATCACAAGAGTTATCACAAGAGTTAACCAAAAAAAATCCACCCATTGGCCATTGATAGAACAGTGAGCATGAACATTAGAAGAAAACATGTTTCTAGTTGTAAATCTTTTTTAATAAGACAAGCAGAGTGAAGGTTCATGTCACGATCTGCTCCGAGACACAAAGGTTTAGATCCAAACGCAGCTTTATTGTATGGGGCAATCCAGAGGCGTAATCCAATGTACAGGCAAGAGTCATACACAGACAGGCAGTCAAAACAAAGAAACAAACAAACAAACAAAACAGGCAGGGACCAGAGGCAAGAGAGTAATCTCCCTCTGGTTGCTCTCAAGGGCACTCCAGCTGGTGACCGTTACATAGCCCCCCCTCTAAGGAGCGGATTCCAGACGCTCCTAAAATTGTCCAGGAGGGAGGTGGAGCGGAGGCGGACCCGGGGGCGGGATGGAGGGTCAGGCCCGTGGGGCGGGAGAGGACCTGGAGACTGCGGCAGGATGGGAGGCCAGGGCGGATCAGGCTGTGCAGGCGACCAGGGCGGATTAGGCTGTGCAGGCGACCAGGGCGGATCAGGCTTTGCAGGCGACCAGGGCGGAGCAGGCTGTGCAGGCGACCAGGGCGGAGCAGGCTGTGCAGGCGACCAGGGCGGAGCAGGCGGAGCAGGCTGTGCAGGCGACCAGGGCGGAGCAGGCTGTGCAGGTGACCAGGGAGGAGACAACCCTTCAGACGGCCAGGGAGGAGACGACCCTTCAGGCGGCCAGGGCGGAGACGAACCTTCAGGCGGCCATGGAGGAGACGAACCTTCTGGAGGCCAGGGCAGACATGACTCTTCAGGCAGCCAGGGAGGAGACGACCCTTCAGGCGGCCATGGCACAGGAACAGACACCGGCTCAGTAACAGGAACAGACACTGGCTCAGGAACAGGAAGAGACACCGGCTCAGGAACAGGAAGAGACACCGGCTCAGGGAAAGGAACAGACACCGTGGCAGCGGTTATCTCTGCTGAGGGCTCAGGTTCAGGCGTGTCGGCGGCCATCTCGCGGGAAGAAGAAGAGGAACAGATTCAGGCTCAGTATCAGGATCAGATTCAGGCTCAGGAACAGATTCAGTCTCGGCGGGACGAGACTCTTAACGGGCGGACGTGACGTGAAGCTCAGTCTCTGCATCGGCTGACGTGACGTGAAGCTCAGTCTCTGGATCGGCAGAAGTGACGTGAAGCTCAGTCTCTGGATCGGCAGAAGTGACGTGAAGCTCAGTCTCTGGTCGGCAGAAGTGACGTGAAGCTCAGTCTCTTGGTCGGCAGAAGTGACGTGAAGCTCAGTCTCTGGATCGGCAGAAATGACGTGAAGCTCAGTCTCTGGATCGGCAGAAGTGACGTGAAGCTCAGTCTGTGGATCAGGATCAGCGCGCTCTGAGCTTGACGGGACCAGCGGCGGCGAGGGCTTTGAGCTGGGTAGGACCAGCGGCGAAGAGGACTCTGAGCTGGGCAGGACCAGCGGCGAAGAGGACTCTGAGCTGGGCAGGACCAGCAATGAAGAGGGCTCTGAGCTGGGCAGGACCAGCAATGAAGAGGGCTCTGAGCTTGACGGGACCAGCGGCGGCGAGGGCTTTGAGCTGGGTAGGACCAGCGGCGAAGAGGACTCTGAGCTGGGCAGGACCAGCGGCGAAGAGGACTCTGAGCTGGGCAGGACCAGCAATGAAGAGGGCTCTGAGCTGGACAGGACCAGCGGCGAAGAGGGCTCTGGACTGGACAGGACCAGCTGCGAAGAGGGCTCTGAGCTGAACAGGACCAGCGATGAAGAGGGCTCTGAGCTGGACAGGACCAGCGATGAAGAGGACTCTGAGCTGGGCAGGACCAGCGGCGAAGAGGACTCTGAGCTGGGCAGGACCAGCAATGAAGAGGGCTCTGTGCTGGACGGGACCAGCGGTGAAAAGGGCTCTGTGCTGGATGGGACCAGCGGTGAAGGCTCTGTGCTGGACGGGACCAGCGATGAAGAGGGCTCTGTGCTGGATGGGACCAGCGGTGAAGGCTCTGTGCTGGACGGGACCAGCGGTGAAGGCTCTGTGCTGGACGGGACCAGCGGTGAAGGCTCTGTGCTGGACGGGACCAGCGGTGAAGAAGGCTCTGTGCTGGACAGGACCAGCGGTGAAGAGGGCTCTGTGCTGGATGGGACCAGCGGTGAAGGCTCTGTGCTGGACGGGACCAGCGGTGAAGAGGGCTCTGTGCTGGACGGGACCAGCGGTGAAGGCTCTGTGCTGGACGGGACCAGCGGTGAAGGCTCTGTGCTGGACGGGACCAGCGGTGAAGAGGGCTCTGTGCTGGACAGGACCAGCGGTGAAGAGGGCTCTGTGCTGGACGGGACCAGCGGTGAAGAGGGCTCTGTGCTGGACGGGACCAGCGGTGAAGAGGGCTCTGTGCTGGATGGGACCAGCGGTGAAGGCTCTGTGCTGGACGGGACCAGCGGTGAAGGCTCTGTGCTGGACGGGACCAGCGGTGAAGGCTCTGTGCTGGACGGGACCAGCGGTGAAGGCTCTGTGCTGGACGGGACCAGCGGTGAAGGCTCTGTGCTGGACGGGACCAGCGGTGAAGGCTCTGTGCTGGACGGGACCAGTGGTGAAGAGGGCTCTGTGCTGGACGGGACCAGCACTGATGAGGGCTCTGTGCTGGACGGGACCAGCGGTGAAGAGGGCTCTGTGCTGGATGGGACCAGCGGTGAAGAGGGCTCTGTGCTGGACAGGACCAGCGGTGAAGGCTCTAGCTTGGCGGGCATGTCGCTTGCTGTCTCAGGCGCGGCTGGCATGACAGTCTCAGGGGCGGCGGGCATGACGCATACTGCCTTGGCTTCGGCAGATCTGGCGTGAAGTGCAGGCTCGGCTGGACTGGCGTGAAGTGCAGGCTCCGCTGAACTGGCGTGAAGTGCGGGCTCGGCTGGACTGGCGTAAAGTGCAGGCTCGGCTGGACTGGCGTGAAGTGCAGACGGTGGCATGCCGTGCCACGGAAGGAAGCTCTCCAGACATCTGGAGAGTGCCTCTCTCCAATCCAGACCGGAGAGATCGGGGAGCTCCCTCGGGTCGACCTCCTTAGCCCCCAGCCAGTAACACAACTTAATTGCCTCGTCACCCAGAGAGCAAGAGGCAGTGAGAGGAACAAACCCCCAGGTGTACTGGAACAGATCGAGGCTACCCAGGGCCAAGGCCGCGATCTGTCCAGCGAACTCCCGGCTCATGCTGGGAAGATCAGGCGAGATCCGTACTGCTGGATTCCTGGAGGTCATAGCTGCTGGATCTGGGTGTGGCGAAGTCTTCTGTTACGATCTGCTCCGAGACACAAAGGTTTAGATCCAAACGCAGCTTTATTTTATGGGGCAATCCAGAGGCGTAATCCAATGTACAGGCAAGAGTCATACACAGACAGGCAGTCAAAACAAAGAAACAAACAAAACAGGCAGAGACCAGAGGCAAGAGAGTAATCCAGGGAACAGGGCAAGATATCCAAAACCAAGAGACAAGAAAACCAGGAGAATGCTCAGAAATGCACTGTAACACTTAAACAAGACTTTGCAGTGAGTGAATGAATGAACATACAATACAATACAATACAATACAAACTTTATTTCTATAGCACATATAAAAACAACCATGTTGACCAAAGTGCTGTACATTTAGAAGAAACAATAAGTAGACAAGATACAACACCAAACAATTACAACAATTCTCATGCCGGATTAAAAGCCAAGGAATAAAAATGTGTTTTAAGTCGCGATTTGAAAACCAGAAGGCTGGGGGCCAGTCTAACATGAAGAGGCAATTCATTCCACAGTCTCGGGGCTGCGACTGAGAAAGCTCGATCCCCTCTGCTTTTGAGACGCGTTTTAGGGACGACAAGAAGAGACTGGTTTGCAGACCTTAAAGATCTTGAAGGAGCATGTGGCTTCAACAGAGAAGTAATATAAACAGGAGCTAGTCCATGAAGGGATTTGAAAACAAACAATAGAATCTTAAAATGAATCCTAAAATTAACAGGGAGCCAGTGAAGAGAGGCAAGGACAGGGGTGATATGCTCACGCTTAAGAATGCCAGTAAGAAGACGAGCCGCCTAATTTTGAACCAGTTGTAGACGAGAAAGGGAGGCCTGGCTAAAACCTACATAGCTACAGAGCATTACAATAATCAAGACGTGATCTGATAAATGCATGTATAACCCTCTCAAAGCCTCTCAAACATGGTATAAATAGACTGAGAGTAACAGGATGATGAGACACAGGTGAATGCAATCAGTGAATGAGGTACAGGTGAATGTGATCAGTGATAAGTGATGATGAGTCCGGGCAGTGAGTTATGGGAAATGTAGTTTGTGAGTGATAATAGTCTTATGTGGAGTGCCCTCTGGTGGCTCTCAATGGCACTCCAGCTGGTGACCGTTACAGTTCACCATCTTTAACATCCTTACAAGATTGTATGCAAACTGTGAAAACTGCAACTGTATTTGTAATAAACCTAATGCCTGAATGTTTTTTAAAGCATCTGCTACTGATTGACGTACAGAAACTGTTTCACAGAAATTAACTGGTAAAATTAACTTGTTATTTGATATTTTGTTATTTTCTAAGTTCATCTTTTTCTGTCGTACCTCCACTGCTAACAGTAAATTTGCAGAAGACATCCGGAACATCTTTAGCTGCCTCTATGTTCTGTATCCAAACATGGTCCATTCTGCTTAGCATCTTTCCATTATCAGCTTTAAAGAGGACTTTCTCATCCTCAATGAAGACTTGGAATTCACAGAATACATCAGGTACATGCTTAGCAGCCTGAATATATTCAATCCCTCCCGAATCCATTCTACTGAGGTACATGCCCCGCTTGTCCCTCAGCAGGATATTGCCATTGTTAGCCCTGGACACCTTGAACTTGCACCAGTCATCATTGTAGATCTTGGCAGCCTCAATGTTGTAGATGTCACCATTACGATTAGTGCTGCACCAGAACATGCCATTGTCTGCTATTAAAGCGACCCCTTTCTCTGTATCAATGTAACTCTTCAAAGGACCCAGACTCTCCATTGGGACTGCAAAAGAATTACAATTATTCATTCACATCCATTCATTCTATACATTGTAAAGATCCTACTGGTAAACTCTTGAATACAGTATTATAATTATATTTACACGTTTCCTTTATCCAGTGGTATTATGTGAGTTGACACACTGTTTTATACATTGAATGTGTTTTTTTGTTTTTAAAGCTTGTAACTGTAATAACTAGTTGGATATTTGAATTCACCTTCATGCAGTTGGAGGAACTACACATGCACCAGTACAGACTGATATCACAAGAGTTACCCCAAAACATCCACCCATTGGCCATTGATAGAACAGTGAGCATTAGAAGATCCTAAGTTTATGTTGACCCAGAAATGTCTTCATCTAGACAAAGGAGCCACTTTTTTTTACACAGAGAATTGTGGGAATCTGGAACCAACTCCCCAGTAATGTTTTTAAAGCTGACCCCCTGGGATCCTTCAAGAAGCTGTTTGATGATATTCTGGGATCAATAAGCTACTAACAACCAAACAAGCAAGATGGGCCAAATGGCCTCCTCTCGTTTGTAACCTTTCTTATGTTCTTATGTTCTTACACAGACACAAGACAAACAGTTTTTATGTTTTTTTTTTTCCTAAATGGAAAAACAAAACAAATGACAGAAAATAGAACATAACAGCGTTTCTCAGAATTTACACAAAGAGGTGAGGAACACAGTTCTTGTGCTCTTCAGAATGTGTGAATAATGCATGCTATCTTAGTGTGCTGCTTAAGCTGTAAATTGCAGTAAGAAAAAGAAAAAGGAAAAGTCAGGTAAGAACTGTTTGTAAATTGCCAAATATTATTTTACATCACTTTGTATTTCAATCATTGTTACTGGTTTTCTTTGTGAGTACCGTATTTTGGCATTTTAGAAACACTGATGTACCTGACATTATTAATGTATAATGCCCTGATGTTAATTAAACAGCTACAATATAGTATAAGGACTCCCTTGATACAGGATATTTCTACATAGCCGATGGCCTTCTGGAACCAGTCAAATCAGATATAAGAACATAAGAACATAAGATAGATTACAAACAAGAGGAGGCCATTTGGCCCATCTTACTCGTTTGGTTGTTAGTAGCTAATCAATCCCAGAATCTCATCAAGCAGCTTCTTGAAAGATCCCAGGGTGTTAGCTTCAACAACATTACTGGGGAGCTGGTTCCAGATTCCAACAATTCTCTGTGTATAAAAAGTGCCTCAGATTTTTTTGTTCTGAATGTGCCTTTAACTAATCTCCATTTGTGACAGGCTTTACTGAAATGTTGTTTTTTATCACGTGTTACCTGGTGCAAAAGGTGGATTGCAGTAATCCATGTGCATGCCTTCGGTATAACACCAGTAATTCATATCTCCGTATAAACCACACTCATGGTCTTTTCTGCAAGATTTTCCTGACCTTGTTATAGTTGAATACTGGGGGGAGCATTCAATATTTTGGTGTCCTGAAGCACATGTGTATGACTTGCTGTCAGGATTATACAGGCAAGGTGTTGTACAGCAAAGTTTTGATCCTTTCGTAGTTTTACATGAACCAGAACATGTTTCCCCCTCCAGGCATCGTGTACCATCAGCAGTAATAACTGATTCCGGGCTAGACTTCTCTGAGACAAGCGTGCAGGTATGATCATTGATGTTTTTGACAGAACGCATTTCAATGTGGTGGTGGGACGGCAAGTGAGTCTTAGAAGTAAATACACAGGCAGTATTAGTATAGGACTTCAATTTTTCGTTACTTTCAAACCATTCAGACATTTTACTGTATTCCATTTCCACCACCATTTCCAATATTTTCACCTTGTCAAGTGGTTGTTGGCTTGAGGATCTCCTTCTCTTGTTCAAAATGAAAGCATCAAATGTATTTCTTGCTTTTGTACTAAGATTATTATCGAAGGTTCCTGCTTTACGATGTTGAGGGATATAGATTTTTTTTAAAAGGTGTTTCAAATATTGTTTCGATTTTTCATTTGAAGAACCACAGTCATCGTCAAAGATTCTGAAGTTTGGGCTTCCATATAACACTATTAACTGCTGCTCAAGTTAACAGTAAACTGTTGTAATGCAATTTTAAAGCATGTATATACCATAAAAATAAATAAACTGCCCTTTTAAAAAAAATAATAATAATTTGAGTGACCAATTATTATTTTTATTTGTTTTCCCCCCCAATTAGAAATTATGCAGGTGCCCATCCGGCACACATGTTCTGAAGGCAAGTGAGCGTCCTCCGATCTCACAAACCAGAAGCCAGAATAACTTTTAAGCCGTGCAATCCAGAGCAGAGGTGGGTGGGCGACCAATCTAAGACAAACTGCCAATTTCAGTGAAAGTTTTCCTTTGATAAATCTAGGAGATTTTAATTCTATATAACTCCTAGAGACTTTCACTGACATCAGTTAGGTTAAGCCATAGTCAACATTCCCTTGAATCTTGCAGATTAATTATCTAAATTGATTAACACCATACAGGTCCAACCATCGATCACAACAGTGCTGGCCAGGCAATAAAAAGAAGGGAGATCATGACTGTCAGGGACTCCATATTGAGAAACACAGCAAGTTCAATGCGCAACCGGGACCACTCACAAGTGTGCTGTCTTCCAGGAGCCTCTGTCAATCACATCTGCTGATCGATTGTGGGATCTGCTGATCGATTGTGGGATCTGCTGATCGATTGCTCCTGTCTGCCTCGCTGCCTGCTGTGAGTGTGTTTGCTTCGGTGCTGTAAGCTCCGTCTTAGCCTCGTATTTCCTTGTTTTGAACCATCATTTACAACACTTTCTAGTTGTTTATACCACTACTAAATACAGCTTACCCAACATCTCAGATTAACCTGACATCGCTAGCTTCCGTTACTACTAGCACAACACGCTAGTAATTCGCTAGCCTGTTAACGCGCCACCCGTGCGCTCAGCTATTTTTATTTATTTATTTTTCTCTCGCGCGTCCGCGCCTTTGAGTTCATAAAAAGCTCAGGTGAGTAAGAATCAGTCAACAAACACGGTGAGTAATGTCTTGTCCTGTTATTGTCACCTGCACTTCATGTCACATGTTTAGCATAGCCTTCTCTGTTGGCAATATAGGATTTATATGTGATAAATGTAAGGAGACAGTTAGGCTGACAGAGAAGATTTCAGAACTAGAAACACGCATCCAAACTTTAATTGAGGATATTAATATTTTGGATGTGCCTAGCATAGTGAACTCTTTACATGATTCGGTTCCAGCTGAATTAGTGCCTGCGTAGCCGGGCAAATGGGTGACAGTGAGGGATCGCTGAAAAAAAACACTCTCCGTTCCGATTACCATAACAAATCGATTTGCCCCGCTCAGTGAAACACCCACTGAGAATGATTGTGCCCTAGTTATTGGCGATTCTATCACACGGATCGTGAAAATAGAGACACCAACCACCATAGTCACATGTTTGCCGGGAGCCAGAGCGCCTGACATCAAAGCAAATTTAAAAGTGCTGGCTAATGCTAATCGTAAATTCTCTAAGATCATTATTCACGTCGGCACTAATGATGTTCGACTCCGCCAGTCAGAGATCACCAAAATTAATATTAAAGAGGTGTGTGAACTCGCAAGTACGATGTCAAGCACTGTAATTTGCTCTGGCCCCCTTCCTGTTCGCAGGAGTGATGAGATAGTCAGTAGATTGTGTTCGCTTAACGGTTGGCTGTCTAAGTGGTGTCCGCAAAATAATATAGAATTCATAGACAATTGGAAAAGTTTTTGGGGCAACCTGACCTATTGAAAAGAGATGGTATTCATCCCTCCTGGGATGGTGCTGCTCTTCTCTCTAGTAATATGGCACAGTCTTAGGCTACGTTTACACTGAAGAGAAAACGCAAAAGTGATCACTTTTTATTCTGCGTTTAGACAAGCGTTATGGGGGGGAAATCTGCGTGCATACGGTGACGCAAAAGTGTGTGAAATTCAAAGTACAGATCTGGCCTTTAAAAACGCGCGTTTTCTCCCGCGGCATTCGGCAATTCGTCTCGTAGAGTCTCGCAGAATTCTGCAAGTGCTTTCGGGGGGCGCTACTTACAAATTCCCTCAATGTGTTTCGCTTCACAGAATATCCACCAGGTGGCGCATAAAAAACAACTTTACATTAGATTTTTTCTTTTACTTCACATTACGTCATGATTGTGAGAAAACATCCACAATAAAATATAAATTATAAATAGTAATAGACACAAATATTTACAGTAGGCTACTGTATTATACAGACATTTGAAAATATTTGTAAATGCAAAAGGTTCATTAAGACAAGAAGGGGTATTGGACAACGTTTACGAATTTTTATATGCTTTGTCATTGCTGTGGTTTCCAGGAGATGAGTGCATGCAGAATATTTAACATTGCTTTTATTAAAACAGCAAAGTGACGTTCTTGCCAGTAGCGCATAACTTTTTTGTACAACTATTAAGATGATTGTGCATGCAATGCGCATTTATATAAGTGCAACAGAGAATTTAGTGTGAGCATAATACACGTGACTCTGCCTGTAAAAACCCAGCAGTATTTTTTATATATATACACAAAATCATCCTAACATAATGCAATTAAATAATGCGACTTACCCAGATTCTTAATTCGTGAAGATATTTCTTGTGTGATTGTTCTTGTGCAGATATTTCTTGTGAGGTAATGTTGCAGCTCAACGCGTAGCATTTATATTTTGGGCGCATCTGATTTGCCATTACATTATTAATAAATATTTTAATTGAACTAAGCATAAAGATTTTTCCACGTTAGTCTCAGAATGTCCGGGGTTGGTTTGAGGTCTTGCCGACAGTTTGTAAATCTTCTAAATATTCATATTCACAAATTCCATACAAAGGGTGATCAACAGTTATGACTTCTAAAATAAAATAAAAATGACCAGATAAGAGGTATCTGATTGACAGTTTGACAGATGTTGTTTTAAAAAAATAATTACAACATTATGGTGAAGTGGTATTAAATATTCGGTAACACATAGCCTAATACAATTATTTTAAGTATGCATTTTGTTCAGTTTTGCTTTTACAAAATGTTCCCTGTTTTTTAATCTGAGATGTGTGTTATATCGCTTTTTGATCATTATTTGTGTTGTCGAATTTTGACACAGTTTCATTACTTGTTCATAATAATTTGATTCATAATTATGTCGTTTTTTTCTAAAAGTAAAAGTAAAAAAACTAAAAGTTTTTCTAAAAGCAATATTCTAAAGAGATACAAAGACAGTGTACGTGTACCCACCAGATTTCGCCATGAGTCATTTTGTACCCACCACTTTTAACTTCCGTTGACCGTTTTCAGTGGTTATGAGGAGCAATATGAGAGAAAATTTTTGTAATCATTGTCTGACACAACAAAAAAAAATTATAATATTCATTTTATTTTAATTTTCGAGTTCGCATTTATGAGGGAAAAAACAACGTGTCAGTTTACGGTTATGGACGTTTGCGCTCTAAAAGCGGCACTAAAAGACTGCTTTAAAACTTTCACAGAGACCTCAAACAGAACAGCTGCCTTTCTTTAAATCGAATTTCGTTTTATATTAATTATGTCTTAATTTTAATCAATGTTTCGTGAACCAATTGCCTGGATTTAAGAAGTAAATATAGCAGACAACCACGACATTGGAGGCGCCGGCGATATCTCATAAATGAACCGAAACTCAGCGTGTAATGAACATTCACATTTACAGTGTATTTAGACACATTTAGACGCATTCATAATCATTACTTTTACCGGTTCTTTGTGGCAAGCTTTATGCGTGCGGTCGTGCGCTTGAGTGCGGCTATATTA
The DNA here is from genome assembly GCA_023718395.1 of Leucaspius delineatus. NCBI lineage: Eukaryota > Metazoa > Chordata > Actinopteri > Cypriniformes > Leuciscidae > Leucaspius > Leucaspius delineatus. Next base: position 50,761,752 of record CM043362.1, read on the forward strand.
TAGCAAATGCTCATTACTTAAAACAAAGCATAAGCCTCTTCCTGGCATGCAATGGAATCTACAATGTCAGTTGGTTATTTCAACATATGTCAAATTAAGTTACGCGAAATCAACAGATTAAGCTATAAACATTAATTTGAAATAACTTAAAGCGTATGTATAGTATATTTGCTTAAATAGCATTTAAACAAAGGAACTGCAAGGGATTAAAACCCCAACCACACGCTGGTGAAAACTGGAAAAAACGGTTTTCTTTTGATTCCCTGAGAGGAGATCGATTAGCTTTGGGGGTTGAATCGGCAGACCTGGGGGGTGGGTGGTTGTAATTTCTTGACTCTGTGCAATTGGTAGCAGCTAAAACAAAGACTGTGCAATTAATTACATTTTGGAAATAACTTTCTTCATGTCGTTTTATTTATACACTGTAAAACATTTTTTTTTTTGAATTTGTAAATATTAAATATGTTTTACAAACAATTGGTTTACAAACTCTTGGAGGTTTGTGGTTACCATCATTCAGAAGAGTGGTGCTTGTGTTTAGACTTGTGTTTTACGTGATTAAATCAGGAAGATTACATTGGTTTCTGTCCACACGGAGACGCATTTAAGACGATTTAATCAGGAAATGGAGGCACCGGCGCGATATAACTTGCATTGCTCGTGAACTGAGCTCGTCTCATAAATGAACCGAAACTCAGAAATGTATCTAGAAAGCTTGAAATGTCCACTTTTAAACAAAACAATTCAAAACGAAAAGAAACAGACAACTCTCTTTTGTAAGTGTGCATTTCTCTCTATAGGCACGTTCACAATATCTGCGAAGATGACGAGTCAGCATTGTCAACATCTTTGACTGACACATAAAACACTAGTTGATTAGTAAACAATTAAAATGTCTCCTTGCTATATTTGACACATGATTACTTTTGCCAGTTCTTTGTGGCAAGCTTTATGCATCCGTTAACTATCGAATATCGTGACTCATATTTTGTACCAGACCATTTATGGTTGTTCATATTGTTCAACAAAGTTCTTGATAAAAAAAGAAAAGAAAAAAAAGAAGCTACTGTGCCTAATATTATTGTTGTATAGCGCGCAAGGTTTATGCGCATGCTTTAAGTCTTCCCCGTTTTTAGTGTATGTCTGTGGCAGAATTACAGTGCCTGGTCTGGTATGTATACTAGGCTACATCGTTTTGAGTCGGTTTCAGTGGTTTAGTGTGTACGCAGATATTTCTTGAGACGACGCCATGTTTTTATGTTTTTATGCACTTTTACTCTTTTAGTTTTGTTGCAATTTCACCAAAAGCTTATAATTAGGAAATACACACAACACGCTAAACTTATATTCTCTATATGTTAAAAATGTTGTAAAAAATACGTATTATTCTTATATAATAAGAATAACAATATGATACATTTATATTGCACTCGAAATGATTTAGATATGGAAAGAGGAATTCTTCTCAACTACCACCAATAAAGTTTTAAAATTCTTCTTTAGAAAATATTATATTTTGATGATTCTGCAAGTTCAGCAGACAGTGAGGTTCGGGTTTGTTCCGATCAGAGCTCGTGAGTGGAGAGCGCATTTCTGAATATTCCGCTCCGCTCGTTCATTCCGCTCAGGGTCCTCGGCCTCGCTCAACACAGATGTCCTGTTGCCTGGTTCGAAAATATGTGGAATACGGGCTGCTTTCGACTAAAAGTTTTTTTTTGTAGTCGACTAGTATACTAGGCTAGTTGTTCATTTAAGTAATTCGTGGACAAATCGCCCGTTTATATTAATTTAATTAGCCTACTTATGGATCATGAGCGTTTACATAATATAGCCGCACTCAAGCGCACGACCGCACGCATAAAGCTTGCCACAAAGAACCGGTAAAAGTAATGATTATGAATGCGTCTAAATGTGTCTAAATACACTGTAAATGTGAATGTGCATTACACGCTGAGTTTCGGTTCATTTATGAGATATCGCCGGGGCCTCCAATGTCGTGGTTGTCTGCTATATTTACTTCTTAAATCCAGGCAATTGGTTCACGAAACATTGATTAAAATTAAGACATAATTAATACAAAACGAAATTCGATTTAAAGAAAGGCAGCTGTTCTGTTTGAGGTCTCTGTGAAAGTTTTAAAGCAGACTTTTATTGCCGCTTTTAGAGCGCAAACGTCCATAACCGTAAACTGACACGTTGTTTTTTCCCTCATAAATGCGAACACGAAAATTAAAATAAAATGAATATTATATATTTTTTTGTTGTGTCAGACAATGATTACAAAATTTTTCTCTCATATTGCTCCTCATAACCACTGAAAACGGTCAACGGAAGTTAAAAGTGGTGGGTACAAAATGGTTCATGACGAAATCTGGTGGGTACACGTACAATGTCTTTGTATCTCTTTAGAGTATTGCTTTTAGAAAAAACTTTGTTTTTTTTTACTTTTAGAAAAAAATGACATAATTATGAATCAAATTATTATGAACAAATAATGAAACTGTGTCAAAATTCGACAACACAAAGAATGATCAAAAAGCGATATAACGCACATCTCAGGTTAAATTAATTAAGCTCCTCATAACCACTGAAAACGGTAAAAAAAATCGAACCAAAAGTCAAATTATTATGGACTGAAGTTAAAAGTGGTGGGTACAAAATGACTCGTGACGAAATCTGGTGGGTGCGTACTGTACCCACCGTCCCCACCGAAATCGACGCCTATAAGGGAAACATGATAGTATAAAAAGTACTGTGTGTAATGCAGAAAAGCGCATTACAACCATGTTAAAACTATTTAAAACGTTAAGATGCAAAAATGAACTAAATGTAAAATTAGATAATGATATTGCGCAAATGATCTCGGTCTCTTTAAAGGTCTTCGCAAATTATTGTGTTATAAGACTCAGTTATCATAGCCTACATCACGTCTCTTCTACTGTAAGTACACAGGGAAAAAAAATAAGACAAATGATGCGCGTTTGAGTCGGATTTTTATGAAGAATATGTGACTGTTTATGTAACTGGCAAAAGAAAACATTGTATTCGTCATACTTCGTCAACTCAGTATGGCCACATGAAACACGACTGCCATCTACAGGTTTTAGTATTTCCTGCGTCCAACACCTAATCCCCCTTCTGCACGATCCCGCAGAATTTCGGAAGTGCTTGTGGCATTCTTTTCTCTGAGACGCGCATTTTTAAAGGCCACATCTGTAGTATGCACTCCAGGCGGCTAGGTGGCAATGTGAAGCACTGATCGGTGCCTTCACTGTCTAGCAGACTTTTGCGTTTTTACCGTTTAGACGGAAACGCGACGTTGGAGCATTTTTAAGATTTCCACTCTGGAGGGTGGTTTCACTTTTTTGCGTTTTTAAGCCCCCAAAACGCCGTCGCCGTCTAAACGAAAGGCACATCTGATAAAATATTTTTACGTTTTCACCCGGGAGCATTCTCGTGTAAACAGGGCCTTAGAGCTCAAACATGACAATCTGGGGCTCAGGTCAGGAAGCAGACAGACTGGCTAAACCGACCGTCTGCTAGCGGCCTCGCGTCACCAAGGTCAGATAAATCCTTTCACATAGAGCCTCTTTCACCTAGATATCATCATGTAGAGACTGTGTCTGTTTTTACCCAAATTTGGAAATCCAAAAAACGTTTAAACCCATCTAAGGTTAAAAATGTAATTGATGTTCAGCACATAAAAAACAGCTATAATACAGATGAGCAAATGATAAAGCTTGGGTTGCTGAATATTCAATCGCTTACTTCAAAAGCACTCATTGTTAATGATATGATTTCAGATAATAACCTAGATGTGCTGTGTTTGACAGAAACCTGGCTAAAACCAAACGATTACATTACTTTAAATGAGTCCACCCCGCAAGATTACTGTTATAAACATGAGCCTCGTCTGAAACGCAAAGGGGGAGGAGTTGCTGTAATTTATCGTAATATTTTCAAAACCACTAAGAAATCAAGTTTTAAATATAATTATTTTGAAGTGTTAGTACTTAATAGGGGTGTGACGAGATGCTTACTCCACGAGACGAGACGAGATGAGACGAGACACGAGATTGGGTTCACGAGAACGAGACAAGACGAGATTTTTACACAATTTTTAAGAAATCCTCAACGATGAAATATATGAATGGAAAATAGTCTTTTATTCAACTGAAAATCACAAAATGCAAAACAATTTAGGTTCATTTTGAAATCAACTTGTAATGAATGTTATTTTACTTCTATTTTAATGAATTCTATGCAGTATAGGACATGCAAACACTGCAAAATGTTTTGCTATAAACTCTACTGTCTGACTTCTCCCCTGTACGATTTGATTCACATGAGAAATCTAACTCCTTTCCACAAATCGAACATAAAGAAAAATAAAACAGTATAAATAAAATAAATATAAATAACTGAAATAACACTTTAAATGCAAACAGTAAGTGTGTATCCATAATCAAAGTAGGCACTGCTCTCTCAAAACTACAAGTTCAAACAGAAACAAATTTTTTTTTCAAGCATGAAAAAGAGATAAAATTAACTACACAGAACAGACTAAGATTATGGTCATGCTATTTTGCAAGAATATAAGCATGTCGACGATTTCTGGCAGCAGTTGAGACCTTTGAGCAGTAGCTAACTGGGCTGCACGATATGAGGAAAAGCTGCAATGTGCGATCATTGTTTAATATTGCGATGTCGATATGACTTGTGATATGTGAATGTTAGCTATACTGTTCCCATGTCTTAGTGCTTTAATAGGTTCTTTGCGCGATAGGTCAAATGTTGATTACCTGCCTGGTTCAGATTACACTATTTTAGCGCGATTTTGGCACGATCCGTTTCGTGGAGATTCGTAAAGGACAACGGGCGTCGGTCGGGACGCAAGATTCGATCGTTTTATTTCGAATAGTGTGTCATAGTGGGCGACAACCTACGCGTCTGTGATGCTTCAGGACATCATGACAGAAAGACTAGCATATTTAACTTTAACGGTCCTCCACGACGGGTTGAGTGTGAGCGAGAGTGAGTGTGCGTGAGTGCGCCCGCCAGTGAGCGTGTGTGTGTGTGTGTGTTCGCGCGCGAGTGAGTGAGTGAGCGAGGGACAGTGAGTGTGTGTGTGATTGGCCCGGCACACAAATGATTTAACCCTCTGGGGTCCTTCGTTTAACAGTCACACTCAGGACCTTCGGGTCCAAATGGACCCGGAGGGCGGGATTAATATATATAAAAAAAAAATCATATTTTTTTTTTTTTACTTGTTTTTTATAATATTTTTTCTTTTCTTTTTTGGTGTTTTGAGATAATTTTTTGATTTTAATTAATATTTATACAATAATTATGACCCATTTTTTCCCATTGAATATAATAGACATTTTTTATATACATATTTTTTATTTTATTTTTATTAAAAAAAATGTGTGTGTGTGTGTGGTTTTTTTTTGCACTCTTGATGTTTTAGAGATTCACCCCTTCACTGTTGAGTCATTTTTTTCTGCATCCTGGCTGATTTGTAGCTTGTGTGCACAAAAAAATTCTGTGTTTTCATATTTTTGACAATTTCCCATTCATTTCCTATGGGGGTCATTTTTGACCAAAGAGCAGAAGTGTGACATGCTTGGATCATGACCCAAATATTTTTTGTGTGTTCACATACCTAATACCATAAAAGTCACCAAGTTTCGGAACATTCCGATGAAGCTGTGATTTTTAAAAATTCAAAACAGATTTTTGTAATCTGAATTTATTAGTGTGTATGTGTATAAAAGTGTGTTTGTGTGTGTGTGTGTGTGTGTGGATGTGTCTGTTTTGCACTCTTGATGTTTTATAGATTAACCCCTTCACTGTTGTGTGCTTTTTTTCTGGATCGTGGCTGATTTGTAGATTGTACGCACAAAAAAACTCTGCATTTTCACATTTTTGCCAATTTCCCATTCATTTCCTATGGCGGGTCCATTTGGACCCGAAGGTCCTGAGTGTGACTATTTTTTTTACAACCACTTAGACTATTCAAATCCTGTCCCCAATTTTTTTGGGTGTTCATATACCAAGTACCAACAAAGTCACCAAATCTCGGACCATTCCGATGAAGCTATGATTTTTAACTTTTTTTTTTTTAAACGCTTCGGGTCCATTTGGACCCGAAGGACCCCAGAGGGTTAAAAGTGGCAGGGGCATCTTCAATAGGCTACTAATTTCACCCAGGCGGGAAGGAAGTCGACCGGAAGTTGAAGTCGGCCGGGTGCCGCCATCTTGAGCGGAACTTCACTTGCGGTAGCAATCCCATTGACTTCCATTCATTTTGGCGTCACTTTGACAGCGAATAACTTTACATCTGAGGCGTTTGAAGACTCCATTTGTCCATTTTTTATTTCTAAAGAAACACGGCAATGTATAAAATGCTCCATTACCTTGTAGCTTATGTTATGGGCCCGTAGAAGCAGTTTTTGTAAAAGTAGGCTAACGATTGCGTCATAACCACTCGACTCTCTGTCGCACAGTAGAGAGATTAGGGACTTTAAGCAACAGCTGTGAATGGAACGGCTACGGCGACCGGAAGTATGCTGTCACACCGCCGTAGCCAAGAACGTAAAAATCACTAAGCAACCGTAAACAGGACAGGGCAAAGCGGCATTAATTCATTTATTGAGATACAAACAAAATGTCATTTAAAAAAGCAAGAGAAGGATTGCTTTTGGCATTAAATGACAATCTCTTGTCAGAAGAGGAGTTTTTACTATTGTATGATGTAAATAAATCTAAAAACCTAGATTTACTCTCACTTTGTAGCGACTCCGGCAAATCAGCTGTTCTCCCGTAGTAGACCGTTACAGTAGAACGTCGCAAAGTAGCAGTTAAATTCGCGCATGCGCAATACAACGCCAGAATGCCGTTGCCGTTCCACCAGAGGCTGTTGCTTAAAGTCCCTATTACCGTATGGACAGGAGGAGAAGCTCGCGGGCAATCGGGGAGACGTGGAGGGAAAATGGCAAAGTAATTAATCAGAACACCTTCTAAAAGTTTCTCCAGCTCATCGCTCATGGACAGCTCGTACTCACACTCTCCGTCTCTGCAAGATTCGGAAGGGAATGATTCAGATTTCTCTCGGCACAGCCACTAGAAGACAGACGGTTTGCTCACGTGGTCCGTGTAACGCTTTGCTCGGTTTGAGTCTGCGCGTCAGAAAAGGAAGTGCTAAGAAATCGCTGAAAATGGGCTTCACTTGTCTCCATTGAGTTCCAATGGGGTCGCTGTGTCCATTTCTTTTACTGTCTATGATTTCACCCTCACGCTCTTTCACACTGACATCACAACAACTCACGAGACAAAGTTTTACCTCGACGAGAAATCTCGTCGCGTTTTAATCTCGCGAGATCTCGTAACACGAGATCTCGTCACACCCCTAGTACTTAATGTAAAAATATATTGAATAAATGATAAATCATGTTTGAGATTTGTGCTCGCTACTGTATACAGGCCCACCAGGGCACCATAAAGATTTTATCAAAGAATTTGCGGACTTTCTGTCAGAATTAATATTGACTGCAGATAAAGTACTAATTGTTGGTGATTTTAATATACACATCGATAATGAAAAAAGATGCATTGGGATTGGCATTTAAAGACATTGTAAACTCTATTGGAGTTAGACAACACGTGTCAGGACCTACTCATCGTCGTAATCATACTCTAGATCTAATATTATCACACGGAATAGATGTGGATGCCATTGAAATTCTGCAGCAGAGCGATGACATCTCAGATCATTATCTAGTCTTGTGTAATCTTCATTTAGCCAAGGCTGCAAAGCCGACTCCGTGTTACAAATATGTTAGACCTATCACTTCTGCTACTAAAGATTGCTTTATCAATAATCTTCCTGATCAGTTTCATCTCAGCATCCCAGATAGCTTAGAAGAACTAGATATTACAACAGAAACTTTTAACTCTCTTTTCCAGCACTTTAGACACAGTTGCTCCATTGCGCTTAAAGAAGATTAAAGAAAATAATACAACGCCGTGGTACAACGAGCACACTCGGGCCCTTAAGAGAGCAGCCAGAGAGATGGAGCGCAACTGGAAGAAAACAAAACTAGAGGTATTTCGCATTTCATGGAAGGAGAGCTCAATTACTTACAGAGAGGCTTTAAAAGCTGCTAGATCTGCTTATTTTTCAACCCTATTAGAAGAAAATAAACATAATCCTAGGTATTTATTTGAAACAGTGGCTAAACTAACGAAAAAGAAAGCTTCAAACACAGAAGTTTCCAAGCAGCACAGCAGTAATGATTTTATGAACTTCTTCACTTATAAGATTGATAATATCAGGGACAAAATTATAACTATGCAACCGTCTACTACAGTATCACATCAGGCAGTGCATTGTAGTCTCCCTGAAGAAAAATTTGATTCATGTATTGCTATAGGAGAGAAAGAATTTACTAAACTCGTTAAATCATCTAAATCTACAACATGTATGTTAGACCCTATACCGACTAAGCTACTGAAAGAGATGCTTCCAGAGGTCACAGATCCTCTTCTTAATATCATTAATTCGTCTTTGTCTCTAGGATACGTACCAAAAACCTTTAAGCTGTTTATGATTAAACCGCTTGTTAGAAAAACGCAACTTGATCCTACAGAATTAGTCAATTACAGGCCGATCTCGAATCTACCTTTTCTGTCAAAGATATTAGAAAAAGTAGTGTCTTCACAACTGTGTTCTTTCTTGAAAGAAATGATATCTGTGAGGATTTCCAGTCAAGATTTAGACCGTACCATAGTACTGAGACTGCTCTCGTTAGAGCCCCGAAGAGAACAGTTACGCTGGTGAGCAACCTGCCTCCATTCTCTCTGCCTGAGCCACAAATGATTTGCTCTTATCATCCGATCGTGGTTGTGTCTCTCTATTAGTGTTACTCGATCTTAGTGCTGCGTTTGACACCATCGACCACAACATTCTTTTAAATAGACTCGAAAATTATGTTGGCATTAGTGGAATTGCACTAGCATGGTTTAAATCATACTTATCTGACCGTTATCAGTTTGTAGCAGTAAATGATGAGATGTCTCATCGATCACAAGTTCAGTATGGCGTACCACAAGGCTCAGTACTAGGACCGCTGCTGTTCACTCTGTACATGCTACCCTTAGGAGATATCATTAGGAAACATGGCATTAGCTTTCACTGTTATGCCGATGATACTCAGCTCTATATTTCTTCAAAACCTAACGAAACTTATCAATTCACAAAATTAACGGAATGCATAGCGGATATAAAAAATTGAATGACTCGTAATTTCCTACTTCTAAATTCTGAAAAAACAGAGTTTCTATTTATTGGACAAAAAACTTCCTCACGTAATAACCAAGAATACTGTCTAACACTTGATGGCTGCTCTGTTAAGTCTTCGTCGTCGGTTAGGAACCTGGGTGTGCTCTTTGATACCAATCTTTTATTTGAAAGTCACGTGTCCAGTATCTGTAAAACTGCATTTTTCCATCTTAAAAATATATCTAAATTACGCCATATGCTCTCATTGACAAATGCGGAACAATTAGTTCATGAGCTCATGAGCTCAAGGCTAGATTATTGTAATGCTCTACTGGGTGGTTGCCCTGCACGCTTAATAAACAAACTACAGCTGGTCCAAAACGCAGCAGCTCGAGTTCTTACCAGAACCTCCCTATTAAACATCGCATCAATTTTAAAATATTGCTGATCACTTACAAAGCACTAAATGGTTTAGCTCTGCAGTGCTTAAGCGAGCTCTTAACGCATTATACTCCTTCACGTCTATTGCGATCGCAAAATTCCGGCCAGTTGATAATACCTAGAATATCAAAGTCGACTGCTGGCGGTAGATCCTTCTCCTATTTAGCACCAAAACGATCTCGGTTACTTAACTGTAACCTTGTTCCCTGAGAAAGCGGAACGAGATGCTGCGCTGCTCAGCGCATTGGGAACATCTTTAGTCGTGACCAGCTGTGAATATTGTGTGTAACACGTCGATAGAATTGACCCGGAGGTAATATAGCCTTGGTCGATGACGTCATCGGTGCGTACCTGCAACACGAGGCTATAAGTAGATGAGCCACAGGTGCATCGTCAGGATATTTTGTCTGAAGAGCAGTCCTGGGACATCTTCAGCACGGCAAAGTAGCGCAGCATCTCGTTCCGCTTTCTCAGGGAACAAGGTTACAGTTAAGTAACCGAGATCGTTCCCCTTTCGAAAGCTACAATCGATGCTGGGAACGAGAATACCCACGCCGCGGTGCTTGAACATGTTATGTTCACAAGAACGTAAGAAGGCCTAGACATTAGCTTGCGATGTCGACTCAAGGACATGAGAGCCCGGAGTGGCATGAACATCCAAACTATAAAATCTTATGAATGTGTGCGGAGAGGACCAACCTGCCGCATCACAGACCTGTTGTAAAGGGGCCCCCCTTGCCAAAGCACTAGAAGAGGCGACCCCTCTGGTGGAGTGAGCCCTAAGACCTTTAGGCGAAGCTTGACCGCGCGCCTCATAAGCAAGAGCAATAGCATCCCTGACCCAATGAGACATGGTCTGCTTGGTGGCAGCTGCTCCTCTGTTGCTGCCCCCATAACAGACGAACAATTGATCTGACTTACGCCACTGGCTAGTGCGGTGGACGTAAGCCTGAAGAGCACGGACTGGACACAGTCTATGAGATTTCTCCTGCTCCGGCGTTGTGAACGGTGGAGGACAGAAGGCTTCTAGAATGACCGGATGTACAGCCGAAAATGGAACCTTAGGCAGGTAATCAGGATGTGGATGCAAAATCACTTTCACCATTCCTGGGGCAAAGTCTAAGCAGGATGGCGAAATAGACAGAACCTGCATATCCCCAATTCTTTTCAAGGAAGTTATTGCCATTAGAAAAAACATTTTTAGAGTCAGAAGTTTATCAGACGTTGATTCTATAGGTTCAAAGGGGGTGTCAACCAGACCCTCGAGAACTATAGCTAAGTCCCACGAAAGGATCTTGTTTTTTACTGGAGGCCTCAGTCGCCTGGCCCCACGAAGGAAGCGAGAGAGCAGAGGGTGTCTCCCGAGCGGTGCCCCGTCTACCAAGGCGTGGCAAGCCGAAAGAGCGGCCACATAAACCTTAAGAGATGCAGGGCATGTGCCTGTTGATAATTTCTCTTGCATGAAGTCCAGAACTGAAGCAACCTGGCAGTTAACTGGATCTACATTGTGTACAACACACCATCTTTCAAAAACACCCCATTTACTGGCATAACTTTGTCTAGTGGAGGAAGCCCTAGCATTTAGGATGGTCTCAATGACGGCAGGCGAAAGTCCAGTGTCCCTCAGTTGGTTCCCATCAGGGGCCAAACGTGAAGATTCCACAGGTCGGGCCTGGGATGGAATATCGTGCCCTCCGCCTGAGACAGACGGTCCCTCCTCTCCGGAATTGCCCATGGCGAGCCGTCGAGGAGACATTATCTCCGAGAACCATACTCTGTTCGGCCAACGCGGCGCTATCAGTAAGAGGCAAGACCCTTGTTGGCGAACCCTGGCTAGAACTCCCGGGAGCAGAGAAACTGGAGGAAACGCATACAGGCGCATCTTGGGCCATGAGTGCGCCATCGCATCCAGACCCAACGGAGCTGGGTGACTCAGAGAGAAGTAGAGGGGACATTGCGCTGTCTGTTGTGAGGCGAAGAGGTCCACCTCCGCTTCGTAAAATCTGGTCCATATCTGTTTCACTACCTCCGGGTGGAGTTTCCATTCCCCCGTCGGTAGTGACTGTCTGGACAATAGATCTGCTCCCACATTCAAATGCCCTGGGATGTATACTGCCCTGAGTGACAGGATCTTGCCCTGGGCCCAGAGAAAAATCTGCCTCGCTATTCTGTTCAAATTGCGTGAGTGCAGACCCCCCTGGTGATTTATATACGAGACTGCCGCTGTGTTGTCCACCCACACTAGGACATGACAGCCCCTCAATTGATGGAGAAAATGTTTCAGAGCCAGAAATACGGCCATCAGCTCGAGGCAATTGATGTGCCAATCGAGCTGATGACCCTCCCATTCCCCTTGAGCTGGACGGCCATCCAAGACCGCTCCCCAGCCCGTCAGGGAGGCGTCCGTCGTTAGCAGTTTGCGACGACACGGCGCCCCTAAAGTGGGACCCAAGGCGAGGAACCGGGGTCTGAGCCACAGAGATAGTGTATGAAGCCCGCGGCGCGTCACTTTTATTTGCCTTTGAGGATTGGCTCTTGGATGAAATCCTCTGGCTTTTAGCCACAACTGAAACGGTCTCATGTGCAACAGCCCCAGAGGAATCACCGTGGATGCTGATGCCATGAAACCTAACATTCTTTGATACTGACGAACAGTACGAACTTGGCCTAGCTTGACTTTGGTCATGGTCTGCCGAATGGTCTCGATTCGAGCGGGAGACAGTTGTGCCCGCATCGTAACCGAATCCCATACAATCCCGAGATAATTCGTTCTCTGAGTAGGAGAAAGAACACTTTTCTTGGTGTTGAGTTTCAGCCCTAGAGAAACTAGATGAGCTAACACGATGTCTCTGTGTTGGAGCGCCATCTCTTGTGATTGTGCTAGAATTAACCAATCGTCGATATAATTCAAAATGCGAATGCCCCGGAGTCGCATTGGAGCCAGTGCTGCATCCATGCATTTTGTGTATGTGCGGGGTGACAGTGCTAGACCGAATGGAAGAACCCGAAATTGGTACGCTTCGCCCCCGAAAGCGAACCTCAGGAATTTCCTGTGTTGTGGCAATATTTCTATGTGAAAATATGCGTTCTAAAGATCGATCGTGACGAACCAATCGCGATGTTGAATTTGCGACACGACCGTCTTGACGGTTAACATCTTGAACTTGAGTGCTTTGACTGTGCGGTTTAAGCCTCGAAGATCTAAGATTGGACGCAACCCCCCATCCTTTTTGGGAACCAGGAAGTATCTGCTGTAATAACCTGACTCTCTCTCTGGAAGAGGAACATGTTCTATGGCCTCTTTGCTCAGAAGAGTTTGCAGCTCTGCGACAGTACATGCATCTGCTCCGGTTTCACGGTAGTGAAAATCACGCCGTTGAAACGCGGAGGACGACGAATAAATTGGATTCTGTATCCTAACTGTACTGTGCTTAACCCTCTGGGGTCTGAGGGGTTTTTGGGGTCCTTGAGATGTTCTGACATGCCCTGACATTTGTGCTTTTTTCAGTTGCTTATAAACATTAATGGCAAAGGTGTAAATTCACTCAATTTAGCACAAACAGGGCTACCATAATATGTGAACAACTTGCATGTACATGTTTCTATTTTTGAGAGAATAATGTTTATGCATGTTTTTTTTAAAAACAAAAAACTAAAGTTTCTGAAATAAGGCCATAAAACACATTCTAAATATATGTAAATAAGACTTTTGACGAATGGATTTCGTTGCCTAGAATTTTTTCTTCAAAATTATGTGAAAATCATCCTGCCTAATCATTCACATAACACAATACATTGATTTAAATCTTGTAAAACACTTTTTGTTTGGAAAGGCCATATGCGGGTGGGCGTGATTCACACCTGCGGAGTCAATGGGGCCCGCATAATGAGGCTGAATACGTAATGAGCCTTTCATTCAGGTGTGTGACTGAGCCACAAGAATGCAAGGACAATATATAACTGGTTTGTTGTTTTTTCCACAAATTTTGCTTGCAAATTGTACAACATCCAAGGTAAACATTTCTAGTAATTGTGCAGTTAATTGTTCTCATACTGTATTTTCAGATTTGGAATATATTCTCTTCCCAAATGTGTCACTAATAAAGCTTAATAAAATTATTTAAAGAGAAGGCTTATAATGACCTTTTAAGATTTTGTTTACATCTATCCTTATATATATATTAGGGCCGGGACTCGATTAAAAAAATTAATCTAATTAATTAGAGGCTTTGTAATTAATTAATCGAATTAATCGCATTTTAATCGCATATAAATTAGGGCTGTCAATCAATTAAAAATAATTGTGTTGAACATGTTATTGAAATAATGTTCAAATGTTCTAAGGGTGAGCATTGAAATAATTCTGCCTAGCAAATAATCAATACAATCCAATTGAACATTATTAAATTATTGAACATTATTAAAGTATACATTTAATATTAAACATTAAATTATAAACATTATTTACACTTGCTTTATTACAGGTTTTTAACATTACTTCGAAAATGCTGCAATTTAAAGTTTGAGATGTTTTTCATCTGTTTTAGAAATTTTTTTTTCGACTTTTGACGGATATGTGAACACGGAGTGAACGCGGGCGCACGTTGGCTGCCGCTGCTCCAGATGGGCTACTGATATTGCTGTTTTATGCTTTTACTCAGCTGTAGCGGCTGTTTTATTGTTTTATTGTTAAAGTTGCAATAATAACCAGAGTTTGCCTACATCGGAAACGTAATTTCTGGAGCTGTTTGACTGTTGGCTCGGTTTGTCGCACAGACAGAGTCGCAGAGTGGGAATATGAAGCTCACTAAATTGCTTTCCTGGATCGCATTCGTCTGGTTTATCATTTGTTCTGGCTTCCGCCCTGTGATTTTAATTCATCAATACACGGCTGATGAACTGTTTCAACTGCGCTTTCGCCTCTGCGAACCACATCTTGCTCTACACTTTCATCGGGACATTGCATATCAACCACGACGCAAATACATACATCGGGGGTCCCGACAAGGCTACATACCGGATACTTCAAGAGTGATACCATCTCTCTGGTCTTCTAAACCTCGTCCCTCAAAGAAATATCCTCGGGCAACGGACCACAATGTGTTAGCAAAGCTACCCAGATCTGCTGACACTAAAGCCGGTAAGAATGATCTTACTTTTGGATTATGGAATATTCGATCGCTGTCAAACAAAGGTCCTGTTGTGTATGATTTGCTATCGGATCGTAAGTTTGACTTTCTCTGTCTGACTGAGACGTGGCAACAAAGTAATGACTTCTGTCATCTCAACCATTCTACTCCCCCGGGCTATGTTTACATCTGCAAACCCCGTACATCGGGCCGTGGTGGGGGCTTAGCAATATTACATAATGATAAATGGAAAGTCTCAGAAATATCTATGCCAGAATACACCTCATTTGAATCTATTACATTGCAAATTACTGGATCAATTCCTACTATACTCGCTACTGTTTATCGCCCTCCTAAGACCAACTCTGCTTTTTTACATGAACTCTCTGCGTTTTTAACCTTTCTTTCTTCATTGTCTCCTAATGTGATTCTGCTCGGGGATTTTAATATTCATATTGATAATACTGGTAGTGTATCTACAAGGGATTTTTTATCATGTCTTGATGGCTTTGGCTTACAACAATTTATTAATTCACCTACACATGTAAAAGGTCATACCCTGGATCTTGTGTGTTGTTCAGGTTTAACTCCCCATAATTGTACTACTTCTGATCTGTCCTTATCAGATCATATGTTGGTGTCATTTAATGTTCAGTTACCTGTTTTTAAGCATAATCTACGTCGTTCTATCTCATTCCGGAACATAAAAAACATTGATGTTGCGGTTTTTGCTGAAGGATTTTCCAACCTTTGTAGCAATGTTCACTATTCCTCCCCGGACGACCTGGTTCAGCATTACAATACTGGATTGCAAAAGATTTTAGATGTCTGTGCTCCATTAAAAAACAGGTCGGTTTCATTTGTCAACTCTGCTCCTTGGTTTACCCCTGAACTACGCATGTTAAAGGTTAAAGGTCGACGCCTGGAGCGATTATATGTCAAGACTGGACTTGTGGTGCATAAAGAACTGTATTCTGAGCATATGAAAAATTATAAGGTTGCCGTAACTTCAGCTAAAACTGATTACTTTGCCAGTGTGATTAGTTCTGGTGAAGGGAACACAAGAACACTTTTTTCTGTGGTAAATAATATTTTAAAACCACCTGATTCTTTTCCTTCACATCTTTACTCTGCTGATCTTTGTGATCATTTGTTTTAGTTTCTCATAGAGCGGCTCCACATAGACTGTCTGCCGATCGCTTGCTGCTGTCTGCCGATCGATTGCTCCTGTCTGCCTCGCTGCCTGCTGTGAGTGTGTTTGTGTGCTTCGGTGCTGTAAGCTCCGTCTTAGCCTTATATTTCTTTGTTTTGAACCATCATTTTACTACCATTTCTAGTTGTTTATACTACTACATTTTACCCAACATCTCAGATTAACCTGACATCGCTAGCTTTTGTTATTAGTACTACTAGCACAAAACGCTAGTAATTCGCTAGCCTGTTAACGCGCCACCCGTGCGCTCAGCTATTTTATTTATTTATTTTTCTCTCGCGCGTCCGCGCCTTTGAGTTCATAAAAAGCTCAGGTGAGTAAGAATCACTCAACAAACACGGTGAGTAATGTCTTGTCCTGTTATTGTCACTTGCACTTCATGTCACATGTTTAGTATAGCCTTCTCTGTCGACAATATAGGATTTATCTGTAATAAATGTAAGGAGACAGTTAGGTTGACAGAGAAGATTTCAGAATTAGAAACACGCATCCAAACTTTAATTGAGGATAGTAAGAGTGCTAGTGCTTTAGATGTTTTGGATGCGCATAGAATAGTGCACACTTTACATGAGTCGGTTCTGGCTGAAGTAGAGCCCGTGCAGCCGGGCAAATGGGTGACAGTGAGGGATCGCTCTAGTCGCGGATCTAAAAACCACTCTTCCGTTCCGATTACCATAACAAATCGATTTGCCCCGCTCAGTGAAACACCCACTGAGAGTGATTGTGCCCTAGTTATTGGCGATTCTATTACACGGAACGTGAAAATAGAGACACCAACCACCATAGTCACATGTTTGCCGGGAGCCAGAGCGCCTGACATCAAAGCAAATTTAAAAGTGCTGGCTAATGCTAATCGTAAATTCTCTAAGATCATTATTCATGTCGGCACTAATGATGTTCGACTCCGCCAGTCGGAGATCACCAAAATGAATATTAAAGAGGTGTGTGAACTTGCAAGTACGATGTCAAGGACTGTAATTTGCTCTGGCCCCCTTCCTGTTCGCAGGAGTGATGAGATAGTCAGTAGATTGTGTTCGCTTAACGGTTGGCTGTCTAGGTGGTGTCCGCTTAATAATATAGAATTCATAGACAATTGGAAAAGTTTTTGGGGCAAACCTGACCTGTTGAAAAGAGATGGTATTCATCCCTCCTGGGATGGTGCTGCTCTTCTCTCTAGTAATATGGCTCATAGTCTTAGAGCTCAAACATGACAATCTGGGGCTCAGGTCAGGAAGCAGACAGACTGGCTTAACCGACTGTCTGCTAGCGGCCTCGCGTCACCAAGGTCAGATAAATCACATCACATAGAGCCTCTTTCACCTAGCTATCATCATATAGAGACTGTGTCTGTTCCCCGAATTTGGAAATCCAAAAAACATTTAAACCCATCTAAGGTTAAAAATTTAATTGATGTTCAACAAATAAAAAACAGCTATAATACAGATGAGCAAATGCTAAAGCTTGGGTTGCTGAATATTCGATCGCTTACTTCAAAAGCACTCATTGTTAACGATATGATTTCAGATAATAACCTAGATGTGCTGTGTTTGACAGAAACCTGGCTAAAACCAAACGATTACATTACTTTAAATGAATCAACCCCGCAAGATTACTGTTATAAACATGAGCCTCGTCTGAAACGCAAAGGGGGTGGTGTTGCTGTAATTTATAGTAATAGTTTCAAAACCACTAAGAAATCAAGTTTTAAATATAATTCTTTTGAAGCATTGGTGCTTAATGTAAAAATATATAGTGTAAACGATAAATCACGTTTGAGATTTGTGCTGGCTACTGTATACAGGCCACCAGGGCACCATACAGACTTTATCAAAGAATTTGCTGATTTTCTATCAGATTTAATATTGACTGCAGATAAAGTACTAATTGTTGGTGATTTTAATATACACATCGATAATGGAAAAGATGCATTGGGATTGGCATTTAAAGACATTGTAAATTCAATTGGAGTTAGACAACACGTGTCAGGACCTACTCATCGTCGTAATCATACTCTAGATCTAATATTATCACACGGAATAGATGTTGATGCCGTTGAAATTCTGCAGCAGAGCGATGACATCTCAGATCATTACCTAGTCTCGTGTAATTTGCATTTAGCCAAGGCTGCAAAGCTGACTCCGTGTTTCAAATATGTGAGACCTATCACTTCTGCTACTAAAGATTGCTTTATTAATAATCTTCCTAATCAGTTTCATCATCTCAGCATCTCAGATAGCTTAGAAGAACTCGATATTACAACAGAAACGTTTAACTCTCTCTTTTCCAGCACTTTAGACACAGTTGCTCCGTTGCGCTTAAAGAAGATTAAAGAAAATAGTCCAACGCCGTGGTACAACGAGCACACTCGGCCCTTAAGAGAGCAGCCAGAGAGATGGAGCGCAACTGGAAGAAAACAAAACTAGAGGTATTTCGCATTTCATGGAAGGAGAGCTCAATTACTTACAGAGAGGCTTTAAAAGCTGCTAGATCTGCTTATTTTTCAACCCTATTAGAAGAAAATAAACATAATCCTAGGTATTTATTTGAAACGGTGGCTAAACTAACGAAAAATAAAGCTTCAAGCCCAGAAGTTTCCAAGCAACACAGCAGTAATGACTTTATGAACTTCTTCAATTATAAGATTGATAATATCAGGGACAAAATTATAACTATGCAACCGTCTACTACAGTATCACATCAGGCAGTGCATTGTAGTCTCCCTGAGGAAAAATTTGATTCATTCGTTGCTATAGGAGAGGAAGAATTTACTAAACTCATTAAATCATCTAAATCTACAACATGTATGTTAGACCCTATACCGACTAAGCTACTGAAAGAAATACTTCCAGAGGTCATAGATCCTCTTCTTAATATCATTAATTCGTCTTTGTCTCTAGGATACGTACCAAAAAACTTTAAGCTGGCTATGATTAAACCGCTTGTTAAAAAAACGCAACTTGATCCTTCAGAATTAGTCAATTACAGGCCGATCTCGAATCTACCTTTTCTGTCAAAGATATTAGAAAAGGCAGTATCCTCACAACTGTGTTCCTTTCTTGAAAGAAATGATATCTGCGAGGATTTCCAGTCCGGATTTAGACCGTACCATAGTACCGAAACAGCTCTCGTTAGAGTCACAAATGATTTGCTCTTATCATCCGATCGTGGTTGTATCTCTCTATTAGTGTTACTCGATCTTAGCGCTGCATTTGACACCATTGACCACAACGTTCTTTTAAATAGATTAGAACATTATGTTGGCATTACGGGAATTGCACTAGCATGGTTTAAATCATACTTATCTGACCGTTATCAGTTTGTAGCAGTAAATTATGAGATGTCTCATCGATCACAAGTTCAGTATGGCGTACCACAAGGCTCAGTACTAGGACCGCTGCTGTTCACTCTGTACATGCTACCCTTAGGAGATATCATTAGGAAACATGGCATTAGCTTTCACTGTTATGCCGATGATACTCAGCTCTATATTTCTTCAAAACCTAACGAAACTTATCAATTCACAAAATTAACGGAATGCATAGCGGATATAAAAAATTGGATGACTCGTAATTTCCTACTTCTAAATTCTGAAAAAACAGAGTTTCTAATTATTGGACAAAAAACTTCCTCACGTAATAATCTAGAATACTGTCTAACACTTGATGGCTGCTCTGTTAAGTCTTCGTCGTTGGTTAGGAACCTGGGTGTGCTCTTTGATACCAATCTTTCATTTGAAAGTCACGTGTCTAGTATCTGTAAAACTGCATTTTTCCATCTTAAAAATATATCTAAATTACGCCATATGCTCTCAGTGACAAATGCGGAACAATTAGTTCATGCGTTCATGACCTCAAGGCTAGATTATTGTAATGCTCTACTGGGTGGTTGCCCTGCACACTTAATAAACAAACTACAGCTGGTTCAAAACGCAGCAGAACCAGGAAGTATGACCATATTAGGCCGGTTCTGTCAACACTGCATTGGCTGCCTATTAAACATCGCATCAATTTTAAAATATTGCTGATTACTTACAAAGCACTGAATGGTTTAGCTCCGCAGTACTTGAGCGAGCTCTTAACGCATTATAGTCCTTCACGTCTATTACGATCTCAAAATTCCGGCCAGTTGATAATACCTAGAATATCAAAATCGACTGCTGGCGGTAGATCCTTCTCCTATTTAGCACCAAAACTCTAGAACAGCCTTCCTACCATTGTCCGGGAAGCAGACACACTCTGTCAGTTCAAAGCCAGATTAAAGACACATCTCTTTGACCTAGCTTTCACATAATACATTATAGACTTCTATAATTTAATGTTAGGCTGCATAGATTAGGTCAGCCGGAACCGGGAACACTTCCCATAAATCCTGATGTACTCGTTACATCATGAGAAGAATGGCATCTACGCTAATTTTAGTGTCTTTGTTTATCCCAAGGTTTTCCTGCAGCCTGCCGGATCCAGGCCGTATCCAGATCTGACGAAGGACCTTCACCTGGACCGATGACAACGCAGTGCTGAAGTGCCAACTAGTCTCTCCCTATGGAGGATCCCTCTACCACTCTAGAGATAAGGCGTTGTTGGGAAAATCCGTTTCGCGTTCCTACCCCAAAGCAACAAAATAAAATAAAATTCTTTATCAAAATTTATAGGGAAAGACAAGTACTTTGTTTAGGCTTGGCTTGTAGGGAATTCCAAACCTGCGTATATTCTAACGCACATAACTATAGAACCCATTCTAAATGCTCATGTGACCGCCATCAGCGTTTCTCACAGGTTCGCGTTTAAAGTCTGTGTAGAGGGAATGGTGTCGTCTTAGCGGCCCCTAATTTAATAACAAATGATCATTGCGACGGAAGCAAATCAATCAAAACTAACTTTAGATGGAAATAACTTAACTCTGCTGTAAAGCCGAAACAATCTCTGTTACCTTAAATTATACGCTTATCTCTGTAAAGCTGCTTTGAGGCAATCTACGTTGTTAAAAGCGCTATATAAATGAAGATGACTTGACTTGACTTGAAAGTTTTTTGTCTTTTTTCATAACGAAAATTGAAAACATTCATCAACAAATATCAGTGACAAAGCTTGATAGCTGTCAATTTAACCCTTGCTCTGATCAACCTCTTAATTCTATGCTTTCCTCTTTTGATCTTCCAACTATCGAGGAAGTAATCACTACTATTAATAAGAGTAAATCTACCACATGTCAGTTGGACCCTATTCCAACGTACTTGGTTAAAGCCTGCTTGTTTTCTCTATCTTCTTTAATTACGGAAATCATACACTCTTCACTTACTTCTGGAACTGTTCCATCTCAATTGAAAACTGCTGTTATAATTCCTTTACTTAAAAAACCGGGGGCTGATTCAAGTAACTTTGATAATTTTCGTCCCATCTCAACTCTTCCTTTCCTTTCTAAAATTTTGGAAAGGTGTGTTGCAGCTCAAGTCCAGAATCATCTGTCTCATAATGGTCTCTACGAACAATTTCAATCTGGGTTTCGTCCTTACCATAGTGTTGAGACTGCACTAGTTAAGATCTCCAATGACTTATTGTTAGCTGCTGACTCTGGACTTTTATCTATACTAATTCTGCTTGATCTAAGTGCAGCATTTGATACTATATCACACAGCATTATGTTGCACAGATTGGAGTCTATTGGAATTATCGGTACCCCTTTGACTTGGTTTCAATCATACTTTACGGGCCGTACTCAATTTGTACAGTTGAAGCAGTTCTGTTCAAAGACCTCATATGTTAATACAGGTGTCCCGCAGGGCTCAGTACTGGGTCCTCTCTTATTTATCATTTATCTCTTACCCCTTGGTAATATTTTTAGGAAGTTTGGCATTCAATTCCACCTATATGCTGACGACACCCAACTTTATCTGTCCTCTAAACCTTCTGCTAATTTTCCTCCATCTGTCCTCTCAGATTGCTTGGCAGAGATTAAAGAATGGTTTACTTCAAATTTTCTTAAACTTAACACCAGTAAAACAGAAATTCTTCTAGTTGGCTTAAAAAACAATTTGTCGAAATCTACATGTTCATCTGTGAAAATTGACAATTTACCAGTCTCTTTATCTAAACAAGTTAAAAGTCTGGGGGTCATTTTGGACAGTACTCTCTCATTTGAAGCACATATAAACAGTGTCATTCGCTCTGCTTATTTTCATATACGCAATATCAATCGGCTTTGTCCGGCACTCTCAGTGAAGAGCACGGCAATTCTAGTCCATGCTCTAGTTACGTCCCGTATCGATTTTTGTAACAGTCTTTTTTATGGATTGCCTTCAAAGGTATTCAACAAACTCCAACTAGTACAGAACTCGGCTGCACGAATCATCAGCAGAACTCCCCTAGCTGAGCACATTACTCCCGTATTACAACACTTGCACTGGCTCCCGGTAAAATATCGTACTAATTTTAAAATTCTTCTTCTTACTTACAAAGCACTCTATAACCTTGCCCCGTCATACTTATTAGACCTTCTTCATATTTATACTCCCTCTCGGACTTTAAGATCGTCTTCTTCACTTACACTTGTTCTCCCTAGAACTCGCACTACCTCTATGGGGTCCCGAGCTTTCAGTCATGCAGCTCCTTATTTATGGAACCAGCTGCCACAGGATGTGCGAAACAGTGAAAGTCTTCATGTTTTTAAATCTCGCCTTAAGACCTATCTTTTCCGGCAGGCTTTTATGTGATTATTTTTATATCGTAATACTGGTATCCATGGTTGTAATAATGAGTATTTGATTACTGTTGATTGTTTTATTGTGTTTGTAAGGTGTCCTTGAGTGTCATGTAAGGCGCCTATAAATAAAATGTATTATTATTATTATTATTATTATTTTGTTTTTTCAGAATAAAACTTGTTTTACAATCTTGAGCATGTTATATTTTTATTAAATGTGTTTAATTAAGCCATTGCTGCAAGTAATTTGACAGTTAACAATATTTTAGTGTACAGTTAATCACAAATTCAGTCAGCATTGTCATGACTCATTATCCCATGATGAAAGGTAAGACGGGGAAACAACGTCACGATATCAACGTTGATTCAATTTGCAAAACCGAAGCATAATTCAACATTGGTTCAACGTCGACATATAATCTTTATTCACCCATATTGAAAGAAGAGACGGTGAAACAACGTCACAAAATCAACAATGAAACAACGTCACGACATCAACGGTGAAACAACGTCACGATTTCAACGTTGATTCGTTTTGCACAATCGAAACATAATCCAACACTGATTCGACCTTGGTCCCTAACGTTCACCGGTGAATCAACGTTGAAATGCCGGCTGTTTTTTTTTTTTATAAGTAAATGTTCCAATCAATCAATGATCCAGGCAGCGCCAGCGCGTTCTCGTCTCCCTCCTTCATTTTACAGTCGAATGGTGGCTATAACGGCTCCAGGTTCAAAGGTCAATATGGAATGGATTAATCTGCGTTATTTTTTTTTAACGCGTTATTTTTTCTCAGATTAATTAATCGAAATTAACGCGTTAATGTCCCGGCCCTAATATATATATATATATATATACAATTTTTATATTGTATAAGGTTATACAATTACAACAACATTTAAAATTGTAACAATATTTCCAGTGTAATCTTTCTTTGTATTCGCGATTCATATTTAAACAGTATTTTTGCCAGCTGTAGTAGCTCCACAACAGCACGCATCTGTGCGTTCATTCATACACAGAAACGTGATTCATATTTAAACAGTATTTTTGCCAGCTGTAGTAGCTCCACAACAGCACGCATCTGTGCGTTCATTCATTCAGATTAGAACAAAGCAAACAGAACTGACCTAATTCCTCAGCGGGATCCATTTGCTCCTCGAAATGATACTTCCAGAACTTCTGAGGTAAATTTTTGCAGGATTATTATCAAGATAGTATTATTCCTCACAGCATCGTAAAGTACATAAGTCTGAAAGTGAACTCGCGGTGTGTGTTATCCAGCTGATGTGGGCGTTTCACAGGTTTGTTTGGATCGGCTCACATTTGTTAATGAAAAAATTATTAAAAGTAAGATACAATTGATACAAAACGAAATTCGTTTTAAAGAAAGGATTTGTACTTTCTGTTTTGAGGTCTCTGTGAAAGTTTGAAAGTCTTTTAGTGCTTTTTTTAGAGCGCTCGCGTCCATAATGGAGAACTGTCACGTAATATTGTTTTTTCCTCATACATGCGAACACGAAAAATAAAAGACAAAAGACTTTTAAGTAAAACTTACTCAATATGCTGCCGTTCGTCGTCTGAGTTACAATCTTCCTCTGAGGAAAAAGTGCATTCTTCCTCGCTGTCCAGAATCATCTGAAGGGCATCTTTATTACCGGAGAAGCGTGTCATAGGCCTACTCAAAACGCGATGAACTATCAGTAAGTCTGATGAAGAAACTTTTTATGGCATTGATCGGGGGGCGGGTGCGATGCATACTAGATCACCTAACTATTTACAAGTGAATCGCGCCGGGGGCGGAGCGGCCGCAGCTTATTATAGAGATAATGAGGCAGAAGGAAAAACGGTACCTCTCCTTGCTTTCAAACGGATTACATGAGTTGAAAACATTTGTTTTTTATATAAATTACTTCATTTAAAAGAGGAGATTTCAAGCTTCATAAAGACATATCTCACGTGCCTGTGTGAGAAGTATTCGCTGAGTTATGATTCATTTTCGGACGCGTTTCAGAATGGACTACACGGAGAGAGAGAAGGCAGAACTCGCTTCGTGTTTATTTTTCTTTATATGGCGAAAAGCACAACACTTTGTTTTTATTGTGAGTGTACACAAAAATAGTACACACTTAACAGGATAGATTGATGTATAACACAAGCATATAAGATAAAAATTAATATTTTTATTTTATTTTTTTTTTGCACTCATACGGAAAAAAACGAGCCTATCGCGGCGGCGCGATAGCCGACCTCAGGGGGTTAATAAGGTAGGCCAATATTGTGTACTAAATTTGGAGCTTCAATATCACTCACATTAAACGTCTTAAATGAGGAAGGACCATGGGAAGAACGCTTGATTACGCTGGCGTTGTCTGTTTTAGCAGAATACTGCCATCTAGTGGTAGCAGGTTTTCTCAGACAGCTGTGTGTGGATCATGCAAGGCGAAACCGCAAAATGAAAGTCTCAAAATCCAAATGAATCAAATAGGATCGACTCAGAAACGAGTCAATGAATTCACCCGTGTCACCTGATCCACAAATAGACATCTTCCTTGTTGCATGCACAAATTCTGGCCTACATTAATACAAAATCGAGGTTTTGTATTAACAACTATGTCTCTATTTGTACAAAATGCTGCACATTCATGTGATTTTGGATTTTGCACACAAGTTGTATTGTATTAGCTTAAATGTAGTGACGCACATTTATGAATTTGTCAGATAGATGGGTAGTTGTGCACACATTAATAATTAGCACCATGTCTATTCATTTGTAGTTGTTTGTGTGTGGGTTGTGAAATGCTTGAAAACAGAGAAAAGAAAGTCTCAAAATCCAAATGAATCAAATGAGATCGACTTAGAAAAGAAGACATCAGTGAATGCACGCGTGTCACCTGATCCACACATGCACATCTTCTGTGTTGCATGCGCAAAATATGATACACTAATACAGGGTTCACCAATCTCGGTCCTGGAGGGCCGCTGTCCTGCAGAGTTTAGCTCCAACTCCAATTAAACACACCTGAACCAGCTAATCAAGGTCTCACTAGGCATACTAGAAACTTTCAAACAGGTGTGTTGGAGCTAAACTCTGCAGGACAGCGGCCCTCCAGGACCGAGATTGGTGAACCCTGCACTAATACAAAGGAAAACATTTGTATTCACAAAAATGTCTCTATTTGTACAAACTGCTTCACATTCATTCAATTTTGAATTTTGCACAGGCAAGTTTAAAGGCATGGATAAAACATTGATCAATGAAATGATCACTGACAATAACCTTGACATTTTTCTTGGCAAGTTCCTGAAGATTTTCTACAACTAAATCTACTGGATATAATTATCTGTCCAGACCGCGACCCCATGGTAAAGGGGGTGGTCTCGCTATCATCCATCGTGATAACTTCCGTATCAAGCAACTTGACTTTCATGATACCAGTACATTTGAGTACATGGTTTTGAAGGCTGACTCTCTCATAATTATTTTGCTCTATCGACCTCCTAAGGTCCTGTCTAACTTCTTTTCTGAACTCAGCGAACTGTTGACCCTTGCCTGCTCATTGTCATTTCCCATTCTACTGCTCGGTGACTTTAATATTCATGTAACACCAACCAGTTACGTTCTATCTTTGAATGTTTTAATCTGACCCAGCATGTTAGTTTTCCCACTCATTCCCGTGGTCATACCCTTGATTTGATCTGTACATCAAGGGCCAATATCTCCTCCATCACTTCTACTGACACTGGTATTTCTGATCATAAACCTCTTGATTTTAGCCTCAGCCTGCCTACGCTTAAGAATTGTTCTACAACTGTCATATCTTACCGCAATCTCAAAGCTGTTGATACTGCATTATTTTGTACCTCCGTTTCCTCTTCTAATCTCTCTGATGTCTTTGATATCTCTTCACCCTCACTGATACTATCTAACTATAACTCCATAATCTCGGATATCTTAGATAAGCATGCTCCTGTCAAGACCAGAAGTGTCCCTTCCACACATTCGTCTCCTTGGTACACTCCTGAGCTCCGTATCTTAAAGGCCACTGGTAGACGGCTTGAGCGTTACTACAGGAAAACTGGCCTGACTGTTCACCATTTTGGCATTTATTGAACATATCAAAAAGTACAAATCGGCCCTGAACCTGGCTCGTTCCAGTTTTGTATCTGCTACAATTAATAAATCAAGTAACAGGCCAAAAGCATTATTTAACACAATAAATAAACTTACCAAACCCCCATCTCATGTTGCTCTAGCTTCTGACTTTGCACTTCATTCTTGACTTACTTGCTAGAAAAGATGCCGTAAACCAGTGCCTCTTTAATAATGCTACTAACATTAGTTATCTGTCGAATAAACCTGGTCAATCCCTGTCTTTCTTTTCTCTGTCTACTCCTTCTTCTGTCTCTGAGTTAATCTTGAAATCCAACCCTTCATCTTGTCATCTTGACCCTGCTCCTACTACTCTTCTGAAACGTTGCCATTCAGTTATTTCTGCACCTATCTCTCACTTCATCAATGCATCTCTTACCTCTGCTTCATTTCCTCTGTCACTCAAAACTGCAGCTGTTACCCCTGTTCTCAAGAAACCCAACCTTGATCCCTCAGTTTTATCTAATTATCGTCCCATTTCAAATCTCCCCTTCATAGCTAAATTACTAGAAAGTACTGTTGCCTCCCAGCTTCAGTCTTTTCTAGTTGAATATAATCTTTTTGATCCTTTTCAGTCTGGTTTTCGCCCTTTGCATAGTACTGAAACTGCACTAGTTAAGGTACTGAATGATCTGCTTCTCTCTGGTGACTCTGGTTCTCTGTCTATGCTCCTGCTGCTTGACCTCAGCTCTGCCTTCGATACGGTCTCCCATCAACTACTCATTTCGCGCCTTTCGGATGTGGGTATTTCTGGTGCTGCTCTTTCCTGGTTTTCTTCCTATCTCTCTGACAGACTGTTCTACATTTCACTTCAGAATTTTCGCTCACCTACTGTCCCCCTGAAGCAAGATGTCCCTCAGGGATCCGTTCTTGGGCCATTGTTATTCATAATCTATATAATACCTCTTGGTCAGATCCTCCGCCGTCATGGTTTTAATTATAATTTTTACGCTGACGACATTCAATTATATACTACCTGTACATCTACTTTATCTCTCACAACTGACAAAATCTCTGCTTGTGTACATGAAATAAAAGATTGGCTTCGTTCAAATTTTCTAAAACTTAACATGGACAAAACTGAGATTATTTTCACTGGACCTCCGTCACTCACTAATAAAATTCCTACCAACTTCACCTGTGAGATCACTGGCTCTCTTATCAAACCATCTAGTACTATTAAAAATCTTGGTGTAATTTTTGATTCCTCTCTATCTTTCCACTCTCACATTAATTCTATCACTAAATTGGCATTCTTTCATCTACGTCGTATCGCTCAGCTCCGTCCCTTTATCAGTATCTCAGACGCTGAAACTGTCATCCATGCATTTGTCACATCACGTCTTGATTACTGCAATGCACTTTTCATTGGCCTATCAGCTAGCTCCATTTCCAAATTACAGTACATTCAAAACTCTGCTGCCAGAATACTCACCCACACCAAGCGTTCTGCACATATTTCCCCAATTCTGCATGATCTTCACTGGCTTCCTATGGCTTACCGTATCAAATTCAAAATTCTCCTTCTCACTTTTAAGTCTCTGCACGGCCTGGCTCCCCCCTATCTCTGTAACCTGCTTCTCCCCTACACCCCGACTCGCTCTTTACGATCCGCTGATTCCAGCCTTCTCGTCGACCCTCGGCATCACCTTGCTTCAATGGGGGGCAGATCATTCAGTGTTGTTGAACTCTCTCCCCCGATCACTCTGTTCTGTTAACACTATCTCTGAATTCAAATCCATGCTCAAAACTCACCTATTTTCTGAATGTTATAATTCTTAATTTAAATTTTTTTTTCTTTTCTTTTTTTTTTTTTCTCAAAGTTATATCTGTTTGTATTCTGCTGGTTGCCGCCCCATCTACCCATTTTTCACTTACTGTACTTGCACTCTCAACTGCCTACTGTTGTTCTGTCTGCTGTCTTTGTCAACTGCCTTTATTGTTGTTTGTTTATTGTAAAGTGTCCTTGAGCTCTGGAAAGGCGCTATATAAATAAAACTTATTATTATTATTATTAACATTTCTGCAACATGTATCAAGTTCATTGATAAGTGTGCTTGCACGTGTTAATCATTTTGATACTATAATCATCCCATAATTTTAAACCCGTCCCTGCCCACCTCCACCAAGCACCAACATTTAAACACATAGGCAGAACTGTTGCTCTGCCACAAAAGGCCAACAGTGAAAAGTGTTGAATTTAAATCAAGGGAAGATATGTTAAAACTTTACAATGCATTAGCATGACCTCGTTTAGAATATTGTGTTCCGTTCTGGTTACCTTGCTACATAAGAAGACTGCGCAGTGATCTGATTCAAGCATTCAAAATTATGAAAGATATTGACAATATCGACCCAGGTACTTTTTAACCTGAAGAAAGAAGCAAGGACCAGGGGTCACAAATGGAGATTAGATAACAAGATAAATTAGCTCTTCTTTACACTTTCTAGAGCAGCAATTTATCTTATCTAATTTCCACTTGGGGTGGGAAGACAGAGTGCTAACCTGTTAACCTTCACCCCCCACTAGGGGTCTCACAGCTGAAAATGACCTACCTGAATTAAAATAAGGCTATGTTTACACCAGTGTTAATTTTGACTGCAAATTCTGATTTAGTCTTAGTCTTAGTCTTTTGAATAACACACCATTTAGTTTTAGTCACATTTTAGTCATCTGAAATCTTTTAGTCTTAGTCTAGTTTTAGTCGACTAAATATCATAAGAGTTTTAGTCTTAGTCTTAAGTCTTTTAGTCTTAGTCTAGTTTTGTTTTAGTAGAACAAATATTAGCAGATTTTAGTCGACTAAATCTAGTCGACAGTTGACCTGACTAAATGTTTACATCAGTCTGTTATGGAATGGTATTAAGGTTTGAATATGCAATACATACACAGATTTAACGACTGTAATACAAAACATGTATTTTATTTTATTCTTAATGTCAAAAACACTGACTGTAACTTTTTCACAAAAGATAATCTCACATCAGTGTTAATTTTGACAGCAAATTTTGATTTAAAATATAATGGGTTTAAATTGAAATGCATTCATTTAGAATTTCTCTAAAATTTCCAAACCCATAGGCTACTCCCAGAGAAAACATTAACCTGCTAATATGAATGATTTTAAAGTTTGAACGTGCAATACAGATACAGATTTAACTACTGTAACTTAAAAAATGTCTTAAAATTAAATAAAACCACTTTTCCTAAACACAGTCTTCTTTTCAATGAATGATAGCCTATATGAATTCTTTATAACTTGCATACATCATTCTCTATTCTTTCAAACAGACATATTTATTTGTATGAATTAAATATAATTAATCCTTATTTTAAAGCTATTAACGAGCAGTGAATGTTTTTCTCTTTTTCTTTTGTTGCTTGATCAATATTAAGGACACAGACCGGTTTATTACCCACTGTCACTTTAAGACATCGGATCATGTCAGTCCAATGACATGCGGATCCAATTGCACTGATGCATGATACATTCACAACTGTTTAAGACATAACCCACATTATTTACATGAATACTCTCCAAAACGGACATTTAGACATAATGTTGTGTGTATTTGTCGATTCAGACACGAAAGAGAGCTCAATTCCATACTCGCGCGCTGTATAGGTGTCTAATGACTGCACGTTTCGGGTCGGGTGTGTGCGCACAGAAAACCGTACCGAATAGAGCTCTTTTTTGCGTCGTCACTCTTATTCAGATCTACATGTCTGCTCTACTCATTCTCCCAGACGTTTACATGTTTTAACGTTTGATGAGACATGCAGCGCATGCCAATCATGCCAACTCGTGCCGCTGGGAAGATCAGCACGTCACAGAACAAATGTGCGCATCTACCACAAATGCAGGACATCGGACCGGATCACTTCCCAAATCGTCACTATCTAACATTTTCGTCTAGTTTTTATTCGTTGACGAAAATGTCAATAGATTTTCGTCATAGTTTTTGTCATTCAAAACTAGTTTTTATTTAGTTATCGTCTCGTTTTCGTCTGTGAAAAAATGTCGTTGACGAAAATAATGACGAAAATTATTCGTCAACGAAATTAACACTGGTTTACACGGAAACACAAAAGTGGCATTGCGTTATCACTTTTTATTCTGCGTTTAGACGAGCGTTATGGGGGGGAAATCTGCATGCATATGGTGATGCAAAAGTGTGTGAAATTCGATGTAGTATGCACTCCAAGCGGCTAGGCGGCAATGTGAAGCACTGCCACACAACAACACCAAGTCTGCGTGCCTGTGTACAACCTTCACTGTCTAGCAGACGTTTTGCGTTTTTACCCTTTAAGGCCCTTGCACAATGAGTCCGAAATTATTGCATTTTTTCTGCTTTCGTGATTCGGTGGCTCTGAATTGCCAAAACACCATTCAAAATGCTTGCTACGGATGCGAAAAACGCAGAAAATCGAACCTGATTCGATTATTTTTTTTTGACGGACGAAAGTTTCCGAGGCAGTGTACAAGCGTGATTGACATAACGTGACGTCGTATTTATTTTTTAATGTGCGAAAATTTTGGACTCATTGTGCAAGGGCCTTTAGACAGGAACGCGACGGTGGAGCGTTTTTAAGATTTCCACTCTGGAGGGTAGTTTCACTTTTTTGCAATTTTAAGCCCCAAAAACGCTGTCGCCGTCTAAACGAAAGGCACATCTGATAAAATATTTTTACGTTTTCACCCGTGAGTGTTCTCGTGTAAACAGGGCCTAAATACAGCTCCTGAGAACAGTGTACCACAGGCACATTTGAGGTCTTTTTGGAAAGAAGACACTTGGGAATGTACTAACAATCAATCAGAGTTTATAATGCACAAACAGATAAAAAGTTATAAAAGTTGAAGTGCCTTTAAAAATAATGGGCACTACAAATAATGTTTTATTATTTCATGTACAAATATAAAAAAAATAGACCTAGAGGAATCCAGGTAGGTCAAGGATTCAAACGTCTCATCAGTTTATATTTCAAGTTTGAGGAAGATATAATGAAACACGTTTTCTATCAGTCATATAATTTCGATGATTTCATTGGCTTTTGTTGTAAAGACAAAATGATAGGATGTGCATATCATGACGTCAAAAAACTGGAAAAAAGAACTAGATATTGCCTATCTTTGTTTGTGTGTGCGGTCTAAATTTGTTCATTACACTCTAAGCAACAAGTCAAGTCAAGTCATCTTCATTTATATAGCGCTTTTAACAATGTAGATTGTTTCAAAGCAGCTTTACAGAGATAAACATATAATTTAAGGTAAGATTGTTTTGGTTTTATAGCGGTTCTTTAATAAAGTTATTTTCCAGCTAAAGTTAGTTTTGATTGGTTCGCTTCCGTCGCAACAATCATTTGTTATTAAATTAGGGGCCGCTAAGACACCATTTTCTCTACACAAACTTTAAACGCGAACTTGTGAGAAACGCTGATGGCGTTCACATGAGCATTAATAATTGGTTCTATAGTTATGTGCGTTTGAATATATGTGCGCAGGTTTGTAATTCCCTACAGACCAAGCCTAAACAAAGTACTGGTGTTTCCTTATAATTTTGATACAGAATTTTATTTTATCAATCCGGGGTAGATACGCGAATTGAGTTTCCCGACGACGCTTTATCTGTAGAGTAGTAAAGGGATCCTCCATAGGGAGAGACTAGTTGGCACTTCAGCACTGCGTTGTCATCGGGTCCAGGCGAAGGTCCTTCGTCAGATCTGGATACGGCCTGGATACGGCAGGCTGCGGGAAAACCTCGGGATAAACAAAGACTCTAAAATTAGCGTAGATGCCATTCTTCTTATGATGTAACGAGTACATCAGGATTTATGGGAAGTGTTCCCGGTTCCAGCTGACCTAATCTATGCAGCCTAACACTGAATTATAGAAGTCTATAATGTATTATGTGTATGCTAGGTCAAAGAGATGTGTCTTTAGTCTAGCTTTGAACTGACAGAGTGTGTCTGCTTCCCGGACAATGGTAGGAAGACTGTTCCAGAGTTTTGGTGCTAAATAGGAGAAGGATCTACCGCCTGCAGTCGACTTTGATACTCTAGGTATTATCAACTGGCCGGAATTTTGAGATCGTAATAGACGTGACGGACTATAATGCGTTAAGAGCTCGCTCAAGTACTGCGGAGCTAAACCATTTAGTGCTTTGTAAGTGATCAGCAATATTTTAAAATTGATGCAATTAGTTTTTCTCAAAGAACTCCATAAAGCTGGTCAAATAGAGTATTTGAAAAGAAGATGGGTGGGGGAGGCCTTTGAGGCTATATTTACATCCAGAAGTAGAGGAGTTGGGATACTGAATACAGTATTCAGATCCGTATGGTCAATACCTAATAATCAAATGGGAAGTATTTGGGGAATTTTATACACTTTTGAGCATTTATAGGCCTCCGGCTTCAAATATGGCCTTTTTAAAAGATATTCAAACAAGATTGGATAGTTCACAAACAGGTCTGATAATTATGGGAGGAGACCTAAATAGTATATTTAATGTTTGTGACAACACAACAAAAACTAGGAAGGTCAATGTTCCAAAACATTTACAGAAATTTCTTTCTGTCAGTGCTCTTCAAGATATATGGAGGACCTTACATCCAAACTCAAAAGATTACACTTATTATTCAAATCCTCAGAATAGTTATAGTAGATTGGATTATCTTTTGTGTCCAGTGCCGAGTCCAGTCTTCGAGCAAGAGCCAGAGCCAGTCTTCGAGCAAGAGCCAGTCTTCGAGCCAGAGCCAGTCTTCGAGCAAGAGCCAGAGCCAGTCTTCGATCAAGAGCCAGTCTTCGAGCAAGAGCCAGAGCCAGTCTTCGAGCAAGAGCCAGTCTTCGAGCCAGAGCCAGAGCCAGTCTTCGATCAAGAGCCAGTCTTCGAGCAAGAGCCAGAGCCAGTCTTCGAGCAAGAGCCAGTCTTCGAGCCAGAGCCAGTCTTCGAGCAAGAGCCAGAGCCAGTCTTCGAGCAAGAGCCAGAGCCAGTCTTCGAGCCAGAGCCAGTCTTCGAGCCAGAGCCAGAGCCAGTTTTCCCAAAGGCGTTTACTTCGCCGCTGGTCCCGTCCAGCCCAGAGCCCTTGTCGTCGCTGGTCCTGTCCAGCCCAGAGCTGCTTTCTCCCCCTGCCTCATCTAGCCATGTATCAAAACCTGACAAGTTCTCCATTAAGATTTTGGGGGGGCACAGTATACCTGCTAGGGGGACCGCGGAGATCTTTACGACAAGGTTCCCAGTGTCACCATGGCCACCTGAAGGGTCATCTCCACCGTGGCCACCCGAAGGGTCATCTCCACCATGGCCACCCGAAGGGTCATCTCCGCCATGGCCACCCGAAGGGTCCTCACCGCCATGGCCACCCGAAGGGTCACCACCGCCCTGGATGCCCGAGGGTCCGACAGCTCCGCCCTGGCCACGCCCACAGCCTGTTCCGCCCTGGTCTCCTGACCAGCCTGCTCCGCCTGGACCGTCCTGGAGTCCAGGATGCCCACCCTCCCACCCCTTTGGATGTTATACGGCGCGAGGACGCGCCTTCAGAGAGGGGGGGGGTACTGTCACGGTTACCATTGGTTTCTGCACTACATTACCCAAGATTCCCTCTAGCACACCTGCACTCACTCTCAGGATCATTAATCACCAGCACTTGTTCCCAATCATTAACCTCATCAGTCAATGCATAAAACAATCCCTTTGACTTCAGTCTTGGTCAAGTCTCCAACAGGAACAGATCATATGCTGTTGTCTCTGTTACCGCTGATGCATCAAGACTCCAAGAAGTAATGTATACTTACCTGAAACACTAACCTCTATATCTTTTTGTGCCGTCTTTAGAATTCCTGTCCGATTCCATGATGTCAGAGATCCTATGTTCCTTCGAGGGTCCAGTGATTCATCCGAACCTGCTTACTGCCAACCGCATCTGAAAGTGAAGAGACAAAGTTACTGAACTGTGATTACTTGACATCAACTTCTGAAGTGAAAGTGCTTACCTGCTTTCCGCCCCACTTCGACTCATCACGGAATCTGCACTTAAATTGAAATAATACTCACCTCACACTCTGATCATCTGTAAATAAAGCTGTGTTTGATTCACTTACCTCTGTCTCCTGGTCTGTATCCTGACAAGCGCCCTATGTTTAGAGTTTGTTTGGCTACTATTTGAACATGGATGCTGTTAAGGTGGTACTCATTTTTACTTTTGTGCAAACGCTTTTGGCCTGTTTGCATTTGCTTCGCTGTCTGTCCACACGAACGAATCTCACGCCATGTCTGTTGTTTTGAAAGGAACAGGAAGTCGCTCATGCTATTCATTGTTGTCTTGCATGGCTTTATCCTTCTCCCTACACTGCCGCCCATTGTATTTATGCGGGTTAAAAAAAAAAAAAAAATTATTTATGCGGGTTGATGTAAACGACAACTTTTTTTGAAAACGATGTTGTGTGCACGATGTTATTTTTGAAAACGGAGGAGGAGAAATATTTGTTTCTCTAAATACCCGGCTATGTGTAAATGTGGCCTAAGAGAACGGAACTCCAGTTTATCTGTGCTCAGTATTCTTTCGATTTCGTCTGTTTTCTCTTCTTTTGTTTGTTTTTAGTTTTAGTTAGCTTTGTTTTCGTTTTATATTCTCCTTTGTTCATTTCGGCCTGCGAGTGAAATGAACTTAGCAACTTTACGTACGTTTAAACCTCCCGCGAGCAACACGAGCTCTGGAAGGACCAACGGGACGCTTCAACATAAACAGAGCCACGAGGACCATCAAGCACGAGCAGCCTGGTTCAGCCACACAAAGATTCCTGTGCAAGTATCTATTTCCATCGAAATTTGAATGCTTTTCTCCTTGTTGTCTCTCAAGGGTTGACTGTCTGTAATTTGCCACTCTGTGATCATTCTGCGATCATTCTCTAATTCTTTCTCTTTCTATCACTCTCTTAGTCTCAATTCTTTTCATGATTTGTTGCGTTATTTCATTGTATATACATTTATTCCATTAACTGTAGCCACATGTATCGTAGTTTCCTTTATTAAAACCATATATTCATTTATTGACTCTGTCTATTGCTCATATTACGAAGTCCCTTAAATGTTCAATCAAAGTAACAAGCTTTAAAATTGTTGATACTTTAAATAGTATTTTTATAGAAGAAGGAAGTTGTTTTTCATGGCCAGAGAAATAGCTTTCCTAGAGTCTATAAGAAGGATAACTTTTCATTAAGAGTTGATAAAAGATTGTACGGTCAGTTTTGCTGGACAAACAGATTATTCGATAACGAATTAACTCCATTGAGGGTATCCTGAGAATCGATCTATTCTAGACAACTGATATATTCATATTTAATTATGATTAATCGTGATTGATTATTGATACAATTGATCTATTGTTGCCTACCTGTATGGATAACTAAGAATAATCCGTTGTGTTAAGTTGTCCAGTACAGATACATTGGCAACGTATCCCCTTTTTTGGCGATTTAGAATGTGCGGTTAATTGGCTCAAAACTTGTGATTAATTATTGATTGTGAATTATTAATTATTGATTACACATTCCCTAAACCTGAGCCGTAAACGCTACATTCGCAAAAGTAGGTTTTTGACAAAATTCAAAATGGCAGAAAAATTTGCCTACCGGAAATGAAATCGGAGATATACATTTTTTTCTTCAGGAGCCAGCTTTCCAATGATATAAGACACTTCAGTCTACACCTTACGGTCTAGGAGTTATGAGCAGTTTCAGCAATCGATTGCTGTAGCGCCACCTATGGGCCAATTGGGGTCATACTCTCTCAACCTCTCCTCGATTTTTGTACTACCATCTGGCAAAGTTTCAAGTCTCTAGCACTTACGGTTTGGGCTGCACGATGCGTTTTAGCAGAGAAGAAAAATAAAAAATATCCTTACAATTTCAATAGGGTTTCAGCACTTTGTGATTGAACACCTAATAATAATAAAAATCTGTACAATTACAATAGGGTTTCAGCACTATGTGCTTGAACCCCTAATAATAAGCAGCATTTATCTGGGTTCAAGCAGTTAAGGCCTTTAAACACATAAGCATTTAAGGCATTAAGTTTTATTTAGCAAGCTTTTAACCACTGAAGGATACAAAATTAAGAATATGTTTAAGATCTGCTGATCCTACTTGCTTTATAATATCACATGAAACACTAAGGTGAACTACACTGTATTGGGCATTCAAGGTGAACATGATGGCATCAATTTACTGATTAGAAGTCAGCTGTAAGTCAGCTGTCTAAACATTGTAATAGTCAGGGGTTTTGTTAGTCTTCAAAGAACCAATGCAGACCAGTACAATTGTTTTCCTCTGCGTCGTTCAGAGAAGTAGTTAACAAACAGCTGTAGAGTTTGGTTAACTAAAGATAAGCCTCTAAAAAAGTTTTCTTTTAGAGATGAAATTTATCCTCTGTTGTTGGCAGGGAAGATTAACAGTTACATGTTAATATTGTGTGTATCCTCTTGCTAAGAGAAGACCTATCCTCTGTAAGCTAGAGAAGAGTTAGCGTCATGTGCTAATAAGATTGTACCCTCTGTTTGTAAGACAGTAGAGAGAAGCTTTTTAGTATTTGTTTGTGGTAACATAGTAATTCACAAAATGTTTAGGAAAAGAACTAGACAAATTATACCTTTATGGACAGGTGGTGAATTCAAGTCTTTGTTATCAGAGCACATGGACTCCATCATAACTGAGCCAGTCAGATTGAATTTAACAAAGAAATTTGGCATTGATCCAGAAAAAGTATGGTCAATTGAAGATTGTAAGAAGGTACTAGGAGAAAGTATTCGCAAGAACAATGTGAAAGCCATTATCTGTTGTCACAGAGAATTCGGTTTAACACTAGCTACAGAACTCAGAGCTAGAGAAACAGATCAAAGAGCTCCGTGCTAGATTATCTTCTGTGACGAAGAAAGTAAACCGCAACAAAGATGCAAAAAAAACTGATGTGGAAGAAGTAAGTCAGCCTGATAACACTTATCCTGACTAACAGTCTGTCTATAGTATAGAGGATAATGTCAATGCAGATGTAAATGCAGTTGAAGTGTGCGTAGCTAGACAAAAGCCTCAGGGAAAAGGTGTTAATACAGTTCCATTTGCAACCCCCATACTGCAGGTACAAGCAGTCAAAACATCTTTAGGTCCTAATGATATTGAGAGAATTGCTGAAAGTTTGCCATCAGTGCAAAGAAATTTTTCTGAATTTAGCAAAGCATTGATCAGTAAAATGCGTCTTTATGACATGTCGTTGGCAGAAGTTACACAGCTGATATCACAAATTCTAACTGAATCTGAATTCAACAGTTTTGAGTCTGCTGTTACTTCCGAACTGCAACATGTCAGTAAACGCGATTTGAGAGAAGGTGTTTTGAAAATCCTAAAGAATATCCTTGGACCCAAAATCGGTTAGTCGAGAGTTACTAGCTGTGTACAAGAGAAAGAAGAAACTGTGAGTGAATATACTGAGAGGTTCTGTCAGGTAGCTGCAGTGTACAGTGGAATAGTGGATGATTCCGAAAATGTGTTAGCTGACAAAGGAGCTCTAATCCGAATTTGGGCAGATGGTCTTGTAGCTGAGTACAGAACAGCCTTGCCATTCCTAGATATTACATGGGGTAAAAGAACTCTCAGAAGTAACCTAGAAAGTTTAGCTATTTGGGAAAGAGATTCTGATGTCAAAGAGAGAGTAAGAATTGCAGCAGTTTCTGTTAAGGTTAACTCAGATAAGCAAAATAAACGCAAAAGCCCTAGAGAAGCCAGTTGTTCTTACTGTGGCAAGCACAGACATTTTGGAAATGAGTGTAGGAAAAGCAAAAAGAACTTTAAAGATGTAAATAAGGTTACTCAGCTTCTGCTTAGCCTGCTTGATACTCTGAAGCAGCCTGATTCTCAGGGCAACCTGATAAAGTGTTAACCATTTAGGCTGTGAGTGCTTAATTTCCCCAGTAACTCACAACAAAGATGAAAGACTTATTTTTGTTTAATAGAACAAAAGGAAAGTGACTGTCTCAGCCTTTGTTTGAGGGACATTCAGTATACTCACAGCCTTAAATGTTATAGTGCAGAACACTACAATCAGACACCATCCTCTGTTAATGATGTTTATTAGGACTGATGTTTCACTGGAGAATGGAAATGTGCCAATTTTCTCACACACTGTACAGTGTGTACACAACACAGGGACAGAATAGGACACGGACAAGTGAGGTGCCCTGGGAAGAACTGAACGCAACATGCGTTCGGGGGTGAACCCAGGGTGAAGACACTACCTCATAGCCTTTCCCGATTTAGTCCATCCTTACCTCACTGGTCCATAGGTGTCAAATAAATTAAGAAATAGGGAAAGAATGAAACGACAACAGTAGACTCTGAAAACGATAGAACCATAGTGTTGAAACTGCTACAACCGTAGTTTTTTTTCATGAAATACTGCTCTCTGTTTTCCTGTTTTCTGTCTTACAGTGTGCAGATAAAACTTGATGGCTTTTTCAAGATCCATATGCAACGACGTCTCATCTGCATATGAAGCCCCAACCTCAAGAAGACAACCAGACCCACTGCTGAACGAACTATCACAAGAGAAAATGAAAAATACACAACGCAGAGAATTCACGACCCTAATCGCATGTTCGTTTCTGTGTCAACATGCAATTACAGAAAATCAACACAGAATATGTGCGACTTATGGAAGAAAGTCCATGCATGAATACTGCTGCTCTGCCGTTTCTTTGTTTTATTGTGTTACAGGTATGTGTGTATGCCATGATGTCTTCACAAGCAGCATCCTGGTATAAAACATCACCTCAGATTTCCATGAACAAACCTCATGACGGACGAGTCATCAGAGCGACTCTACGTGACAAATGGACTCTACAGGAAACAGACTTCACAGCTATTCAGGCGCCATGGACTTTCAAGACTTCCACTCTTATGCTAAATGGTTTTCTGTGTAATCATGTAGTTTATACGACATTTTACACCCTGCGTCGTATGTGTCAACAGTTATGGTTTTGAGAAGAACTATGACACTGATGTAAATCAAGGACACAACACAGAATAAGTTATATGTGCCTGTGACGATCACAAGTTACAAGAATGAACTTTTAAGTGTCTAAATTTGTATTTTGTGAGAGTTTTTAAGAACTCCCAAACGGGGGACTGAAGGATACAAATTTAAGAATATGTTTAAGATCTGCTGATTCTACTTGCTTTATAATATCACATGAAACACTAAGGTGAACTACACTGTATTGAGCATTCAAGGTGAACATGATGGCATCAATTTACTGATTAGAAGTCAGCTGTAAGTCAGCTGTCTAAACATTGTAATAGTCAGGGGTTTTGTTAGTCTTTGATCTTCCAACTAAGAGTTGAACTAGGCGTGAATGTTACAAAGTCTTAGTTCTCGTGACCATTTGTTGTTTATACCATTTGGGGGGGGTTATCTAAATAACCCCCCCCCCCCAACCCTAACCCTAACACCTAACCCCTAACCCTAACCCTATACCATTATCTCAGTTGGGGTTAATTGCCTCTATTGTCTTTTGATGATTAGATATAGTGGTCAGCCCTAAGTCTGTGTGTAAGTTCAGCACTTTTAAGGACAGCCCACTGAAATGCCTATAAAGAAACCATGTAAAGTTAAGTTAGTCAGACTGATTTGGGAAGAACTGCAGCCGCGTCAACGCGAAGTCCTCAATAAAGAATAACTTTGTTTGAACGTGATCCCCAACATCTCCTGGTCTCTGCTTCGATGAAAGAAAAACTTTACAACACCACTGACATAATAGATTTTTGTGAAGTTCTGAGTTTTCCTTTAGGATTTATAGGCTTTTGAGTGTATTTTGCCACACCCGTTTTCTTAATGACCCTGTTATAGCAAACCAAATTGTCCTAGACTGGTTTGGTTCCGATCGGGCGAAAAACCACAGTGCTTGAGCACCTAATAATAAAAATCCTTACAATTACAATAGGTTTTCAGCACTTCATGCTTGAACACCTAAAAATCCTAACAATTACAAAAGTTTTTCAGCACTTCCTGCTTGAACACCTAATAATAATAAAAATCAGTACAAATACAATAGGTTTTCAGCACTTTGTGCTTGAACCCCTAATAATAATAATTAGGCAGTCATACACAGGAAATAATTTACAATGCTTTAGTAGAAGCCGTAGAACTGGAAAGCAGTTTTATATTCACAATAACTTTTTTGGAACATCACTCAATAAACCGTAACGTGAGACCGTCTTGCTGATTTGTCTTTGCCCACAGCCCGCCTTCTGAAAGCCGTTTCTGGTATAGAAACCGTAGTGAATGATTGACATTATTTGAAATATTGTAAAAAAAACAAAAAAAACAAGGCTTATCGGTTAAAAAAATTTAAACAATAAATTTTCTCTATGGTTTGAGTATTTTTAAAACCAAAAACCTCAAGCCCTAATTATGTATGATTGGAGCAGTAGTTTGAGCCAGGATTTTATACAACAGCAGAAGATTTTTTTTTTTAATGAAAGAAATGCAACTGTGCAGAAAAAAAAACCTGTACGTTATTTCTGTATTCATTCCATTTCTATTGTGTTCTTGTTCAGCACTTACTGGACAGACTCTTGTATTATATACTGCACTACGTTATATAGTATACCACAGGCACACAGTGCTAGTATACACAGTAATACAGTGCATTATATAATATTCTACAGCAGGGGTTTGCAAATGTCTCATCAGTTACTTTATTACTTTGGTCTGTTAAAAAAGTTATCGTTTATGAACATGAATACGTGAACACTAAAGAAAAGTGGTATACTTAAGCTGACAGTGTTTTAATGTATTGTGTACTTGCTTTGGAAGACCTCATGCACTGCTCTGTCTTCATTGCTTTGTGTATGTCTGTTCTGTCTTCATTGCTTTGCGTATGTCTGCTCTGTCTTCATTGCTTTGTGTATGTCTGCTCTGTCTTCATTGCTTTGTGTATGTTCCTTGCCTAAAGATAAACAAACATTTAATTAACCCAAAAACCCTCCTTGCTTTTTTTCATTTGATTTGATCATTGCATACCCTAACTTCACCAACACTCAGTAAAACAAAGCTTAATTTACAGGCTTACATTTAAAATGTGAGATAGCCCCTGTACTAAACCCAGCATCAATAAACTACTATTTAAAATATTGTTTAAAATCAAATCATTAACGGAGGAGTAAGATAAAGAAAGATTTAATCTTACCTGTGGTTCAATAAACCAATTTGATTGTCTGCCTGCATTGTTCTGGCTACAGGCAAAATCAAATTTGTAGGCACTAAAAGCTGGAATCCGATGACTTTTCGAATACAGTGTAGCATAATAATAGACATTATTGTATTTCTGACAGATTCTAACATAGTTTTGATCAAATCCAATTGGTTCACTCTCTTTGTAAAAGAATTGTTTACACGGATCAAATTGTGTGACCACTTCTGCATTCAGCCACAGAGGCAGAACAAAACAGGCTAAAATGACAAATGTGGATGGAGCCATAATTAATACAGGCTTCTGCATAGTCTGGATAGGGCACACAGAGACCTCTGGATTTTATAGCCAAATGCAACCTTGCTGTGACTGTGGTATGACAGGACTGATGGAGAGAGTTCAGTGCGCCATAGTTGACTTTGGACCGCATACAGAACTGGGCACACACGGAAAATAACTAGAACAGGCACATCAAGGGAAAGATCTTGCTGTAAATCAATCACTGTCAGCAAACACACAGAGCGGTGAAGCAATCAGGAAGGCAGAATGCTTGGGAATATAGCCAGAACTGTAGAGTACAAAATCTGTTTGCAGTCTTTACATTTTCAGTAGTACAAAAAGCAGCTTTCTCAGGATGCAGAATTAAAAGCAGATAGAAGTTAAAAGGTTAGTTACTACTGTCAAGATGAGACCGTTCCTATGGTTACAGGTGTTTCTTTGTGTATTGTTCAGTATCTGAAGATCATATGGTGGTGTCAGGAACCAATGATGATGGTTCTGATGGATATTTATCAGTATCCAAGGAGAGGATTATTTCTAAAACCACTGTTGGTTATTAATCACAACGTCTTCAAAACCTTCTGTCCATATCAAAAGGCATCAAACTAGCTGTCATAGCAATGATGTAATTATTAAAACACTTTCTGTCCATATCAAAAGGCATCAAAAGACTTCAAAATCATACTAACTGTCAACCTGTCAATCAAAAATCAAAACTAGCTGTCAAAAAGACTTCAAAAGCCCTTTGATCTCCTTTGATCTCATCTCATCTTCTTTGATCCCTTTGATCCTATGCCAAAAGGGGCGGGGCACCTGTCACCGGAAGGGCGGGACATCTGTCACCGGAAGGGCGGGACATCTGTCACCGGAAGGGGCGGGGCACATGTCAATCAATCATTTTTGACAGG
Organism: Leucaspius delineatus; assembly: GCA_023718395.1. Classification (NCBI taxonomy): domain Eukaryota; kingdom Metazoa; phylum Chordata; class Actinopteri; order Cypriniformes; family Leuciscidae; genus Leucaspius; species Leucaspius delineatus. Next base: position 50,805,095 of record CM043362.1, read on the forward strand.
TGGTCCATCATATCAACTACTGTGGTGCTATAACTGTCAGAAACCCTTTCCTCAGTAAATTGCCTGTATTGTCTGTAAATGGTATGTTCCATCAATCATCTAAGTTTATTGGTTGATCTGGATCCCCATTAGCCTCTACCTAGGCAGTGTTTACTCTTCCTGGGGTCCCAGCAAGTAAATCATGCAAAACTACATTTAATCAACAATAAAAAGTCAAGTCAATGAAACACACTAACCCAACATTCATTCCAGTTTACTATATACCGTGCCATTAAATGTTCCTTTAATGTTCCTATATTTTAAAACTAAATTTTCTTGTAAAAATGTGTGATATCAATGGTAAATCACTCCACATTCCTCTACACATTACAGTCTGTTGTTTTCCAGTGGTTTTCCAAACAGGAAATAAAAAACATTCCTTTTATTCATGCCTGGTGTAAAAAATATGACTAGCACTATTATATAAAAGTTGAGAGTACAGGACATTAGGAACTCTAGACAGAAATATTTCTTATAAAATAAAGCAGAAAGACAATCTTTGAACAGTGCATTCTTAGTATATTAGCTCTTCTATAACAGTTTAAGTTGAGTCGTGTCGCTCTGTTCTTTCACTCGATTACAGCACTGGGCAACAGCACACGATTCGTCCAATCACGGTAAAAAAGAGCCGTTCTCCCGTTTTCATTTTATTTGCCTAGTTATCATCATCATCATCATTCACCCCCAGCCCAGAGTTAAACCTGCTTCTGTTTTAACCTGATTATAATGGGTCTCGGTCAGACATAGAAGGTCTAAGAGATATTCTGAGATGATGGACTGTGGTGCAGAAACAGTGGCAGTGTTTCACACTATTGGCTCACATTTCCCGTGTTGTCTGTCAGTGGCCAACTCACAATAACATGTGCTTTTACTGAATAATAAAGTAAATATCATTTCTTAATAAATATACCTAAAGAAACTTCATTTCTTGACTGGCCACTCTCTGCTGTCTCCGTTTGTGCTGTGTCAGCCACCGTAGCTGTCCTACGCTCTCTGAAAGCTAGGGGGCAGTGGAGGACTGGACAGATGGTTGCAGTTCACTAACCTCACCACTAGATGCCACTAAATCTCACACACTGAACCCTCAGGAGAACAATGTGGGCTTTAAACACTTCATCTCCTGCATTCTGGGGGATTTTTCTGCACTGTTCATTGAGGAAATGTCTTTATTTATATAAAAGGAAACACAAAATTCAGGTGACAGCTCAAAAAATATAAATATAGTGTAATATAGTGCTGTTAGGCTCTCAGGCATTCTGTATTGCTCTCAAATATGTTTCTCCTGTTTTTTTTTTTTTTTACAAAACTAGATTAATGTATCAGTTTAAATAATTTACAGTTGTTTTAATTTGTTTTACATTTATTACCCCTGTACACACACATCCCGGTGTTTCCCCTATTAGTGTTGAATCACGGAAGCTACACCAGTTACTTTTGCCAAGAGATTTATTATGTATACATGTGTCATGTGTCAGACAGAGAGAAACAGGCATATGAGAATATAAGGCTACATGAGAGGAGGTCTTCATTCCCCATCATGCTAGCTGTAAACGGCTCCTCTGGGTTCCTCCTTCCTCACCCCATCATCTCTGGGTTTCCTCTCATGCCTTCATGTTTCTCTGAGGTGGTACAGTAAAGCTTATATACATCACAGAGAGAGGTGTAGAGAATGCTTGTGTTTAACACTGGAGTTTACCCCATGCTTTCACATGGCTCTATCCACAGTAAGAGCTGTTTCCCAGTGTATACATTAGTGATGTACATATGGTGCATTTGCATCAGCTGAAACATCCCTTCTCTCGCTAAGAGCAGCTCTACACATCTGAAGCATCTTCATCATCACTGGATCATCTCTACACATCTTCATCATCTTCATCATCACTGGATCATCTCTGCTAGTGGACATTATCTCTAAGCTAACTATAACTCTCTCTCTGCTCAGCACACACGTGCACACACAGCCTGACTACACAAAAAAACATTATTATAAAGAAAATTAATAAAGAAAATGAATAAAGAAAAAAACCATTAAACAGTAAATCTTCACCGGTTAAAGAGTCGCACTAGACATGGCTGTGTGTTCTTCTAGATGGTGTGGCCATGGGAGGTCTGCTACGCCACCTTTAGCTCTGGGACAGTTGCGTAGCCGTCAGTGTGGGATCCTTATCGGCCGGATGATGAAGCTCAACTCTTTTTATTCATTTCATCTTTAAAATATTTGTAATTTTCAACTGGATCACCTTCAGTTAACTTGAACTTTTCTGCAATCTCGCCTACCTTTTCAGCATCCAATACCCCACCATCTATTGTACTTATCCACGATTTATACAGTTTGACTTCTCTGCCTATGACTTCTTTAGGGGACTTGGGACTTGAGGAGGCTTGAGACTTACTAGAGGAAGCAGTTGGTTTGCTGGAAACAGGTGTTGCTGAGCCACTAAATCCACGTAGGGGCGTGTTAATCCAACTACCTCCTGTTGCCATCGAATGCTCTTCATAAAGAAACTTCTTTCCTTCCTCTCTGAAGTTTTCAGCCATTTCCACAGCCATAAGAATCAGAGGAAATGTCCGGAAGTTTCGAGCAGATTCAGCTATGACTGATGCAGTGAAATATGTGGCGTGACTGAGCTCATTTTCTTTTATCTCATTTTCAAGAAAAAAAGTTCTCACATAATAAGTATATTTTCCTTTATCTGTAATTTGAGCTTGAAGGTTTGTGTAATCTACACTGTCTTTCAGTCCCGCAATAAGTGTCTTGACTCTATTCCTTCCCGCCTTATCTCTTTCTTTTTGGTCAAGCCTTTTTCCAACTGGATACACATACAGACTTACAGGATGAACAACGAATATCCAGTCTTTGACCATCAGGTGTGTGACTACATCATCTCCATCCTTTGCATAATGACGGATGATTCTTCTGACATCTCCTGCTGTGTTAATCACATAACACCTGGAAAGAACATTATTTAGTTCATTCTGATTCGTTATCCACTGAATGCCTTCCAGCTGTTCATTTTCTTGTATTTTTTTTATTAAGTAATTATTTACTTGTAAGTAATTAGTTATTTTCTCTTTATCTCTGATTATTGATTTTACCCCTATTACATAATTCTGGTTTATGTCCTGGTTGTCTGTGTTTACTTTTTCTGGAGGTTTCAGGTCTGCATGAAAGAAGGCCCAGGACAGAGCTTCAAGTTCATTAACAGCAGTTTTAGCATCAGTGTCTAACCCTTCATAAACATTCTGGTCAATAAATCTGTGTGGCTGAGCAGGCCAGCCGTATTTGTTGGTAACTGTGTTTGTTGTGGGCTTTAGAAAGTTTCTTTCATTAGTAAAGACTTGCTGTCCTCTGCTGCCAGGCTCATTTCTGATAATGACGTCTCCGTTCCTGTCCAGGGTTGCCACCACCTTCTTGCTGCCATCATTGTGTCTCCACTGCAGCCCTTCCTCAGAGATCTCCTGGGTGATGATCTCTCCTGTGTGTCGGACCTGGAGCACAGCGCTCCTGAGGTGCAGCTCGGTCTCGATGTGGGCCGTCTCACGGAGCTCCCTCAGCAGGGCTCCAGCAAACTCTTCATCTGACCCCACCTCACAGGCCACCACACTGGTCGTTCTGATTCTGTGGCCCGTCCTGAAGGTGTGCTGAATGATTCTGGCCACGTCTCGAGCCGTGTACCCTGCCAGTCTGGTCTCTCCAGAGCCGTCTCTCTCACCGTGGCCTACCAGCGTCAGTCGGCTGTCCTCTGACAGAGGCACAGGGGCTCCGTGGACCAGTCTGGGTCTCTGGTGTTCATCAAGAGCGTAGACAGAGGTCACTGCTGGACGTTTCTCATAGAGAGAAGCAGCAGCTCTCCTGACAGTCGGCTCGTCCTGCATAATGAGGATCTGCTGGTGGTCATACTGTGTGCTGTGGTCAACCAGTCTTGGTGGAGTTTGGTAGAGAGAGACTGAGTCAGGCTGGGTCATGACCTGGTAGATCTGGGGATTCTCCTGGACTGTTTCTAAGACTGCTTTAAGGCCAGACACAGTTTGTCCATCTTCTGAAACTCTTCCAGATATCTCCACTACAGTGTCGCGGTCTGCTTCTGGTCCACATGAGCCATTGAGCAGGCGTTCTGTGCTGACTGTCACTGAGTAATGAGGATCCACGCTGGACTCCTGCTGGACTCTGTCCTCGGCTGGCTTCTCTTTCTCAGTCATGAGCAGAAGTGTTGGGCTGTAGCTGTTTGAGATCTCTGAAGCACTGATCTTCTGTTCATCAACATGCTGGGAAAAGAACATATATATGACATTTAATATAAAGATTAGGTCAAGATAATCATTTATGAAACGTGGTATCTCACTCCATGTTTTCTGATGTTGAACTCTTTTAATAACTCGCTTTATTAGTTTAACACTGACTGTGTGGACAGAAATATGTGTCACTAGAAACTGAATTTAGATTTGAATTTGAATTGCACAATTATTTAATCATTTTAATGTATTAATTCCAATCATTTTTTAACTGACTGTAATATTATGAAATTGAATAAATTAGCTGTGAAACTGAATTTGTTCCTCACTGAACATCCATCCATCGTCAACCCCTTATCCTGCGTGCAGGGTCTCGGGGGGCTGGAGCCAATCCCGGCTCACATCGGGCGAAAAGCGGGGTACACCCTGGACGGGTGTCGCCAGTCCATCGCAGGGACACACATAGACACACAACCACTCACACTCACACCTAAGGACCATTCTAGAGACAACACTTAACCTAGCCTGCATGCCTTTGGACAGTGGGAGGAAGCCGGAGCAGCCGGAGAGAACCCACGCAGACATGGGGAGGACATGCAAACTCCACACAGAGAGGCCTGGAAGGAATGACCAAGGTTCAAACCCACGGCCTTCTTGCTGTGAGGAGACAGTGCTAACCACCGCACCCCGATAAGGACTGAATGCATGCAAAAACTGAGATACTGACAGAATAAGCACTTTTACTTTTGATACTTAAGTGCATTTAATATTAAATACTTTTATACTTTTACTTGAGTATAATGTTGAGGATGTTTTGGTAAATAGGGTATGTATTGTACTATATTAAAGGGACATTAAGTAGGATTTTCTCCCATCTAGCGGTGAAATTGTATTTTGCATTCAAACGAATAGCGCTCTACAGCGCCTCGCATTTTAAAGTGCGTGTTGCATCTACGGTAGCCGTTATGTATCAAAAAGCTAAGTTTCTAATAGCACTTCATCGAGTTTTCCTTCGGGTGAACTGGTTTGTTATTTTAAACAAACTGCAACTTGACACAACGAACAAACGAATGTTAGTTTTGAACAAACAAAACTTACAACCTTGTTTTAGGACCTTCTCTACTTTACTCAATAGCTGCTATTCATCAAAGAGCCTGTTTAACTTTTAACTATAAATGTTATACTGTCTATAAACTAATAAAGTACACAACCAAGCAATGAAAAGCTTGTAATTAAGACCGTAACATTGACTTACCTGTCGAGAAGAAAGCAGGCAACTTCAGGGTCTCTTTTGAAAGCTTTCTGCTGCATTAGCTATCCCGACATAAACCCTTGTTTTTGTAATCTCCGGTCACGTTTCCTTTTACGGTCTATTTTGGACTTTTTCGACGACGAGGACTCCTTATCCTGTGACTCAGCATATGTATGTATGAACGGTGTATAAATAACCGTGCAGTGTGCATCCTTTTAAACATGCCGGGGCAGTGACAAGTGCCTCTCACTGCTCTGCTCCTCCGCTTCTGTTGACTTCAGTCACGTGACGCTGGTTCTGAAGTGGCAGTGGCAGAGTTGTTGCCCTTTGAACAGCATGCCCGGGATTTAAGTCAAGTAAGTCAAGTATATTTGTATAGCGCTTTTCACAATACAGATTGTATCAAAGCAGCTTCACAGTATTAAATTAAAATAATACAACAAGGTTAGTTTCTAGTGGAATTTATTTATTGATAAAATTAAATTAAATATCCCCAAAATATCCCCAACTGAGCAAGCCAAAGGCAACAGTGGCAAGGAACCGAAAAAACTCCATCAAGTGACCTGACGGTGACCTAAAACTCCATCAGGTGACCTGACAGTGACCTAAAACTCCATCAGGTGACCTAATGGTGTCCTGAAACTCCATCAGGTGACCTGACGGTGACCTAAAACTCCATCAGGTGACCTGACGGTGACCTAAAACTCCATCAGGTGACCTAATGGTGTCCTGAAACTCCATCAGGTGACCTAATGGTGTCCTGAAACTCCATCAGGTGACCTGACGGTGACCTAAAACTCCATCAGGTGACCTAATGGTGTCCTGAAACTCCATCAGGTGACCTGACGGTGACCTAAAACTCCATCAAGTGACCTAATGGAGAAAAAAAAACCTTGGGAGAACCCGGGCTCAGTCGGGGGCCAGTTCTCCTCTGGCGTTTATGAACTAGAGGTCGGATTTAACTGTAAGATTAAAAATATTATATAAATGCCTGGCTGAAGAGATGCGTCTTTAATCTAGTTTTAAACTGGGAGAGTGAGCAACGAACAGTATCAGGAAGACTATTCCAGAGTTTTGGTGCTAAATATTAAAATGCTCTCCCTCCTTTGGTTCAAGTTCAAGTTCAAGGAGTCTTTATTATCCCCGAGGGGTAATTCGTAGTGCAGCAGCAATATGGTGGATCTGGATATCCTAGGTATGACCAGAAGCCTCGAATTTAGTGATCTTAAAGAGCGCAATGGATTGTAGGGTGTATATTATTTACATCCTGGTCAGGCCAAAGTCGCTCTACTATTGTTTATTTTCTTCTCCTAAGGAGGACAATAACTAATGTGACTGAGCAAGGTATTTCCCTCGAGTCTCAACTATGACTCCTGCTGCTAAATGCTGTCTCACCGATTTCTCCTAGAGAATTACAGTACAGCTTTGTAGCCTGATATATTATTATTATTATTCATTAAATTAATTTTCCAGTGACACATATTTCTTCCCATAGATTTGGATTCCAGTATTGAATTCAGTTCTTCTAAACTCTGCGGTGTTCACTGAATCTTCTTCTAAAGTCCACCAACCTGTTCCTCCTGAGTGCCACGGGATGTAAACCCCTCCTCACACTGATGTGAATGACCCTGCACACTCTGGCCAATGCCCACCCTGAAAGAAGATGAACATGTTAATTATAGAGGCTGCGTTCACACAATAATCACACACAATCATTAAAACCTGATAAAGATCATGTGAACAGTTAATGACTTCAGACTGAGAGTACCTTCCCTAAGAAAGAAGAATAACAACACATTGGTATAAATTAAATATTTTGCAAAATTAAACATTTTTTTATTTGTATAAAAATGTCAATCCTTATTGACTCTGAAACACATGATATACTGTAAGATCTTGATTATTATTATTCCATACTATGATCGATACGTCTACTTGTGTTTTGTTTTTACTTCATCTTAATCTGTGGATTATTTATTCAGTTTATCAACTCATGAAGATTAGAGAACTGTGAAAAATGCCTGTTCACACATGTTGATGTCATCGTATGTCTTGTTTTGTTCAACTAATTGTCCAAAACCAAAATATGTTCAATTTAATATAACCTTAAGACAAAGGAAATGATTAATTATTAGAACATTATGGCTTTTGAGAGGCTGGAAACCATCAAATGTTTGGCATTTGTGCTTGGAAAATTACTACGATCAACAAATAAATAATCAGCTAATTGTCCTGGGGATTCTTTCACAACATCGATCATAACTTTTGAGAATGTTTTAAAACTACCTCGGAGATGAACTGCTTTTTAAAGTTAGAATCAGCAACAATAATCGAATGAAGCAAAGAACAGTAGGTGTCAGGCGCTCAAGGTGATTCTCGTCTTTTCAGTGGCGTCAGTGCGGTGGTTTGGGCCGCACCACAGACTGGCTGTGGACTACCGTTTTGGAACCTTGAGTTTGATATAGTGGCCATCTTTGATTTTTAGAACCAAGTGACCATATTAGGACAAAAGGGTGGAGCTGTGGGATATGCATTACTACTGTATGCCTGACAGGTTGCCACGGTAGCGACTTATCAATCAGCTTGTAGCCCCGCCCTAAAGCCTCCCCTGCTTTCTGGTCTATGTTCCTCTAAATGGGACCATAATTTACAAAATGAACATCATGCTGTGTTGAAAAAGACTTGAAACTAGCGACTGAGACCATAAACTCATTAGGAAAGTGTTTACTGGGGTAATAAATCAGTTGAGAAGTAGCCTCATTTTCTTTTTTTGTGATCAACTTTTTATTGTCTTTAGAAATAACATCCATTCAAACAAACAGACAGGGAAGGGGGAGCAACAGACATATTATCCATAATTTAAAGGAGTCATAACCTGCAATTTTCACTTTTCCACGAGAATCAATGTATGTAATGATTGCATAATGATTATACACTGGCCGGGAAGCCGATATTTAAAAGTGAAGCGTTTGTTTACCTCAGGGTTTGTAAAATAGCCCACGTGCACGCGCACTAAAAAATGAGATTTTGATTTCTGCCCCGTCTTGACGTCAAGACGAGGCAGGATATACCATATATGGACACCGCATATATGGACATTCCATATATGGACACCGCAGCAGGAAGCCCACCCCTCTCCCCCTCATATTCAGTCGCGAAAGATGCAGAAACTTAGTGCACACGTGAGTTGCTCTGTGGTTGACTGTCAGAATCAACATGTAAATGTGTTTTCTCTCCCAAGAACGGACCTAGCTATCAGGGACCAGTGGATCAAATTCATTTTTAATGACGTGGTTCCTTCAACCCTTCCCACTGGCTTATCGTTAGGTGTTTGTGCTGTGCTAAACATTGTACGCCGGAATCCTTCACAAATTTGGGGCAATATCAGGCGTCATCGAAGCTCGGGAAAAGCGCCATTCCAACAAAATTGCCTGCAATTGAAACGGTAAGACTGTGTTTTTATTGCTCTACTGTGTGTTACAAACAGCAGCTAACTGCTAATGCTGCTATTGTATGCTATTGCGTCTGTCACTAGACAAATAAACGAAAGACTCGAGGTGAAGTAATTATTTATGTTCCCTGTAAACGATTTTTGACTGCATTATAATGATTTCTTAATTCAGAATATGATCAAGATTGCGTGTTGATGTGTTCGGGGAATTTGCCAGTTAATAGTAACATTTAAAGCCCCTTAAATGAACGAAATGACGAAAAAAGATTTGTTCATTTTGATGAACGATATCGAACAAGAGAGTCAATGGACACTGGTGGATGGTGTTGCCAGATTGGGTGTTTTTCCGGTACACATTAAGGCCGGTTTACGGTGTGTGTTTTCGCCTGGAAGGCTTTATAGAAATCCGGCATCCTACTGAACGAAGTTAAACCGAGAGAGCGTGGCGTTCAGACACCAGAATGAATGAGTTCACAGTAACGTTCATCAGGCAGTAATGCGTTCAGTTCACGTTCGCCCAAAATATGAACGAGTTCATGAACTATCGTTCAATGAACGCGTTCAGGCACAACACTGGCGGGAGTATAAGCTTTGAGGTAAACATGGGGAATGGCTGCTAACATACTTTGCAAAAAACAAATGAGATCATCATGAACTCGGCTATTATTGATTGCCTAACGCTTATACACTGGCCGGGAAGCCGGTCGCGGCCAGGTTGGGTTCATTCACAAATGCACCATGATGTCATTTTGGAATGATATGCTAAAGCATTACCTGCGGTGTCAACCCCCCTCCTTCCTGCAACCAATCAATGCGCCCCTCATTTGCATTATTAAAATGACCGTCATCAGGTTATCATCATTATTGTTATCATCAGGTGTCTTCAATAATGCTCAATCATCACTAAATTAATCACTTAATTATCTCATTAACTTCAACACTCCTGAGGTTAATTTAACACTCATATTTTAACACTTTACACTCTTGAGTGTGGACTCATATACACTCCTAGGAGTGTTAATTTAACACTGGAGTTTTTGCTGTGCATATAAAATGTCATCCCATAATTCATCCTTGAGTCTAAGTGGACTTTTGTGCCAAAGGAAATGAAGTTCCATCAAGGCGTTCCTGATATATTCTCCAGATACCTTTGGTCTGAAGGGTTCTTGAGTCCTTCATGAAGCATGTGTTCAGACAGTCCTCTGAGGCGGTGCAGGCCAGCGGTGTCGGGGCGGAGCTCCTGCCACTCATCTTTCACCTCTGAAACAAACATGTTATACTTTGTATGTAGGTGTTCCTCGTGCTTATTGGCTGACGTCTTTATTAAGATGTCTGTCATATTTCAGCAGCTTAGTGAGTGTCTCCTGCAGTATTAACCCACACTTACTGTGACTGCATGAGTTAGATTTGTGTATGGGAGGAAACCTTGTATCTCCTACACCAAAGAAATATATTTTCAGAGTATATTTTGGAATATATGCAAATATTTGAAATTGGCCCAATAAATATATTTCACACTTAACATCATATATTTTTGTTATATTTCAGAATATATTTCAATGTATTTTTTTCTGTATGGGTCTAAAAGTGTCAAAAATATATGTGGCATATATTCCAAATACATTGCTTACAAATGCTTCCAGAGAATGGTGGGGTCATGGCCCATCATCCCCAGTGTAAACGGCACCTATGGTAATGTGCAACTGTGTTCTGTGGAAACTCATATGCCTCGTACAGAAAGATGCAGCCTCGTGCATATTAAATCATTGCAATTCAAGCCTCAGTCATAGTTTACATCAGAAAACACTGCTACTGACAACATGTTGAACACATCGACTGATAGACCAAACACACATGTTCACTGACACAAAGCTTTACTCTGAGAGAAGACTTTGGGCTTTTGCAGATAATCCCCTGTTTGCTGCTGTTTGAACACATAGTTTTGAGAAACCCTCTTAGTGTTAAGGGTGGTCCCACTTTATATTAAGTGGCGTTAAATACTATGTACTTGAACACAATAAGTACATTGTACTTATGTTTTGATGTATGTTGTATTGTAAACAATTTTGCTGCTATTGAGGTGTGATACGGGTAAGGTTAGGGACAGGTGAGGTGGATAGGATAGGCTTAAGGTGTAAGGGAAGGGTCAACTGTGTAATATTATACCAAAATCCCTAATTAGCCAATTCGAGGAGAAATTAAAGCACCTGGACTGGAATGATGTTATGCAGTCTGGTGATATAGGACAAGCATTTATCTGTATGATGGATAGAGTTAATACAACTAAAAATGAATTTAGTAAAAATATATCTTACTCGAGTAAAGTACATCTGCCATGGTTAAATGAACAGCTCTGGAAGCTAATGAAGCAGAGAGACTTGGCATTAAAGGCTGCTCTTAAATCTAAATTACCACATGATAAGAGAAAATTCCAGAATTTGCGAAATAAAGTAGTAAAAGAATTAAGACAAGCCAAAGCTAATTATTTTATTAAATTAATTGAGGATTCTAAAGGAAATAGTAAATTAATTTGGAAAAATATTGATAAAATTACAAAGAAGGAGAATAAATCAGTTCAAAATTGGATATACTTCTTCTTGAACTCTGTACAGTGTCTGGCTAGGAAATTTGGTGTTAGATCTGGAGTATTAGAACCTATAAACAATGAAACGCCTGTCTTCACTATTGAAAATGTTTCAGAATCTATTGTATTGAAAATAATTGATAATTTAAAAGGATCTAGGTCTAAAGATATTTATGATACTGATGCACGATTTTTTAAAACTTATAAATCAATTCTTTGCAAACCTCTAACACACTTGACAAATCTGTCAATAACAAACTCCTATTTTCCAAATTGCTGGAAGGCGGCAGTAGTGACACCTATTTTTAAAGCAGGTGATAGGACTCTTCCATCAAATTATAGACCCATAAGTATCCTTCCAATAGCATCAAAAATTGTAGAAAGAGTAGTTTGTGATCAATTAGTTTCTTATTTAAACGAAAGTGAAGTGAATCTACACCCAATGCAATTTGGGTTTCGAAAAAATTATTCTACTGAAACTGCTAATTGTTATTTTGTCGAACAAATTAGAGGTCAACTAGACAAAGGTGGTGTTGTTGGAGCTGTGTTTTTAGACTTAGCAAAGGCATTTGACACTGTGAATCACAACTGTTTAATGTCAAAACTTCAGAATTTTAATTTATCAGATGCTGCCTTGATGTGGATGAAATCATACCTCAGTAATAGAAGTCAATGCACAAGAGTGGCTGATAAATGCTCTTCATTTGCTAGCTGTCCTACGGGGGTACCTCAGGGGTCAATTTTAGGACCGATTTTATTTAGTATTTATATTAATGATCTGCCTCAAGTATGTCCAGGTGTAAATGTTATAATGTATGCAGATGATACTGTGCTTTTTACTCATGCAAGAACTAAAGAACTAGCTGCAAACAAATTGTCATCTGCAATGGTGAAAGTCTCAAATTGGTTGAATGAGTCTTGTTTGTCTCTAAATGTAAGTAAAACTGTATGCACGTATTTCACTGCACGAAAACAAAACTCTGTGAATCCAGATATCATATTTAATGGTGAAGCAATCAAATTAGTGACACATGTTAAATATTTAGGAATAATCATAGACCAACACCTGTCTTTTAAAAAGCAAGTAAAAAAGGGTTATAAATAATGTTAAATTCAATTTGAATAATTTTAAAAACATCAGGCACCAGCTCTCGGAATCAGCTGCACTTCTTTTAGTACATACTCTGATTCTCCCTCACTTGTCGTATTGTATAACAACTTGGTCGCAAGCAGATGCAACTACACTTAAGCCCGTGTACTCCCTTCATAAACAAATCATGAAAGTGTTAGATAAAAAACCAAGGGATTACCATCACTGTACTATTTTGAAAAGGTTACATTTTTTAAGTTTTTATAATTTTGTATTTTATACTGATGTGTGCCTGATGTACAAAATTATTCATAATCTTGCTCCACCCCCTCTTCAGGGATGCGTGACCCATAACGGAAGTGCAGGTAGGACTAGGGCATCGGCCAGGGGAGACTTGGTACCGCAGTACAGAAAATCAGCCTTTGGGCAAAAAGCTTTTTCAGTTAGAGTAGTGGGGTTGTGGAATTCCGTACCTATAAACATTCGAAGCCTCAATAGCTTTTCAATTTTTAAAAATAAGCTTAAGTACTGGCTACTATCACAACAGATCTGCAACCACTAATGACTGTGTGACTGTACATTATCTGTTTTAAATTTTATATTCCTGGACTTGTAGCTTATGTATTGTGATGTTTTATGTGGTGTATATGAAATGTATGTTATTTTATTTGTTTACCTGCCCAGGGACAGCAGATGTAAACTAGCTATTAGCTAATTCTGGTGCAATTACTTTTAATTGTGCATTGTCCCTGTAAAAATAAACAATAAAATGAAATGAAAAAAATGAAATTACAAATGCAATTACATAAATTAATTACAGCTGTAATTACATGCAGGAATTTTTTAAATGTAAGTACAATGTAAAAAAATGTAGTTACACAATAAGTACATTGTATCAAATTATTAATTTCAATGTAAGTACGTAGTACTTAAAGCCACTTAGACACTATTGATTTCACACATTGTGTCTTGTGTCAAGCTGTTTATGTTTCACTTGGCAACACCAGCGTTTACCGAGGTAATAAGGTAAATACCATATTACCTCGGTAACCGCTGGTGTTGCCAAGTCAAATATTATTGAAACTTTAAAGAAGTAGAAGAGAGCCTGAACGTGTTAAAATGTAAAATATTTCTTACCCAATAGTTCAGTGAAGCTGAGGAGGCTGAGGAGGATGAGGAGACTCAGTGTCCTCCGGCTCTTTATCCCACCAGACATCATTCTGCAAAACATTGAACACTTCTTATTATCACAGTAGCAATGCACCTTTCCAGTTATCACTGCAGCTTAACGTGTGGTGTCCCTCTGCTGTCCTCCGGCTGCTCCGTCTCCTCTCCTGATAGACAGAGAACTTTACAGTAACCACTGACTGTTATAGCTGCCTGGGTGGGGGGTGGGGTGGGGGGTGGGGGGTTGGGGGGGTGTTGAACAAACTGGAGCTGGCTCCCGTCTGAGATCCAAAGAACAAAGCATGACAAAGAACAAATCACCCTTACACAAATTACTTTTACTAATTGTTAATTACAGTATGTCCGTATAGAGTGGTGATATTATTTATTAACCATACTGTTTCATTTCATTAGTGGGGTGTTATTTTGTAACCATCTTGTATTAGTTTTGCAGATTAATTTCCAGCAAAAGCTAAGACTGTAACTCAGGCAGTGAGCCGTGCTGAAAGAGCAGATCTTGGGAAGGACAGATCTATGAGATCCAGATCCCTTATAAGAGCCATAATGATCCAGTACCTGACACCATAACCCAGACTAAATACCCTTAACTTCTCTTTAAACAAGCATTTTCTTGTCACTGGGGAGGTGTGCGGCCTCCAGGTTGCTACTATTAATGCTTTAACATTACATTTACGATCATTGGTGATGTTACTACCAGTTTTACACATGCTGGACTAATACTTTTATGACCACTGTAGAAACTTTATGGTAGTTGTGCTCTTTAAATGCCTCTGCACTGGCTCACCAGTTAAAACATGAAGCCCAGAGGTTAGGCTGTTAAACAGTTTTATGTAACTGACTGATAGATGATTTAACAGCTAAAAGGCAAAATAAAACAATAATCAGTAAACAAAGATATTCTAATAAATCTTAATCAGAGCACTCATTCGACACTGAACAAAGAAACATCATTATATCCACTAATATCCATAACTTACCCAAATATTGCGACTGGGAAAGACGGGCAATATAAGGTGCAGTCCGATTCTCTGCAGCAAACACAGGGACAGACTGAGCAGGGCTTCATCCAGGCCTCTTATATGCTCAGGTGTGCCTGACAGGTGAAGGCTGAGTCCCGCCCCCCTAGGACTGGGCAGGGTTTCATCCAGGCCTCTTATATGCTCAGGTGTGCCTGACAGGTGAAGGCTAAGTCCCGCCCCCTAGGACTGGGCAGGGTTTCATCCAGTCTCTTATATGCTCAGGTGTGCCTGACAGGTGAAGGCTGAGTCCCGCCCCCTAGGACTGGGCAGAGCTTCATCCAGGCCTCTTATATGCTCAGGTGTGCCTGACAGGTTAACCCTCTGAGGTCGGCAAACGCGCCGGCGCGTTTTGCTGGATTTTCTCCACATTATAGCACTATAAACTTAAATTACTCCGTCATTTATGGTCATACAGAAAAAAGAAATATAAAAAAAGAATCTGTGATATTTCTACTTTTGTATGTGTCCACTTACAATCAAATTAAAACATTGTGCTTTTGTAAAATAAAGAATATAAACAGGGTGTGCGTTCTGCCTCTCCGTCGCGGTGAACTTTTTTTTCTTGAGCACGTCTATAAACTGAAACAAAACTCAGCGAATACTTGTCACACATTTATGAGCCATACACCTTTATAAACATTTAAGTGTGCACTTTTAAATGATCGGGTTCAAAACGAAAACAAATATTTTCTGTTTAAGTAATTTGTATAAAACCAACAAGATGTCCAGCTTCTCAAACGCTTGCTCATTACAGTTAATTTGGCCACGCCCACTCGCGCAAAAGATATTCACATGCAAATCTCCACATGGAACGCGAACGCGCTCGTTACCTCAACAACAAAACACCAAAACACTTCACTTCACTTTTCGTCGAGTTTGAAAGACGCGCCTGAGCTTACATTGGATTTAGGCTACCTCAGAAGAAGAAGAACGCAATTTGAAGACAAGAAAGATTTAAGGTAAGAAATTCTTACATGTTTGTTATTGTTGCATAAATGTCACGTTGCAGTTGAACTGTTGCTAGATATATGGGGAATATTATAATATTTAGACCCGTGTTTACTGTTAGGCCTACTGTGTTTGTGGCTATCTGGTCAAACGTAGATATGTATATGGTAACCATAATGTTTTATATTTGAGCGCGATCGCGTTTGAATGTATCAGATTTTGCAGCGCGATCGCGTTTGAATGTATCATTTGAAAATTTGAAAAGCAAAACACACCAAACGGCTTCATGTTTTTACTATTATCTCATTTCATATCATCATAACGAATGGAAACATTTGAAGTAACATGATAATCAATATATTTTTCTCTAGCTTGGTTGTTACTGAAATATTTTTATTATTATTTTACCCAGCACTGCGCATAGCCTATGCCTACAAGGCACAACAAACCTGGTGTTCATTTACTATATATTGTTGGAAACATTTGTGTGTGTGTGTGTGTATTTTGTGAACTTTAAAAAGCAATTTTAACCAGAAAAATCTAATATTTATTTCCAAAATCGTGCAGACCTTTCTCTTGATATCAGTATGTTCACTTTTTTTTCAGGGCCCAGATGAGTCCTGCCGACTTCAACATTCACATGAGTCTCTGGAACATGAACATGGTAAAGTGAAAATCAAACACCTTGGAAACTGAAGGTATGTACAATGTTTTTAGGAATGGCACAAAGGTCTCTGTCTTTCAATAAGTGCTTTTTTGCCATTTGTTGTGTCTATTTGGATTATGTTGTGTAAATAAATCCAAACAATTTAAAAGCCATTCTTTTTTAAATCTCCTCATTTACAGTATTGTGCAAGGTTGCTCAGAATGATGGGACCTGATAAGCTCCTAATAGGGCCATTAGGGAGGTTCTTTGTCTTTCTCAGGTGAGAAAAGCCTTACATATTAATGAGGTAATCCGCCCCTTCGCATAAGGCTTATTCACACAAAACACGTCGTAAAAATTTTAAATCAATATATTGTCTTCTCTGAATGAGCAGTCAGGGTGATTCTCACATAGTTTTGCAGCAAATATTCTAGGCTACGTCATACAATTTTCAAAAGTCTTGTGAAGAAATAATCAGTAGGGGTTTCATGGCCTTATTTCAGTGAGAATTTTTTTTTGTATTTTCACAAACCACGCATAAATGTCATTATCTCAAAACTACAAACTTTTACATACATGCTGTTGATATATTATTGTAGCAGAGTTTGTGCTGAATACAGTGTAATCAGACTTTAGCCATGAAAATGTCACAAGTAACAGAAATAACCAGAAATGTCAGAGCATGTCAGAACACCTCCAGGGCCCAGAAAACAGCTCAGACCTCAGAGGGTTAAGGTCAGAGGTCAAAATGCTTTGATTTCACTTTTATACAGATGTGCGATTGTGTGGTCTGTTCCCGACCGTGTCAATCAAACGCTGATTTGGCGGACCACACCTGATGAAACACTCAGTGAAACACTTCGAGGCTTCGTTTGGTCATAGTCACGTGACATGGGTGTTTCGAATCACGCTTCGGATCAGTGTTTCGACTGTAAGACTGAAAATATTGGTTACAAAGGGGCCTTGCTGGCTAATTAGCATTCGACCTCCCCCATACAGCCTGACTTCCCCTCAGAAACAACAAAGAACACACTCAAGAACATGGTTTGATGGTTTGATGCGAATGTTGATCAATAACTTATGTTTTTAGTGTCATTTGAAAGGTCTCAAAGTGAGTGGTACAGATATCTCATATCCAGATAGATAAAATAAAAGGTAATAAGGTTTATAGAAGTTTAGAGAAAACTGGTTAAGCCATTTGAGGGTGGTCTTCCCCATCCCCCATGTCACCTGGGCAAACAGTATAAAGGAAGGTGTGCTTGCTCTATCGGGGCTCTTCTTTGCTGGTCACGAATGGAATAGGTGGTCTCTTTCTCTCTCTCTCTCTTTCTCTCTCTCTCTTTCTCTCTCTCTCTCTTTCTCTCTCTCTCTTTCTCTCTCTCTCTTTCTCTCTCTCTCTCTCTTTCCCTTTTTCTCTCTATCTCAGGTGCAAACTGGGTAAGATTATTTGGTGTAACCAATGTATAACCATGTACTAGATATTCGAATTGATTGTGGAATTGATCTCTAATATCTGAAATATTAAATTGTTACATTTGATTATTCTAACTGATTTTGACATTGTTCATTTAATGGTTAAAAGGAATAGTCAAACATTCACTAATGATTAATGATCCACAGATATCATTAAAACCCTTTCATTTATGGAGTCAGATGAAATTACGAGAGAATACATAACTAAATGTATTGTAAATTTAAACAACCAAATACTTTGCATGAGTGAGGACAGAACACGTGATACCTTCCCTGTGTTATTGGAAAACCTCCATTGGACTAATTTCACAGGCCTTACAAAATGGTGACCATCGACGTGATCTCAAAACAGATCAAAACAGTTTCACGAGAAAACGTCCTTTTCAGCAAGTATTGGGATCTTAAAATCAACAAGAGGTTTGAACATCTTCTCTTTCTTCCGTGGTTGTGGTAAGTCAATTTTCTTTGCATTTTTAGAAGTGTTGAAGAAATGTTTGATGTGGCAGCCAGATGAATAATGAAAAACTTTGTGTATCAGATTTTAAAGATCACCTTGTTTTGCCTAAGCAACAAGAAACGAAACCTAAAGTGAGAATAACATCTTCCAAATAATTAATAACTCGATGAAAAGCTGAAAATGTAAAGCCTAAAAGTTTAAAAAATCAGCCGCATGTTTTCTGCCCATTGTTGTATTGGCTTTGTTTAAACACTAGCAACACATGGTGGGAATGTACAAACAACAGAGAAAGAAAAATCTAAGTTTGTAAACGATCGGAAAACACGTGATTTTATAAATAAAAAGGCAGATCGACACATTGTTTATGGAAGGAAAATTTTGGGAAAACAGGACGATATGATTTACAGTCTAACTCAAATATCAAGGATAATGCTAAATGCTATTGTCCATGTTGCCTTTAAAAACGCTCAAGGCTAATGCTAAATGCTATTGTCCATGTTGTTTTCAAAACGCTCAAGGCTACGCTAAATGCTAAAGCCATGCTGCGCTCAAGGCTAATGCTAAATGCTATTGTCCATGTTGTTTTCAAAACCCCCAAGGGCTAATGCTAAATGCTAAAGCCATGCTACAATCAAGGATAACGCTAAACGCTATTGTCCATGCTGTTTACAAAACGCTCAAGGCTAATGCTAAATGCTAAAGCCATGCTGCATTTAAGGCTAATGCTAAATGCTAACACGATGGCATTAATTAAGTGATGCATATTCTGTTTGGATTTTCAAATTTGTAATTGTGCTTAACACATTGTGCTAGAACACACTTTATAGTTGTTTGTGCTATGAAAATGTGCACATAGGCTATTCGAATTTATTCTTTAAAAACACAGGATTGCTTTACTGTAAGTGTATTTGAAACACTTAAGCAAAGGGATATAGATGTTGTATTCTATTGCTTTGCTGTGAGTGTATTTGGAACACTTAGGTAAAAGGTTGTAGATGTTGTATTCTAGGCCATGTATTACTGGATTAAATATCAAGTGTGTTTGTTGAATTTGTTTGTCTCCTAAGAGGAGCATAGGATTGCCATGTGGCTACAATGTAAATCACAAGACAAAGAAATCGGAAAATCAGAAACGAATGCATCTCATTAATCTTGAAACAAAAATCGTTTTATATTTAAGGCTTCAGAGAACTAAATATTGTTATGTTTGAATGTATTCTGAATTACTCTGAGATTTGTTTTTTTCCAAAATAGATTAACGGATTCGTATATTGCCACAAGCTGCGTCAGAGGTTAACGACGGTTAACAACTGAAATCAGGGAGTTTTGCTGGCGACTTGGGTGGGTGGATGTGTTCCGATGTCTTCTTTTCTAATTTAATGTTACTTTAGATAAATGTACAGGCTTGATTAATTCAGAGCCAAAACCTACTAAAGTAAAACAATTGAATTAAGATCTTGAAGGGCACCCAAGGGGGCTATGAAAAAGTCTCTTTGATTGTTGTGCGTGTTCGGCAAAATCCTAGAGAATTAGCCAACTGCCTCTGCTCCTGATCTTCGGGACTGGCCACTTGTGTCGGAGACCTGGGTAAGAAACTCGGAGCAATATAGTTTTCCTTGTCCATAAACGGAAAAATATAAAGTAAGAGTAAATAGAATAACCAAACGTTAAAATGGCCATTTAAAAGACTAAATGAGAAGAAAATGTATTTGAAACCTAGAAAAGAAATAAGAGAAACAGCGAATGTAGATCTTATAATTATATTATAACTTGAATTATAATAAACATTATATTACACTCGCCGAGCAGGACAATAATTGGAGAAGGGTGACTTTCGTCACTAAAATGGAATTTCTGAAACAGAATTTCATTTGTGTGCTACCCAGTGCCAAAAAGGGGCGGTACACGACTAGAATTGTGTGGCACAGGTAATAGCAAACCAAAATTGTGCAACAACTAAAATCTAATTAATCAGAGAATTAAATTTACAAGGAGGGTGTGAAATGCTAAAAAGTACCACAGTTTTTTGCAGGTCAAAAAATATCAGCACTAACTAAAATGTGTGAACAACACCATAAACCGCAAATGCTAACCAGACAACTCAGAGATCTGGCTGTAATGAGAGAAAGCAATGAGCATTGCACATGCAGCAGACTGAAGGCTGAACTGGAAAAGCAGCTTCAGGTGTACACACTGAGACAACAGCAACAATTCAGACTTGGTCAATGAAACTCGGTTTCATGTGACATCTGGAATTAAAATTGCAATTGACATGATAATGGAACAAGTAAAAGAATTCCACACGTCTGAATTTAATGCTTTTGAAATATTAGAATTATCTGTCTGTGGTTCGCTCTCCTCTGTTTTCTGTCTCAGGTTTACTTCTGCAAATTCCTCGAAGGACGTTAGCCAGGATGGGCCGGACCCCACCTGGATCAAGGCCAGGACAGCGGAATTGTTAGAACATAACCTCGGGAGATGGGTGAAAAGACACTTCAAGAGGCCATTCACACTCACAATAGTAGCCTACATCACTGCGTAAATATGGCCTCCCAGTTTAGAACTGGAACTAAATTTGCAACACAATTGTTATAGATTAGATTACACCCATCTCCTAGACATGAACACTGAACACACCCCTCCATCACTATACCCTCACAGCAACATCACCTGGGATAGATAGAGTCTATCCAGGCTGAACACTGTACATCAGACGAAGATGTGTCATCTTCACACTAACATATACAGATAGCTTCACACACACAGGGTGGAGCTGATCTCATAGCATACGCTATTCAGCAACACACATGGACAACTGAATGGCTACAGTCACAAATCAAGACAAATTCTAAGGCAGACCTGCCATTAAATTTCAAACTCCATGATTGTTGGTGGGAGTTGAAAAATCAGAGGGCCCCTGATTTCTCAACATACCTACTAATAACTGAATCATAATTAAAATGGATAAATCTGAAGTGTGAACGCTTCAATCAATTACAAAATTTACAATTCAACTCTGTCATCGACTGTGACTGAGCCAGATCAATACACACACCCTCAAACACACTCTCTCACCAACACACAAAAACACTCACAGACAAAAACACACTCTGACATTCTAAAAAATACTCTCACACAAACACACAAAACCATTGATTGGTTTACACCGACCTCTTGCTGCATTTCTGAAACTTATTTTGATTTTAATTTCTGAAACTTATTTTGATTTTAATTTTCTGAAACTTATTTTGATTTTAATTTTCTGAAACTTATTTTGATTTCTGCTTATTTGTATATTGTCCATTTTACTCGCAACAATGTTTTTGGACATCAATTCAATTGAATCTCTATTTTTGGTTACACCAAAATTTAGCTGACACTCTTCATGAAATGTTGTTTAACCCAGCACTGGTTGTTTTGTTAGAATGTTATTTATTTAAATGTTTCTAAGAACAGGGTAAGAGCTTGTAGGATCTTCCTTTGTCCTTCCTTGACCCTCTATATGAGTATTATTGGCATGGTAATTAAAAATCAGGTAATTAATGAGACCAAATGTACCACTCACATTTGCTGACATGAACATGGTATTTTACATTGAACATGACATGATTTTGCTTCATTGCATTATGCGTTCCTGTGCATTTCCTTACGACTGTAAGTTCATATATGTGCTCAATCGTGAAGCGGACATTTAAGATGCTTTTCAGGTGTCAAAGGAGAACCCCTTCATCCACTGAGGTCTGCCCAGACCACCGTACCGCTGGAGGTGACAGGGTGGGTCAAGAAGGGTCAGATCATCATCGTGGAGAAGGTGCCAGGGAAGCGGAAGTTTCTCCATGAAGGAATGACACGTCAACTGAACAAGTCACAAAAGGTCCAGGTTGACTCTATGAACTTTGCTCATGTCACAGGATTACAGGAAGAGAACCTGAACTCATTCGTCCACCTGCTGGACTAAAGCGAAACACTGGTGAGAACAGGTGTTCTGCTGGTGAACACAGCCCACTGAGCTTCTACAGATGCCAACATTGCAATAACAATTTTTGGGCTACATCTTCAAAGATAATAACAAACGTCTTACTGTGACCCCCGTAAGTGTTCATCGGAATGTGACCCACGGGGTCAAGGAGGGATCTGTAAGACTGAAAATATTGGTTACAAAGGGGCCTTGCTGGCTAATTAGCATTCGACCTCCCCCATACAGCCTGACTTCCCCTCAGAAACAACAAAGAACACACTAAAGAACATGGTTTGATGGTTTGATGCGAATGTTGATCAATAACTTATGTTTTTAGTGTCATTTGAAAGGTCTCAAAGTGAGTGGTACAGATATCTCATATCCAGATAGATCAAATAAAAAGTAATAAGGTTTATAGAAGTTGAGAGAAAACTGGTTAAGCCATTTGAGGGTGGTCTTCCCCATCCCCCATGTCACCTGGGCAAACAGTATAAAGGAAGGTGTGCTTGCTCTATCGGGGCTCTTCTTTGCTGGTCACGAATGGAATAGGTGGTCTCTTTCTCTCTCTCTCTCTTTCTCTCTCTCTCTTTCTCTCTCTCTCTCTTTCTCTCTCTCTCTTTCTCTCTCTCTCTTTCTCTCTCTCTCTCTCTTTCCCTTTTTCTCTCTATCTCAGGTGCAAACTGGGTAAGATTATTTGGTGTAACCAATGTATAACCATGTACTAGATATTCAAATTGATTGTGGAATTGATCTCTAATATCTGAAATATTAAATTGTTACATGTGATTATTCTAACTGATTTTGACATTGTTCATTTAATGGTTAAAAGGAATAGTCAAACATTCACTAATGATTAATGATCCACAGATATCATTAAAACCCTTTCATTTATGGAGTCAGATGAAATTACGAGAGAATACATAACTAAATGTATTGTAAATTTAAACAACCAAATACTTTGCATGAGTGAGGACAGAACACGTGATACCTTCCCTGTGTTATTGGAAAACCTCCATTGGACTAATTTCACGGGCCTTACACGACACATCTGCGCTTCGGGATCTCGCAAAGCTTCGGAACGACTGTTTCGCGTCAGCCATCCTTTCATGTAGGAAACCTCGTGAATTACGGCCGTTTCACGAATATTTTTTTCAGCGTGCATGTTAATCAATGAGTGCATTCACACCAGAACCAGGAGCAGCGCGTGAGCGCCCAACAGGAGCGTTGCGTGAGCACACACTTCATAAAAATGAACACAAAATATGTGTAAAGGATTTGTAACACATTTTGTGTTACCACAGACACATGATGTGTAAATATTGTTCTTAACTGTTTACACAATTACTGTGTTAAACACGTTCAGTAGTACATGTTTATATAAAAAGCACATATTCTGTTGCAAATACTCAACGGGCGATGTCAACTTTAATGATTGGATTTATGTATCATGTTGCAAATGTGAATAAAGCATTTTAACTTGCTGGGGGAAAACAACTGTTGGGACTACGCGACGCGAATGTTCTTGCTGCGCCTGCGCCTGCGCAGTGGCGTTCTTTTCCAACCGACACCGACCTAGCCAGCCGTCAGAAATATGTCTGTCTGCCTCAGGTGAGTGAAGATAATTAAACGTGTAAAATAATAAATATTTCTCCACCTAGCATGAGAAAGAGTTGTGTTAAATGTCCAGGAAACATAATTTATTTGTTTTTGACCGTTTTTATGCTGTTTTCATGTTCCGTAGCCGAATAAATTATGTTTTGTGTGTTAACTAACAGTTACGTTAGCGTCTTTTGGCAAGCGAGCTCTCATGCTTTGCAAAGCTGTTTAGGTATTTATTTATTGGGTATGACTGTTAATAATTGTTTTTAAAAAGACTTAAATGTTAATATACATGGCACCTTAAGTTTGAACTCCTAACAGTCATTTTACCAAAAACTATGCAGTGGTTAAAAGGATGGTTGTGGTGATGAGTGTTGTTTGGTTTAAAAAGCTCGCCACTTTATAACTTGATAACGCGATACACTTACTTAACGTTTACATTTTCTCATTATTAAATTATGACTCTTGGATGAGCACGGCATTATAAAATGGTGTTATTATATCTTTTATCTAGGTAATGGAAGACGGGGGTCAAATCACTTTTACTCTAAAAATTTTACACAGAGTGTCTTCATAGACGGGAAAGAAAAATTGAGAAAACTATTTACAGTTGGAAGTGTCCCATTCGGTGAAAATGAAGGACATGATGTTTTTACATTATTAATTTCTGAATATGAAATTACTTGGCAGTGCGTATACAAACTGCAAAAGCATGAACTTTTTATTTGTCCATTTCTCATGTCAGGAGCATTTTTTTTGATGGGCCATCACACAGTGGATTTATAGAAATGAGACTACGGAACATCAGACCGAAACTTCAACAGAGCCAGCGGATCTACAATTTGAAACGACGTCTTTCTACAGACCAACCTTCTCTGCCGATTACTGATGAAACAGTCCCCACTGAGTGGTTGACCTTGATAAAGAGGATGCGACCCTCACCAGAGAACTCGTCGTCAATAAAGACTGCAATCGACCAAACCTTCAGTTACCGAAGAAGATGGATAATGAGGAAATCACCAACTGTTGGTCAAATTGTCAAGGAATATCCTAGATTTCTGGACATGCCAGCCTTGGTAATGCATGTTAAACTAAGCTGCAGAGAACTTTACACACAAAGATTGTGTATCATAATTTGTTAATATTAATAATTTCTTTGTTTCTGTTTTATGCACTGCAGGTCAAGTCAAGTCAAGTCATCTTCATTTATATAGCGCTTTTAACAATGTAGATTGTCTCAAAGCAGCTTTACAGAGATAAGCGTATAATTTAAGGCAACAGAGATTGTTTCAGCTTTACAGCAGAGTTAAGTTATTTCCATCTAAAGTTAGTTTTAATTGATTCGCTTCCGTCGCAACGATCATCTGTTATTAAATTAGGGGCCGCTAAGACGACACCATTCCCTCTACACAGACTTTAAACGCGAACCTGTGAGAAACGCTGATGGCGTTCACATGCGCATTTAGAATGGGTTCTATAGTTATGTGCGTTTGAATATACGCAGGTTTGTAATTCCCTACAAGCCAAGCCTAAACAAAGTACTTGTCTTTCCTTATACATTTTGATAAAGCATTTTATTTTATTTGTTGCTTTGGGGTAGGAACGCGAGACGAATTTTCCCGACAACGCTTTATCTGTAGAGTGGTAGTGGGATCCTCCATAGGGAGAGACTAGTTGGCACTTCAGCACTGCGTTGAAAGAACGTTGTCATCAATGGTGTCAAATGCAGCACTAAGATCGAGTAACACTAATAGAGAGATACAACCACGATCGGATGATAAGAGCAAATCATTTGTGACTCTAACGAGAGCTGTTTCGGTACTATGGTACGGTCTAAATCCGGACTGGAAATCCTCGCAGATATCATTTCTTTCAAGAAAGGAACACAGTTGTGAGGATACTGCTTTTTCTAATATCTTTGACAGAAAAGGTAGATTCGAGATCGGCCTGTAATTGACTAATTCTGAAGGATCAAGTTGCGTTTTTTTAACAAGCGGTTTAATCATAGCCAGCTTAAAGTTTTTTGGTACGTATCCTAGAGACAAAGATGAATTAATGATATTAAGAAGAGGATCTATGACCTCTGGAAGCATTTCTTTCAGTAGCTTAGTCGGTATAGGGTCTAACATACATGTTGTCGATTTAGATGATTTAACGAGTTTAGTAAATTCTTCCTCTCCTATAGCATTGAATGAATCAAATTTTTCCTCAGGGAGACTACAATGCACTGCCTGATGCGATACTGTAGTAGACGGTTGCATAGTTATAATTTTGTCCCTGATATTATCAATCTTATAATTGAAGAAGTTCATAAAGTCATTACTGCTGTGTTGCTTGGAAACTTCGGTGCTTGAAGCTTTCTTTTTCGTTAGTTTAGCCACTGTTTCAAATAAATACCTAGGATTATGTTTATTTTCTTCTAATAGGGTTGAAAAATAAGCAGATCTAGCAGCTTTTAAAGCCTCTCTGTAAGTAATTGAGCTCTCCTTCCATGAAATGCGAAATACCTCTAGTTTTGTTTTCTTCCAGTTGCGCTCCATCTCTCTGGCTGCTCTCTTAAGGGCCCGAGTGTGCTCGTTGTACCACGGCGTTGTATTATTTTCTTTAATCTTCTTTAAGCGCAACGGAGCAACTGTGTCTAAAGTGCTGGAAAAGAGAGAGTTAAACGTTTCTGTTGTAATATCTAGTTCTTCTAAGCTATCTGAGATGCTGAGATGATGAAACTGATTAGGAAGATTATTAATAAAGCAATCTTTAGTAGCAGAAGTGATAGGTCTCACATATTTGAAACACGGAGTCGGCTTTGCAGCCTTGGCTAAATGAAGTTTACACGAGACTAGATAATGATCTGAGATGTCATCGCTCTGCTGCAGAATTTCAACGGCATCCACATCTATTCCGTGTGATAATATTAGATCTAGAGTATGATTACGACGATGAGTAGGTCCTGACACGTGTTGTCTAACTCCAATTGAATTTACAATGTCTTTAAATGCCAATCCCAATGCATCTTTTTCATTATCGATGTGTATATTAAAATCACCAACAATTAGTACTTTATCTGCAGTCAATATTAAATCTGATAGAAAATCAGCAAATTCTTTGATAAAGTCTGTATGGTGCCCTGGTGGCCTGTATACAGTAGCCAGCACAAATCTCAAACGTGATTTATCGTTTACACTATATATTTTTACATTAAGCACCAATGCTTCAAAAGAATTATATTTAAAACTTGATTTCTTAGTGGTTTTGAAACTATTACTATAAATTACAGCAACACCACCCCCTTTGCGTTTCAGACGAGGCTCATGTTTATAACAGTAATCTTGCGGCGTTGATTCATTTAAAGTAATGTAATCGTTTGGTTTTAGCCAGGTTTCTGTCAAACACAGCACATCTAGGTTATTATCTGAAATCATATCATTAACAATGAGTGCTTTTGAAGTAAGCGATCGAATATTCAGCAACCCAAGCTTTAGCATTTGCTCATCTGTGTAATGAAATTAGGTGATTGACAGCCGGATCTGCCTATTAGTGATCAGTAGCCGTAATATAAGGGCTGATCTGTTGTTGGCCGTGGTGCGTCACGTCCGACTTTCCCCTTTGTGCCCGTGTTTATGGTGGTTACAGGTAAGCGTGCTGTGCTGTAACAGGGGGGTAATTTTAAAACTGGTTGGTCTTTTAAAGCACTTTTTTTTTGTAAACTTAGTGTCGTTTTGTCCGGGTGTCGGTGTGTTTTCGGCGCTGCTTTAGTGGATCTAGTGACCGGTTGCCTCTCAGGTATGTGTGTGTGTATGTGCATCTGTACAAACGCATGTTGTACTACTGTTGTTGTGCTGTTGACACTGCCGCATGCTGTCTAGGTATGGTTTCCTGTACCCCATTGTTATCGGTGGGCTGATTAATAGACTTGTGCCTGTACATTTTCTATTTGGGGTGATACCTTGACAGTAAGTGTTTTAAATGTAATTATAATTCGTGAAGGGCAAGTATCATTATTAGTAACATCTCTCTTTGTGTTCATTATAGGGTTCTCCCTCTCGTTCACTCTCTCTTCATCCCGTTCTATCTTAAATTATATCGGATTTGCTGCGTTGCTGTTGTCTTCCGCTTTGCGCTGCGGACGTTTGCTCACGTTTCTGCAGTCCTGCGGTGTAAATTGTCGTGCAGACGCCACCACCATCGTTGTTGAAAGGGGACTGTTCGTCTGGTTCCGGTTGTGTGCAGTGGCTGCTTTTTGTTTGTGTATCAGCATGGAGAATACGATGATCTCATTTTATTGAGAAAAAATAATCGTTTTGTTCTTCTTCTTTTGATTTGTTTTCGTTTTCTTGTTTATACTTTTGTGGGAGTAAAGTTTGTTTTGTTTTTTTCTTTTGGTTATTGTTTAGTGTATATATATATACAGAAATATTGTGCTGTCTATTTGCACGTTATTTCTCCTTTATCAACGCAACTTGATTTGCTTCCTGCTTACATCTGACTTCAAGTTGCTTTGTAATTTCTTTTGAATTTATTTGATTCTGCTAACGTTTTCTTTGCTTTATGTGATATTGATACCTTTTTTTGTTTGGAGTTGCTTCATCAATTATTATCATTTGTTTATATTGTATGTGGAGCTAATTGTGTTTTTTGTTAGTTTATTTATTAATTTTGTTTGTCTGCAGGAGCTGGGGGTCCCACGGGTGAACAGATCTTCCGTCTTGTGGTGGTGGTTCTTCTGTATTGCGTGCTGTGTACCACTTCAAGTGTGTGGTAGTGTGATCTGAGTGCACTTTTGTGGGTGTGCGTGGAAGTGTGCTCTTGTAAAACCAGACTCCATTTTGTTCCTGCTGATGGGAGCCTCAGCCCTGCTGATATTTACTTTATTTTGTTTTCATATTTAAAATTGCTTTTGTGTCATTGCCCACATTTATTTTTTTTGTTTTCCTCTATTTAAAGTGGGGTCTCATGCTGTTCTTTTGACATTTTTAGTGTCTATTTAAAAAAAAGAACATTCTTGTATTAATAAACATTTGTACTTTTATACTTCACCCACGTCTCCTGCTTACTTCTATGAGGGAACCGAACCTGTGTGCTTAATGTACTCCATTTTTGGGTTTTGAGCATTGTTCCCTAGAGTTAATCTCTAGGGTGGCGTAGTCGGATTTCTTTACTGGTAAAAGGTTTATTTCAAAATTGTACCACTTCGCCACATCTGTATTATAGCTGTTTTTTATTTGTTGAACATCAATTAAATTTTTAACCTTAGATAGGTTTAAACATTTTTTGGGATTTCCAAGTTCAGGGAACAGACACAGTCTCTATATGATGATATCTAGGTGAAAGAGGCTCTATGTGATGGGATTTATCTGACCTTGGTGACGCGAGGCCGCTAGCAGACAGTCGGTTAAGCCAGTCTGTCTGCTTCCTGACCTGAGCCCCAGATTGTCATGTTTGAGCTCTAAGACTATGAGCCATATTACTAGAGAGAAGAGCAGCACCATCCCAGGAGGGATGAATACCATCTCTTTTCAACAGGTCAGGTTGCCCCAAAAACTTTTCCAATTGTCTATGAATTCTATATTATTAAGCGGACACCACTCAGACAGCCAGCGATTCAGTGAACACAGTCTACTAACTATCTCATCACTCCTGCGAACAGGAAGGGGGCCAGAGCAGATTACAGTCCTTGACATCGTGTCATCTACTAAAGCTGTGTCACCTGTTCTTTACACAGAACCTGTTTCACTGCAGGTGCTTCATTAAAGTCAAACACAGAATTATTTTATGTATGTGAACATTTACACACCTGCTCAGGTGTGTATTTTAGATGGCTGATAGTGTGTCTTTTGTTTTTCAGGACATCACCTGTCACATCTACTAACAAGACACACCTGCCATGAACTAGGAACAAAAGTTTAAAAGGAAACATTAAACATGAAAAACAATACCAACCATGAACCCAGCAAACCTGTTACAAGCACAGCTTTTTTCCCAAAGTACTTGGAACTATAAATGCTTATTGTGAGGTGTAATGGAAAAGTCATTATATAACTTTTGTATCACTGCTGTCATGTCTTTTCTTTTGACTCAGAAGATATTTTGAGGAATGTTCGAGTTGAAGCAACACTGATCCATTTAAAAAAGACATTTAAAGGATGACTTAAATGTAAATTTTTGCATGACCTATCCCTTTAACATTCACATTTTATTATATAATATTTGCATTACATTTGTATATATTTGCTTAACAGGCTCCAATACCAAAGGCAGTTGTAAGACAAATATATATATATAAGAACTGTACAGCAAATATTGTGTGATCTGCACTTCCTGAATGTGTTTCCAGCAGCAGTCGCTCTGATCCGACTCAATCCCCTTCACTACAGTTCAGTGTTTGTCTGAGGCCTTGTCCACACGGACACGGGTATTTTTATAACCTTGACTTTTTTTACACGGTTTGGCCGTTTGTCCACACGGAAACGCAGTATCAGGTCACTGAAACTGAACATTTTTGAAAAGGTTGAGTATTTCCAGAAACGCCGGTTGCAGTGTTGTCGTGTAGGCAGTAAAACCGGGGTTTTTGCTTCTGATTCAGGCTTCTGATTGGCCAAAGTGGCTTTACGATCGCTGCCTGCTGGTGTGGCATGCTCTTGACAGCGCTTGATAGCATGTTTTTGCGTTTTCATGTAGGCGGAGATTTCTTTTAAACCAAGCATGTGTGGATGAGATTTTTTTTAAACGCAGGAGGAAAAACTCCGGTTACAAAAATACCCATGTCCGCGTGGACTAGGCCTTAGACACACCCTTATAGTTTAGTGACAATGCCTTTCCTCCTCCTCATGCAATCCAGCGAGTTAAGTTGCTGGATATATAAAATCTGTATGCAGTTCTACAGATCTTTATTGCATCTTCATCTAATTTATTAACAACCCACAAAAAGAAGACCAAAAACAAAAAAAGATGCTTCGATCTGAAAAACTAAACAAAAACAAAAACTCTGGTCACCGGAAAAGTCTTCAGAATCTAAAAAAATCTTTTAAAGAAAGTGAAGGTAAGGCGAAGACAAATGTGATTTGATTTAATTTTGCAGTTCATATGCACAACTCAGTTTCATATGATAATGTGTATATATAATCAGTCTGTCTTTTTGTCTATCTCCTGCTTCCATATATGTATTTAGAGTAATATCCATCTGTTACATCCGATTTACAAACCAGTAAAAATCATAACAAAAAAGGTTCAGTACGACATTATTGTTCAAGTCTAAGGCTTTAGTTAGTAGCCTACATTCAAATAATGTTATTTGTTTCTTTGGAGCGCAAATTGACTTTAACAAGGATAAAAAGGAAGCTGTTCCGCCTACATGAATTACGTCAGAAGGGCATAACCAGAACTTCATCTGCTTGAACTACTTTTCTAAAGTTAGTCCCACCATTAAAATATTAAATTGGAAAACTTTACAGCTCATATTCTGTATGGAAATATTTATATTAGTGCTAAAATGAACACAAATATAAACTGCACATTTCTGGAAGGTCCACTATCCACTTTTATAAAGGATGTGTTAAAACTGATTCAAACTGTGTTAAAAAATCATTAATCAATGTTTAAACATTTATTTTGATATATTTATAATATGCCAACGTCTGGCAACCGCTGTTTTACACATATCTCTTTCAGCATTCACATCACTAAATATATTGACTAACAATCATTACTTTCTACATTAATTTGATTTATATTTTAAATGATTTCCCTTATTTTAGTGTATTGGTCACACACAAATATGTAAAGATGTGGCCATTGTAACGTCAGACGGGTGGTGAAAGAAAGATGATGATCCACGATATACAAAAATACTCTATAGTTTATTTACAAAGGCAAAACTCGAAACAGTGAGCGTGTGCTCAAACATGCACTAACACTCAACAATAACCGACAACTGAATACTGAACAGAAGAAACTTAAATACACAAGATGATTAGACAGATGACGACATGACAACAGGTGATGTGATACTGATGAGTGAACACAGGTGATGACGGTAAAGATAACGACAATGATGAGGAAGATGATTAGCTAAACAGGTGAAAGAACTAAACTAATGAAGATGATGATCTAATGAAAACAGAACAGAAGAAAACAAACTAAAAGTCCATGAAAACGTGACAGCCATTAAGAATGCGCATCACAGTATTCCTCGGCCTGCCGTGGCCCTGGTGAAGTTCTCTGGCACATGCCGTACATCACCAGTAGGGGGCAGTCCTGTTTCTTTCACAGTTATAGCGTGTACTGAAGACAATAATACGCAACGAATGTGATAACTTCTTTCAGGCGTGTATTGACAGCAAGTGACAGAGCTCATAAACGAATGAGAACCAAATTTTTAAGTATATTGTTTATGTACAGCTCAAATAGAAATAAAATATTAATAAAATATTTAGTACGAAATATTAATCATTCAGTTATTAAAGGACAAGTTCGGTATTTTACACTTAAAGCTCTGTTTTCAGATCGTTTCTGATGAAATACAATGGTTAAGATTTAAATTTGGACAAATGCTGCTGTCCCGAGAATTTTCGGTTACTGTGGTAGCACCCCCCCCCCCCCCCTCCACAATGGGTGCATAGAAACAATCCTTCATAAAACGCATTAAACTTTCGTTTACAAAGACGTGAAACTCACCGAGTGGTCAGGGGTGTTCACTGATATGCTCACACAAAAATCGCTGCAAAAGATGCTTTCAGACATGTGTTTTATCGTAGTTTTTGTCCAACTCAATACAATACAAGTCAATGGAGTTGGACAAAAACTACGATAAAACACATGTCTGAAAGCATCTTTTGCAGCGATTTTTGTGTGAGCATATCAGTGAACACCCCTGACCACTCGGTGAGTTTCACGTCTTTGTAAACGAAAGTTTAATGCGTTTTATTTATTTTTTTCAATATTGATTTTTATTGGTTTTATGACAACAACAACAACAGAAGAAAAACAAAAACAAAAAACAAACAAAGACAAAAAAACAAAAACAAAACATATACACCCACCCACCCACACAGAAAAAGGGCCAGAGTACATTACGAATGACAGTTTAATGCGTTTTATGATGGATTGTTCCTATGCACCCATTGTCTAGGGGGGGAGGGGGGGAGGGGGGGGGTGCTACCACAGAAACCGAAAATTCTCGGGACAGCAGCATTTGTCCAAATTTCAGTCTTAACCATTGTATTTCATCAGAAACGATCTGAAAACAGAGCTTTAAGTGTAAAATACCGAACTTGTCCTTTAATGGTTTTTACATGCATATCATGGGCGTTGCAACATTGTGGCGTAAAAGAGTGTTACAATAGAGGGCACAACAATGGGCTTGGCTTCTCCGTAGAGATGCAGCACAGGCCGGTGTGGTGTAGAGATGAGTCCCAGCTTAGGACCCCAGTAGTGTGCCTGTTCTAAATCTGTTCTCACGCTAACTTGTTGTAGCTAACGTGAGCTGTTTTAGCGTTATGTGGTAGCTTTATGTAGAATGCTACATCCCGCTGCTATGAAGGCCTAGAGCAGTATGCACAAGATAAAATAAAAATAACCGATAAAGGCAATTTTGTGCCATCAAGTAAAACATTATTTGTAAAGCGGTTTTCATAGGTACACACACGAAAAATGTTTCATTTCACAATCTATAGCTTCGGTTATATACTAGTATATGAAACATATAAGTTAACGGACATTAATGGTCATATAACATAGTTCAAACAACTTATATAATAAAGTGATTTTGTATGATTTGTAACCAGGAACTAAAGCGATTACCCATAAAACGTTCACCACACCGCTCAATTTTCATTCAGTTTCAAGCCAAAAATTATCACCCCTCAACAGATAAGAAACTAAGATATCACAAATGGTAACACTTTACAATACGGGTGCACTAATCTGCATTAATTCATGCTTAACTAATGCACAGATAATCATGTGTTAATGTATGACTCATGAAGAACTAAACCATTAATTAATGATTACTGCATCAGCAACTAATAGAGATTCTAAATGATTAATAGATTAAGTAATATATGAATTGTTATTAATTAAATTAATAATGTATTAATTCCTTAATAACTTATTTTATTAACTAAAAGTGTAAATTAATCTGTTAATTACAAAGTCATGTACTTCAACTTCCAGTTGTCTGCTTTAATTAATCATTAACCAATGATTTGCAAATGTATCATTATGTTATGACTTTACTTGTTGAGGCACATGACTATTAACTAATTGTTGAGTAATATGCCATTTATGGGTTTACATGGCACCAAAATGGCATATTACTCAACAATTAGTTAATAGTCATGTGCCTCAACAAGTAAAGTCATAACATAATGATACATTTGCAAAAAAATACAAAGTGTATCTGACTGAATGCCGCAGACGGATGGATCGAATGAACGTTAACTACTGTAGTTTGTTAAACCAATTCTATCACTTTCTGTGTGTATTTTTCCAAAACTTTTCCAGGCCTAGAAAATTGCTATTTAAAAATTCCATGACTTTCCCATGTTTTCATGACCGTACAAACCCTGTATTTAAGACATCTTATCTCATTATTATAAATATAATTTTATAAAGCGCATTTTCCAAAATTCATCATGCAAGATTTATTGTAAAATACATGATTGAGCGATACACTGCCGTTCAAAGGTTTTTGATCGGTATGATTTTTAATGTTTTTAAAAGTCTCTTCTGCTCACCAAGGTTGCATTTATTTGATTAAAAATACAAACAAAAACAGTAATGTTGTGAAATATTATTGCAATGTAAATCATCTGTTCTCTATGCGAATATACAGTGTAATTTACTCCTGTGATCAAAGCTGAATGTTCAGCATCATTACTCCAGTCTTCAGTGTCACATGATCCTCCAGAAATCACTCTAATATGATGATCAAGACACATTTATGATTATTATCCGTGTTAAAACGGTTATTTACATTTTTATTTCAGGATTCTTTGATGAATAGAAATTTCAAAAGAACAGCATTTATCTGAAGTAGAAAGCATTTCTATGCCATATTCTGTGAAGCACAACTCAATGCTCATTCTTAATGGCCACATCTGTACATGCGCTGCCAATGTTTTTTTATTTTCGTTTTTTTTAAACAATTATTGCCAAGTTTCTTACACTTCCTTTACTCCTCTGACAGGTATACCCTGTCTCTTTGCATACTGTATATATCTATAGTTTATTGTCCTATTTGGTTTCAGTTATAATCATTAACTCATTTTCCAAGAGAAAAGGCCTTTACACAGAGACACAAAGAAAGACTACAAGCCAAGCTGTTTTCAAACTAAGGAAATAATCAGACTAAAATATTACATCAATAAAATAATGATTAAATATGTAACATATTGAATAACATTGATAATGCAGTTTATCATAATATGCTGAAACAACAACATAAAATGTATTAAAGATAAATAAAAAAATACATAAAAACTCAAGGGAAAACCAGGAGGGCAATCCAGCACAGTCGGGGAATCATTGGAAGAAAGCAGAGAAAACTAATTATTAACTGGAGAAAACTAGAAGAAGGGCACAGCTAACTAACTCAGGCAATATGGCTATGGTGGAAACAGACAATACACAACACCAGACCACAGGCGTAACTATCGGTAAGCAGGGTAAGCGGTTGCTTATGGGCCCGGACCAATCAGGGGCCCGCCCGCATTAGAAGATATTGATTGACAGCCGGGTCCCCCTATCGCATTTTACTACTTAGTCTGATCGCATTTTAATTTTTTGCAAATTGATTTGAAAAAATAATGACAACAACATATTTCACTGATCATTAAATAAATGTTTGAAACGAACAATGATGAATTTGGTGTAATTTGTTTCGAATTGGGACTGGGGAATCCCCGGGTGAACATGCACATTGCGTGCAAAACAGTAAAAACGCTGAACTTGAGACAGATATAGCAGCCGCGCCCACGGCGCACCCATTTTAGGTCCGGGCCCACCCATTTTCTACTATGGTTTTGTACGTTTCTTCATTCGGATCTATTTGCGATCCATTCCATTCTAAACAAACAACGCAGTTTATATGCTTCGTCCTTGTTTCATTATTCATTAAGATAATAATGAATAAATGCACGCATAATTATCAGTGAACTTGATAAATGTTGCAGATATGTGTTACTATGCATGCACAAACAAATGCCTTTTAACTTATGTGTGCAAAATTCAGAATAAAATTAATGTGCAGCAATTTGTACAAATAGAGAGTCTGTAGGCCTACTATATGTAGCCATCAAGCTCATTTAGTTACATATTTGTTAAAATATTATAATGTTATTTTTTCATCTAAGTTGATTATGAAAAGTGAACTGCACGAGTAAGATAGGATACGCAATATCGAGAGACATGGAGCGGGTCAGACATGATTTTGACCACTTAATTAAGTTAGAAAGCTCTTTTTAAGTGAATTTCGTTTTGTATAAATTGTATCTTAATTTTAATATTTTTTAATAGGAGACATATATAATCATAGAGGCGCCCGCGCGGTCACTTGCATTGCTCGTGAATAGGAGCGCATCTCATCCTAACTTAACGAAACTCAGCATATGCCTCACAGACATGAAATATATCTTAAAGCTTGAAATGTCTTTTTAACAATTTAAAACGAAAAGAAAAGGCTAGGCCTACTCTCTGTTTATGCAATCCATGATGTGCATTTCTCTCTATCGCATTCACGGAGATGACGATCGACAACTTCATCTTCACAGCTGTTGCTGCTGTTAATAAACTAAAAACAATAGGCCTAAAATTGTATTAAACAATACATTAAATGAAATTGTAATTTTTTTTTAAAAAGCAACAAATAAATCCTGTTTAAGTTTTTTTTTTAAACCTGTGCTAATTACGCATTAAATTCAGGTAGGCTACTGAGTCGCTGTCCTCAGTGCCGCAGAAAAGGAGATGAAGGGGAACCTGTTTACAATCAAACCTACAATAAAAATCCTGGCGCTAGTGAGATAGGCTATAGTCGTCAAATTTTAAACACAAAAGTGGCTTTCAAAAGCGCAAACGAAAAGTGGAATTTGATCAATTAATTAATAAATTACCAAAAATAGGAAGCTTCTTTAAAAAGATGACACAGGGGGAGATCGAGATGGAGCAAGAGAGTGAAGCGAGTAAAGCACCTGAAGCGATTGAGAATGCCCGTGCGCGCTATCTGGATCTTAAGTAGCCTATATGGTTGACAACTTTGCACAGAGGAAAGCCCGGAAAATGCAGCTATAATGTAAGTGAGCACCTTTTTTTAAAGTATTTGGACCTAGGCCTATGTGTATATAGCAGTGACAGTAACAGTAACAATGTGTTATTATGGTGCGCCGTCACCAGCAGTTTTTTTTGGTGCGCATAGCGTCATCACGTGTTGTAGCCTAGTAGGGGGGCCCGCCTTGATAATCCTGCTTAAGGGCCCAGTGTTGGCTCGTTACGCAACAACACCAGACGCTAGAGGTTTCCCATCATGAAACGAGTCGGGGGAGAGCAACTTGACACCTAAACACACTCGGAAACAGTGATTAGAAAAACATTACACTTTTAGGATGTCTTGTTCACAATTCAATCTACCTCAATGTTGAAAGATACTGTAATTGTCCTAATAATTGTCCTTTTATTTTCGAAGGGCTGTCTTGAGGCTGTGTTTTACAGAACGTTCGGTTTGTGGCCGTATTCAGTGAAAATGATACAAGGGCATTGCTCCCATGTCTCACAGCGGGTGTCAAATGTCCTAGTTCAAAATAAAAAGGAACGATGCTTTTATGAAATGTAGTGGCGTAAATGTACAATATTATGCTTTGAGATGGAGTGAAGTAAAAGTTTCTCCAGATAAACATATTTTGTACAGATATAGAAACATTTACAATTGTCACAGTAACAAAGTAAAAATACTCTGTTCACCAGAAACAAAATATCAAAAGACTTAATGTGTGCTAGTCATAATGAAAATAAATGTGTTTATAAACAACTATTAGAAACTCATAAGGCTTTTTAACTTTCTTAAGCAATCCATAAGCTGTTAAGTTTCTTATAAGTGCTTATGACTGTCTGACAGTCTAATAATAATGAAAATGAATCCTGTAATGATTGGTTCTTATTGAACATCAGGTTGTTGGAGGAGTTGGTATAATAGCATGGGAACTTCCTGAAATGATTGACAACTGGACCAAACTGATCAAGGGGAACCATGTGACTGAAGCCAGCCAATCACTGAGAGACACAGCCGAACAAATCCAGGAGACCACTCAGAATATGAAGGAACAGTTCAAGTACATAGAGTATGTTTTCAATTTAATATATATATATATATATATATATATATATATATATATATATATATATATATATATATATATATATAATTGAGATTCTACCTCCTGTAGGTGTGTAAAGAGTTTACATTTCTTTTGTGAGACCGCAGCAGTTTGATTCATGTCAGATAACATTTAACACCAGCATGTTTTTTGCATTGGAACTTGTCCAAACCCCTTTAGGTGAACAGCCAACTTCTGTATAATCAGTTCATTTCTTACAGTCTGCAATACAGTTGGTTCATTGCTACCATCTCATTGGCTTCTCAAACTTCCTTGCATCTTGCGTGAGATGGATTGTATCTCCACAATTCCACTTCTTAACAGAGCTTTGTAGTGTGGACCTTTGCAACTTAATTAGTCGTCAGTTCTCAGATATTTTGTCATTTTGAGGCCACAGCATCTCCAGGGCAAACCCCAGCATCCTCCGTATTTACCCCTAATGATCATTTTGCAGCCCATCTGGGATCCTTCCTTCTTAGCCTCAGCAGCCTCTGCCAGTGACCTGATGGCTTGACGGAGGGCCTGGCCTCCATCTCCTAACCCTATTCAGTAGTGGCTATAAAACCTCTACAACCAGCCTCTAGTGGGAGCATCTGGGTTCGCCAGCCCCGTTGTACTGCTTCGGCTGCTAGTTCTTAGTACTTCAGCTTTTTACCCTCATTCGCTTCACCCACTGTATCCCCATTCAATGGCACAGTTAATTTCATGATGAACAGGGACTTTTGCAGGGTTGACCACAAGATCAGGTCAGGCCTGAGGTTAGCTGTAATTATCTCAGGTGGAAAGCTGAGCTTCTTGTCTAGATCAACCTGCACTTTCCAGTCTCGGGCAGCACCAAGTAGGGTTGATCCCATGTTTTTAGTTGGCTTCACTGGAAGCTGTCCTGCTCTTATGAAGACGGGTTTATGAAAATCCATGCTCTGGAGATAGAGGACATTGGTGGTGATTATAGGGATGGGTACTGATGCTTCTGTTCTGCTTTCGGCACCAGAGAAAATAAGAAAATACTTTATTATTTATTATTGCTAAATAAACATTAT
Source organism: Leucaspius delineatus (assembly GCA_023718395.1). Classification (NCBI taxonomy): domain Eukaryota; kingdom Metazoa; phylum Chordata; class Actinopteri; order Cypriniformes; family Leuciscidae; genus Leucaspius; species Leucaspius delineatus. Next base: position 50,844,432 of record CM043362.1, read on the forward strand.
CGTGCAATCTCACCAACCATTTCTAATTTGCGATAATATTAAGACATTCATCAATTTCGTCTGGTTTTTGTGTTATACACAAGAAGTGAGATCTCTTGTGTGCAGAGTCTGTCTGTCTCGCGCACAGCATGAACGGTCCCGCTTAATAATAGAGCGATGATGGCGGAGGGAACCAAACGCTCATAAGTGTGGTCACACTTCTAGAGCTGATGCAGAAAACTCTACACTGGTTTACACTGGCAGAGTCTCAATCTGCGAGTCCTGGTCAGACTCATTCAGACGAAAGTAGTGACGGGTCCTTCATGAACGATCCATTCAGTGCGTCTGTCACGGGACAAATGAACGAAAGACTTGGAAGTTAAAGTAAATATTTATGTTCCCTGTAAATTATTGTTGACTGCATTATAATGATATCTTAATTCAGAACATGATAAAGACTGCGTAGGTGGATGTGTTCGGGGAATTTGCCTGTTAAAAGTATAACATTTAAAGCCCTTTAAATGAACGAAATGACTCGGAAAAGATTTGTTCATTTTGATGAACGAGATCGAACAAGAGATTCAGTGAAATGATCCGAACTTCCCATCACTGGATGAATGATCAAGTTTACCCCCTTTAACTTATGAACTGTTTGCTGAAATAACCACAACATGAACAACAACACTGAAGTAAGAGAATGAGTTATATCGGTCAATCTAATGCGCAGGAAAGATGTGTTCATTACAATAGCAACAGCAGCTCCTGTGAGTTTGGCAGCAGAAGGCGGACCAGCACAATATTAGGAAGGTCATAATGGTATGCGTCACAACATAACCAGGCTGAGGGCCAGAATACAATTCACAGAAGTTTATTTAAGGCAATTCCACAGACTAATTGAAGTTCAGGAACTTAGGAAAAGTCTTCAGACATAAATATATAATAATAGAACACAGGAAGTCCTTTCTTGAAATGTCTCTTAAGGAAAACTCTCAGAAGATACCAGAAGTCCTCTCTCGGACGATCCTCATCATATATCTCACAGAAGAAGAGTGAAGTCCTCTCTTGGACGATCCTCATCATATATCTCACAGAAGAAGAGTGAAGTCCTCTCTCGGACGATCCTCATCATATATCTCACAGAAGAAGAGTGAAGTCCTCTCTCGGACGATCCTCATCATATATCTCACAGAAGAAGAGTGAAGTCCTCTCTCGGACGATCCTCATCATATATCTCACAGAAGAAGAGTGAAGTCCTCTCTCGGACGATCCTCATCATATATCTCACAGAAGAAGAGTGAAGTCCTCTCTCGGACGATCCTCATCATATATCTCACAGAAGAAGAGTGAAGTCCTCTCTCGGACGATCCTCATCATATATCTCACAGAAGAAGAGTGAAGTCCTCTCTCTTGGACGATCCTCATCATATATCTCACAGAAGAAGAGTGAAGTCCTCTCTCGGACGATCCTCATCATATATCTCACAGAAGAAGAGTGAAGTCCTCCTTTGGACGATCCTCATCATATATCTCACAGAAGAAGAGTGAAGTCCTCTCTTGGACGATCCTCATCATATATCTCACAGAAGAAGAGTGAAGTCCTCTCTTGGACGATCCTCATCATATATCTCACAGAAGAAGAGTGAAGTCCTCTCTTGGACGATCCTCATCATATATCTCACAGAAGAAGAGTGAAGTCCTCTCTCGGACGATCCTCATCATATATCTCACAGAAGAAGAGTGAAGTCCTCCTTTGGACGATCCTCATCATATATCTCACAGAAGAAGAGTGAAGTCCTCCTTTGGACGATCCTCATCATATAACTCACAGAAGAAGAGTGAAGTCCTCCTTTGGACGATCCTCATCATATATCTCACAGAAGAAGAGTGAAGTCCTCTCTCTGACGATCCTCATCATATATCTCACAGAAGAAGAGTGAAGTCCTCCTTTGGACGATCCTCATCATATATCTCACAGAAGAAGAGTGAAGTCCTCCTTTGGACGATCCTCATCATATATCTCACAGAAGAAGAGTGAAGTCCTCCTTTGGACGATCCTCATCATATATCTCACAGAAGAAGAGTGAAGTCCTCTCTCGGACGATCCTCATCATATATCTCACAGAAGAAGAGTGAAGTCCTCCTTTGGACGATCCTCATCATATATCTCACAGAAGAAGAGTGAAGTCCTCTCTCTTGGACGATCCTCATCATATATCTCACAGAAGAAGAGTGAAGTCCTCTCTCGGACGATCCTCATCATATATCTCACAGAAGAAGAGTGAAGTCCTCCTTTGGACGATCCTCATCATATATCTCACAGAAGAAGAGTGAAGTCCTCTCTCTGACGATCCTCATCATATATCTCACAGAAGAAGAGTGAAGTCCTCCTTTGGACGATCCTCATCATATATCTCACAGAAGAAGAGTGAAGTCCTCCTTTGGACGATCCTCATCATATATCTCACAGAAGAAGAGTGAAGTCCTCCTTTGGACGATCCTCATCATATATCTCACAGAAGAAGAGTGAAGTCCTCTCTTGGACGATCCTCATCATATATCTCACAGAAGAAGAGTGAAGTACTCTCTTGGACGATCCTCATCATATATCTCACAGAAGAAGAGTGAAGTCCTCCTTTGGACGATCCTCATCATACATCTCACAGAAGAAGAGTGAAGTCCTCTCTCGGACGATCCTCATCATATATCTCACAGAAGAAGAGTGAAGTCCTCTCTTGGACGATCCTCATCATATATCTCACAGAAGAAGAGTGAAGTCCTCTCTTGGACGATCCTCATCATATATCTCACAGAAGAAGAGTAAAGTCCTCCTTTGGACGATCCTCATCATATATCTCACAGAAGAAGAGTGAAGTACTCTCTTGGACGATCCTCATCATATATCTCACAGAAGAAGAGTGAAGTCCTCCTTTGGACGATCCTCATCATACATCTCACAGAAGAAGAGTGAAGTCCTCTCTCGGACGATCCTCATCATATATCTCACAGAAGAAGAGTGAAGTCCTCCTTTGGACGATCCTCATCATATATCTCACAGAAGAAGAGTGAAGTACTCTCTTGGACGATCCTCATCATATATCTCACAGAAGAAGAGTGAAGTCCTCCTTTGGACGATCCTCATCATATATCTCACAGAAGAAGAGTGAAGTCCTCCTTTGGACGATCCTCATCATATATCTCACAGAAGAAGAGTGAAGTCCTCTCTTGGACGATCCTCATCATATATCTCACAGAAGAAGAGTGAAGTCCTCTCTCGGACGATCCTCATCATATATCTCACAGAAGAAGAGTGAAGTCCTCCTTTGGACGATCCTCATCATACATCTCACAGAAGAAGAGTGAAGTCCTCTCTCGGACGATCCTCATCATATATCTCACAGAAGAAGAGTGAAGTCCTCCTTTGGACGATCCTCATCATATATCTCACAGAAGAAGAGTGAAGTACTCTCTTGGACGATCCTCATCATATATCTCACAGAAGAAGAGTGAAGTCCTCCTTTGGACGATCCTCATCATATATCTCACAGAAGAAGAGTGAAGTCCTCCTTTGGACGATCCTCATCATATATCTCACAGAAGAAGAGTGAAGTCCTCTCTTGGACGATCCTCATCATATATCTCACAGAAGAAGAGTGAAGTCCTCTCTCTGACGATCCTCATCATATATCTCACAGAAGAAGAGTGAAGTCCTCCTTTGGACGATCCTCATCATATATCTCACAGAAGAAGAGTGAAGTCCTCTCTTGGACGATCCTCATCATATATCTCACAGAAGAAGAGTGAAGTCCTCTCTCGGACGATCCTCATCATATATCTCACAGAAGAAGAGTGAAGTCCTCCTTTGGACGATCCTCATCATATATCTCACAGAAGAAGAGTGAAGTCCTCCTTTGGACAATCCTCATCATATATCTCACAGAAGAAGAGTGAAGTCCTCCTTTGGACGATCCTCATCATATATCTCACAGAAGAAGAGTGAAGTCCTCTCTTGGACGATCCTCATCATATATCTCACAGAAGAAGAGTGAAGTCCTCTCTTGGACGATCCTCATCATATATCTCACAGAAGAAGAGTGAAGTCCTCCTTTGGACGATCCTCATCATATATCTCACAGAAGAAGAGTGAAGTCCTCTCTCGGACGATCCTCATCATATATCTCACAGAAGAAGAGTGAAGTCCTCCTTTGGACGATCCTCATCATATATCTCACAGAAGAAGAGTGAAGTCCTCTCTTGGACGATCCTCATCATATATCTCACAGAAGAAGAGTGAAGTCCTCCTTTGGACGATCCTCATCATATATCTCACAGAAGAAGAGTGAAGTCCTCTCTTGGACGATCCTCATCATATATCTCACAGAAGAAGAGTGAAGTCCTCCTTTGGACGATCCTCATCATATATCTCACAGAAGAAGAGTGAAGTCCTCTCTCGGACGATCCTCATCATATATCTCACAGAAGAAGAGTGAAGTCCTCCTTTGGACGATCCTCATCATATATCTCACAGAAGAAGAGTGAAGTCCTCTCTTGGACGATCCTCATCATATATCTCACAGAAGAAGAGTGAAGTCCTCCTTTGGACGATCCTCATCATATATCTCACAGAAGAAGAGTGAAGTCCTCCTTTGGACGATCCTCATCATATATCTCACAGAAGAAGAGTGAAGTCCTCTCTTGGACGATCCTCATCATATATCTCACAGAAGAAGAGTGAAGTCCTCCTTTGGACGATCCTCATCATATATCTCACAGAAGAAGAGTGAAGTCCTCTCTTGGACGATCCTCATCATATATCTCACAGAAGAAGAGTGAAGTCCTCCTTTGGACGATCCTCATCATATATCTCACAGAAGAAGAGTGAAGTCCTCTCTTGGACGATCCTCATCATATATCTCACAGAAGAAGAGTGAAGTCCTCTCTCGGACGATCCTCATCATATATCTCACAGAAGAAGAGTGAAGTCCTCCTTTGGACGATCCTCATCATATATCTCACAGAAGAAGAGTGAAGTCCTCCTTTGGACGATCCTCATCATATATCTCACAGAAGAAGAGTGAAGTCCTCCTTTGGACGATCCTCATCATATATCTCACAGAAGAAGAGTGAAGTCCTCCTTTGGACGATCCTCATCATATATCTCACAGAAGAAGAGTGAAGTCCTCTCTTGGACGATCCTCATCATATATCTCACAGAAGAAGAGTGAAGTCCTCTCTTGGACGATCCTCATCATATATCTCACAGAAGAAGAGTGAAGTCCTCCTTTGGACGATCCTCATCATATATCTCACAGAAGAAGAGTGAAGTCCTCCTTTGGACGATCCTCATCATATATCTCACAGAAGAAGAGTGAAGTCCTCTCTCGGACGATCCTCATCATATATCTCACAGAAGAAGAGTGAAGTCCTCCTTTGGACGATCCTCATCATATATCTCACAGAAGAAGAGTGAAGTCCTCTATCTTGGACGATCCTCATCATATATCTCACAGAAGAAGAGTGAAGTCCTCTCTCGGACGATCCTCATCATATATCTCACAGAAGAAGAGTGAAGTCCTCTCTTGGACGATCCTCATCATATATCTCACAGAAGAAGAGTGAAGTCCTCTCTCGGACGATCCTCATCATATATCTCACAGAAGAAGAGTGAAGTCCTCTCTCGGACGATCCTCATCATATATCTCACAGAAGAAGAGTGAAGTCCTCTCTCTTGGACGATCCTCATCATATATCTCACAGAAGAAGAGTGAAGTCCTCTCTCGGACGATCCTCATCATATATCTCACAGAAGAAGAGTGAAGTCCTCCTTTGGACGATCCTCATCATATATCTCACAGAAGAAGAGTGAAGTCCTCTCTTGGACGATCCTCATCATATATCTCACAGAAGAAGAGTGAAGTCCTCTCTTGGACGATCCTCATCATATATCTCACAGAAGAAGAGTGAAGTCCTCTCTTGGACGATCCTCATCATATATCTCACAGAAGAAGAGTGAAGTCCTCTCTCGGACGATCCTCATCATATATCTCACAGAAGAAGAGTGAAGTCCTCCTTTGGACGATCCTCATCATATATCTCACAGAAGAAGAGTGAAGTCCTCCTTTGGACGATCCTCATCATATATCTCACAGAAGAAGAGTGAAGTCCTCTCTTGGACGATCCTCATCATATATCTCACAGAAGAAGAGTGAAGTCCTCTCTTGGACGATCCTCATCATATATCTCACAGAAGAAGAGTGAAGTCCTCTCTCGGACGATCCTCATCATATATCTCACAGAAGAAGAGTGAAGTCCTCCTTTGGACGATCCTCATCATATATCTCACAGAAGAAGAGTGAAGTCCTCCTTTGGACGATCCTCATCATATATCTCACAGAAGAAGAGTGAAGTCCTCTCTCGGACGATCCTCATCATATCTCTCACAGAAGAAGAGTGAAGTCCTCCTTTGGACGATCCTCATCATATAACTCACAGAAGAAGAGTGAAGTCCTCCTTTGGACGATCCTCATCATATATCTCACAGAAGAAGAGTGAAGTCCTCTCTCTGACGATCCTCATCATATATCTCACAGAAGAAGAGTGAAGTCCTCCTTTGGACGATCCTCATCATATATCTCACAGAAGAAGAGTGAAGTCCTCCTTTGGACGATCCTCATCATATATCTCACAGAAGAAGAGTGAAGTCCTCTCTCGGACGATCCTCATCATATATCTCACAGAAGAAGAGTGAAGTCCTCCTTTGGACAATCCTCATCATATATCTCACAGAAGAAGAGTGAAGTCCTCCTTTGGACGATCCTCATCATATATCTCACAGAAGAAGAGTGAAGTACTCTCTTGGACGATCCTCATCATATATCTCACAGAAGAAGAGTGAAGTCCTCCTTTGGACGATCCTCATCATACATCTCACAGAAGAAGAGTGAAGTCCTCTCTCGGACGATCCTCATCATATATCTCACAGAAGAAGAGTGAAGTCCTCTCTCTTGGACGATCCTCATCATATATCTCACAGAAGAAGAGTGAAGTACTCTCTTGGACGATCCTCATCATATATCTCACAGAAGAAGAGTGAAGTCCTCCTTTGGACGATCCTCATCATATATCTCACAGAAGAAGAGTGAAGTCCTCCTTTGGACGATCCTCATCATATATCTCACAGAAGAAGAGTGAAGTCCTCTCTTGGACGATCCTCATCATATATCTCACAGAAGAAGAGTGAAGTCCTCTCTTGGACGATCCTCATCATATATCTCACAGAAGAAGAGTGAAGTCCTCCTTTGGACGATCCTCATCATATATCTCACAGAAGAAGAGTGAAGTCCTCTCTCGGACGATCCTCATCATATATCTCACAGAAGAAGAGTGAAGTCCTCCTTTGGACGATCCTCATCATATAACTCAAAGAAGAAGAGTGAAGTCCTCCTTTGGACGATCCTCATCATATATCTCACAGAAGAAGAGTGAAGTCCTCCTTTGGACAATCCTCATCATATATCTCACAGAAGAAGAGTGAAGTCCTCCTTTGGACGATCCTCATCATATATCTCACAGAAGAAGAGTGAAGTCCTCTCTCGGACGATCCTCATCATATATCTCACAGAAGAAGAGTGAAGTCCTCCTTTGGACGATCCTCATCATATATCTCACAGAAGAAGAGTGAAGTCCTCTCTTGGACGATCCTCATCATATATCTCACAGAAGAAGAGTGAAGTCCTCCTTTGGACGATCCTCATCATATATCTCACAGAAGAAGAGTGAAGTCCTCTCTCGGACGATCCTCATCATATATCTCACAGAAGAAGAGTGAAGTCCTCCTTTGGACGATCCTCATCATATATCTCACAGAAGAAGAGTGAAGTCCTCTCTTGGACGATCCTCATCATATATCTCACAGAAGAAGAGTGAAGTCCTCCTTTGGACGATCCTCATCATATATCTCACAGAAGAAGAGTGAAGTCCTCCTTTGGACGATCCTCATCATATATCTCACAGAAGAAGAGTGAAGTCCTCTCTTGGACGATCCTCATCATATATCTCACAGAAGAAGAGTGAAGTCCTCCTTTGGACGATCCTCATCATATATCTCACAGAAGAAGAGTGAAGTCCTCTCTTGGACGATCCTCATCATATATCTCACAGAAGAAGAGTGAAGTCCTCCTTTGGACGATCCTCATCATATATCTCACAGAAGAAGAGTGAAGTCCTCTCTTGGACGATCCTCATCATATATCTCACAGAAGAAGAGTGAAGTCCTCTCTCGGACGATCCTCATCATATATCTCACAGAAGAAGAGTGAAGTCCTCCTTTGGACGATCCTCATCATATATCTCACAGAAGAAGAGTGAAGTCCTCCTTTGGACGATCCTCATCATATATCTCACAGAAGAAGAGTGAAGTCCTCCTTTGGACGATCCTCATCATATATCTCACAGAAGAAGAGTGAAGTCCTCCTTTGGACGATCCTCATCATATATCTCACAGAAGAAGAGTGAAGTCCTCTCTTGGACGATCCTCATCATATATCTCACAGAAGAAGAGTGAAGTCCTCTCTTGGACGATCCTCATCATATATCTCACAGAAGAAGAGTGAAGTCCTCCTTTGGACGATCCTCATCATATATCTCACAGAAGAAGAGTGAAGTCCTCCTTTGGACGATCCTCATCATATATCTCACAGAAGAAGAGTGAAGTCCTCTCTCGGACGATCCTCATCATATATCTCACAGAAGAAGAGTGAAGTCCTCCTTTGGACGATCCTCATCATATATCTCACAGAAGAAGAGTGAAGTCCTCTATCTTGGACGATCCTCATCATATATCTCACAGAAGAAGAGTGAAGTCCTCTCTCGGACGATCCTCATCATATATCTCACAGAAGAAGAGTGAAGTCCTCTCTTGGACGATCCTCATCATATATCTCACAGAAGAAGAGTGAAGTCCTCTCTCGGACGATCCTCATCATATATCTCACAGAAGAAGAGTGAAGTCCTCTCTCGGACGATCCTCATCATATATCTCACAGAAGAAGAGTGAAGTCCTCTCTCTTGGACGATCCTCATCATATATCTCACAGAAGAAGAGTGAAGTCCTCTCTCGGACGATCCTCATCATATATCTCACAGAAGAAGAGTGAAGTCCTCCTTTGGACGATCCTCATCATATATCTCACAGAAGAAGAGTGAAGTCCTCTCTTGGACGATCCTCATCATATATCTCACAGAAGAAGAGTGAAGTCCTCTCTTGGACGATCCTCATCATATATCTCACAGAAGAAGAGTGAAGTCCTCTCTTGGACGATCCTCATCATATATCTCACAGAAGAAGAGTGAAGTCCTCTCTCGGACGATCCTCATCATATATCTCACAGAAGAAGAGTGAAGTCCTCCTTTGGACGATCCTCATCATATATCTCACAGAAGAAGAGTGAAGTCCTCCTTTGGACGATCCTCATCATATATCTCACAGAAGAAGAGTGAAGTCCTCTCTTGGACGATCCTCATCATATATCTCACAGAAGAAGAGTGAAGTCCTCTCTTGGACGATCCTCATCATATATCTCACAGAAGAAGAGTGAAGTCCTCTCTCGGACGATCCTCATCATATATCTCACAGAAGAAGAGTGAAGTCCTCCTTTGGACGATCCTCATCATATATCTCACAGAAGAAGAGTGAAGTCCTCCTTTGGACGATCCTCATCATATATCTCACAGAAGAAGAGTGAAGTCCTCTCTCGGACGATCCTCATCATATCTCTCACAGAAGAAGAGTGAAGTCCTCCTTTGGACGATCCTCATCATATAACTCACAGAAGAAGAGTGAAGTCCTCCTTTGGACGATCCTCATCATATATCTCACAGAAGAAGAGTGAAGTCCTCTCTTGGACGATCCTCATCATATATCTCACAGAAGAAGAGTGAAGTCCTCCTTTGGACGATCCTCATCATATATCTCACAGAAGAAGAGTGAAGTCCTCCTTTGGACGATCCTCATCATATATCTCACAGAAGAAGAGTGAAGTCCTCTCTCTGACGATCCTCATCATATATCTCACAGAAGAAGAGTGAAGTCCTCTCTTGGACGATCCTCATCATATATCTCACAGAAGAAGAGTGAAGTCCTCTCTCGGACGATCCTCATCATATATCTCACAGAAGAAGAGTGAAGTCCTCTCTTCGGACGATCCTCATCATATATCTCACAGAAGAAGAGTGAAGTCCTCCTTTGGACGATCCTCATCATATATCTCACAGAAGAAGAGTGAAGTCCTCTCTTTGGACGATCCTCATCATATATCTCACAGAAGAAGAGTGAAGTCCTCTCTCGGACGATCCTCATCATATATCTCACAGAAGAAGAGTGAAGTCCTCCTTTAGGACGATCCTCATCATATATCTCACAGAAGAAGAGTGAAGTCCTCCTCTTGGACGATCCTCATCATATATCTCACAGAAGAAGAGTGAAGTCCTCTCTTGGACGATCCTCATCATATATCTCACAGAAGAAGAGTGAAGTCCTCCTTTGGACGATCCTCATCATATATCTCACAGAAGAAGAGTGAAGTCCTCCTTTGGACGATCCTCATCATATATCTCACAGAAGAAGAGTGAAGTCCTCTCTTGGACGATCCTCATCATATATCTCACAGAAGAAGAGTGAAGTCCTCTCTTGGACGATCCTCATCATATATCTCACAGAAGAAGAGTGAAGTCCTCCTTTGGACGATCCTCATCATATATCTCACAGAAGAAGAGTGAAGTCCTCTCTCGGACGATCCTCATCATATATCTCACAGAAGAAGAGTGAAGTCCTCCTTTGGACGATCCTCATCATATATCTCACAGAAGAAGAGTGAAGTCCTCCTTTGGACGATCCTCATCATATATCTCACAGAAGAAGAGTGAAGTCCTCTCTTGGACGATCCTCATCATATATCTCACAGAAGAAGAGTGAAGTCCTCTCTCTTGGACGATCCTCATCATATATCTCACAGAAGAAGAGTGAAGTCCTCTCTTGGACGATCCTCATCATATATCTCACAGAAGAAGAGTGAAGTCCTCTCTCTGGACGATCCTCATCATATATCTCACAGAAGAAGAGTGAAGTCCTCTCTTGGACGATCCTCATCATATATCTCACAGAAGAAGAGTGAAGTCCTCCTTTGGACGATCCTCATCATATATCTCACAGAAGAAGAGTGAAGTCCTCCTTTGGACGATCCTCATCATATATCTCACAGAAGAAGAGTGAAGTCCTCCTTTGGACGATCCTCATCATATATCTCACAGAAGAAGAGTGAAGTCCTCCTTTGGACGATCCTCATCATATATCTCACAGAAGAAGAGTGAAGTCCTCTCTTGGACGATCCTCATCATATATCTCACAGAAGAAGAGTGAAGTCCTCTCTCTGACGATCCTCATCATATATCTCACAGAAGAAGAGTGAAGTCCTCTCTCGGACGATCCTCATCATATATCTCACAGAAGAAGAGTGAAGTCCTCTCTTGGACGATCCTCATCATATATCTCACAGAAGAAGAGTGAAGTCCTCCTTTGGACGATCCTCATCATATATCTCACAGAAGAAGAGTGAAGTCCTCTCTCGGACGATCCTCATCATATATCTCACAGAAGAAGAGTGAAGTCCTCTCTTGGACGATCCTCATCATATATCTCACAGAAGAAGAGTGAAGTCCTCTCTTGGACGATCCTCATCATATATCTCACAGAAGAAGAGTGAAGTCCTCTCTCTGGACGATCCTCATCATATATCTCACAGAAGAAGAGTGAAGTCCTCTCTCGGACGATCCTCATCATATATCTCACAGAAGAAGAGTGAAGTCCTCTCTCTGGACGATCCTCATCATATATCTCACAGAAGAAGAGTGAAGTCCTCTCTCTGGACGATCCTCATCATATATCTCACAGAAGAAGAGTGAAGTCCTCTCTTGGACGATCCTCATCATATATCTCACAGAAGAAGAGTGAAGTCCTCTCTTGGACGATCCTCATCATATATCTCACAGAAGAAGAGTGAAGTCCTCTCTCGGACGATCCTCATCATATATCTCACAGAAGAAGAGTGAAGTCCTCCTTTGGACGATCCTCATCATATATCTCACAGAAGAAGAGTGAAGTCCTCTCTCGGACGATCCTCATCATATATCTCACAGAAGAAGAGTGAAGTCCTCTCTTGGACGATCCTCATCATATATCTCACAGAAGAAGAGTGAAGTCCTCTCTCTGACGATCCTCATCATATATCTCACAGAAGAAGAGTGAAGTCCTCTCTCGGACGATCCTCATCATATATCTCACAGAAGAAGAGTGAAGTCCTCCTTTGGACGATCCTCATCATATATCTCACAGAAGAAGAGTGAAGTCCTCTCTCTGACGATCCTCATCATATATCTCACAGAAGAAGAGTGAAGTCCTCTCTCGGACGATCCTCATCATATATCTCACAGAAGAAGAGTGAAGTCTCCTTTGGACGATCCTC